>CM041634.1:46676968-46716581 GCA_023333625.1 Bothriochloa decipiens
CGCCTCGGTCGCGGTCCAGACCCCAGCGTGGTACCGTCTCGGCAGTATCGCCTGGATCATCGGGACGATCTCCATCGACCTACACGACCTCGTCCGCAACTCCGTCGACGCTCGGCGGGCCTGGCTCACCCTCGAGGGCCAGTTTCTGGGCAACGCCGAGGCACGGGCTCTGCGTCTCGACGCGAGCTTCCGTACCTTCGTCCAGGGCGACCTCTTCGTCAGCGAGTTCTGTCGCCGGATGAAGGGGATGGCCGACTCCCTCGGCGACCTTGGCTGGCCCGTGGAGGACCGCATCCTGGTCCTCAACGTCCTCCGCGGGCTCAGCGACCGCTACGCCCACCTCCGCACGTGGATCACCCGGCAGCGGCCCTTCCCCACCTTCCTGCAGGTCCGTGACGACCTTGTCATGGAGGAGCTCACTCAGGGCACCGTGACGACCTCTGCACCGGGGTCCTCGACTGCCTTTGTGGCCACTCCTCCGCCGCGCCCGTCTGCTCCGCCGCAGTCGTCTCGTCTTGGTCCTCCTTCCCCCGGGCCGAGCGGGAGTGGGGGGGGGCCGTGGTGGCTGCCGTCGTCGCGCGGGGGGGCGTGGTGCAGGTGCCGGCCGTGGGAGCAACCCGGTGCCCGCGCCTCCACGGGGTACATCCTGGCCCTCCTTCAACAACCCGTGGGCAGGGCGTATCTCCATGTGGCCCTTCCAGGCTCCCGGTGGTGAGTCCCACCCGCCTACGGCCATGCTCGCCAGTGCTCCGGGGTTTCACTCCGCGGCTCCGTGGGCCCCACCTCTCGGCACTTCGCCCGGACCGTCGCTGACACCTCCCGGCGCCTCACCTGGGCCCGTCAGTTGGGACCCGGCAGCCTTGGCGTCCACATTCAGCACCATGGCCCTGACTCCCCCTGCTGGCCCAACTTGGGTTGCTGACTCGGGTGCTACCTACCACACTACTTCCGACTCGGGTATACTCTCCTCTGTGTACCCTCCTTCTCCTTCCCATCCTTCGTCCATCATGGTCGCAAATGGGTCGTGTCTTCCTGTCACATCCGTGGGTGCCGCCGGCGTTTCTGGCTCTTTTCGTCTTCCTGACGTTCTTGTTGCACCTTCTATGGTTCACAACCTTCTTTCTATTCGTCGTTTTACAGCTGACAATTCCTGTTCTGTTGAATTTGACTCTTCTGGTCTTACTGTGAAGGATTTGGCTTCCCGGCGTCCGCTCCTCCGATGTGACAGCTCGGGGCCCCTTTACACCCTTCGGTTTCCGGCCTCTTCTTCGCCGGCTCTTTTGTCAGCTGCTTTCGCCGCCACGCCTTCCTCCACTACTTGGCACCGCCGGCTCGGCCATCCTGGACGTGATGCTCTGATGCAGCTTAGTCATAGCTCTGACATTCGTTGTACTCGAGTTCACGATGAGCACTTGTGCCATGCGTGCCAGCTGGGCCACCATGTTCGCCTTCCTTTTTACACTTCTTCTTCACATGCGTCTCATATTTTTGACCTTGTACATTGCGACCTATGGACGTCTCCTGTAATGAGTATTTCTGGGTATAAATACTATTTGGTGGTGGTTGATGATTTCTCTCATTATTCGTGGACTTTTCCCTTGCGTGCAAAATCCGAGGCATTCCCCACTATTTTTCACTTTTTCGCTTGGGTGTCCACTCAGTTCGGCCTTACCATCAAGGCCGTACAGTGTGACAATGGTTGTGAGTTTGATAACTCTACCTCCCGCACTTTCTTCCTCTCTCACGGTGTTCAGTTGCGCATGTCCTGTCCGTATACCTCCTCCCAAAATGGCAAGGTGGAGCGCATGATTCGGACCACGAATGACACCATGCGCACCCTTCTGCTCCAGGCGTCGCTTCCTGCTCGTTTCTGGGCAGAGAGTCTGCACACCTCCACCTATCTTCTTAACCGTCTTCCTTCCACTGCCTGCCCAACTCCCACACCGCATCATGCTCTCTTCGGTACCCCTCCTCGGTATGACCACCTTCGTGTCTTCGGGTGTGCGTGTTACCCTAACACCACTGCCACCACTCCCCATAAGCTGGCTCCCCGCTCCACTCTGTGTGTTTTCCTTGGGTACTCCCCAGATCACAAGGGTTACCGGTGTTTTGACCTCACTTCTCGTCGGGTCCTCATCTCTCGCCATGTGGTGTTTGATGAGTCTGTCTTCCCCTACTCCACCACCGCCACACCATCCTCCACCCCTGACCCGGACCTCGCCTCTCTGTTTCCCACTGACATGGTGGTCCAGCCACCTTTGCCGTTTTCTCCTGCAGGTACTGCTCCTCCGTCGCGCAACAGTGCTGCTCCTGCCCCTGTGCCCTGCACGGGTCCAGTAGCATCACCCTCCGGTCCGGCCCCGGCTCCTCCGCCTGAAACGGGGTCGGGGACGTCGGTTCCTGCGGCCCCAGCGCGGTTTGCCTAGCCGGCGCTTGTCTACCAGCGCCGGGTGCCGATGGACCCGGCCCCTGCTGCTCCTGGCCCTGTGCCCTGCACGGATCCGGTAGCGCCGCTCTCCGGTGCGGCCCCGGCTCCTCCACCTGCCACGGGGCCGGGGACGCCGGTTCCTGCGCCCCCGGCGCGGTTCGCTCAGCCGGTGCTTGTCTACCAGCGCCGAGCACGGGCGGTCCCGACGCCTTCGTCGCCACCAGGGGCGTCCTCTTCACCGGCGGCGCGGCCGCTGCCAGTGGCCTCTTCATCGCCGACGACGCCTACACCACCGCCGCCGCCATCGGCAGCCCGTATCGTGCAGCCGGTGTACCACCCACAGCTCCTTCACCGCCACCCGCGGCATGTTCACCCTATGGTGACGCGGCACGCGGCGGGTACCCTGCGATCCCGGGCTCTTGCGGCGATGTCCGGCGACACGCAGGTCTCTCCTGTGCCCTCTTCCGTTCGCGACGCCTTGTCGGACCCTCACTGGCGCCGCGCGATGGAAGAGGAGTACGCAGCTCTCCTCGCCAACCAGACGTGGGATCTGGTGCCCCGTCCGCCTGGCTCCAATGTTGTTACTGGCAAGTGGATCTGGACGCACAAGCGGCGGGCTGATGGTACCCTGGAGCGGTACAAGGCTCGCTGGGTTCTTCGGGGTTTCACTCAGCGCCCTGGAGTCGACTACGATGAGACTTTCAGCCCGGTGGTGAAGTCGGCCACCGTCCGCACGGTGCTCTCACTGGCACTTGCTCGCTCCTGGCCAGTGCATCAGCTGGATGTCAAGAATGCGTTTCTGCACGGGACTCTCACTGAGACAGTGTACTGCAGCCAGCCAGCGGGGTTTGTTGACTCTTCACGTCCAGATATGGTCTGTCGGCTCAACAGGTCTCTCTACGGCCTCAAGCAGGCCCCTCGGGCGTGGCACTCCCGGTTTGCTGCCTCCCTGGTGACAATGGGGTTTGTGGAGGCCAAGTCAGATACGTCTCTGTTTATATATCACCGTGGAGCTGAGACTGCTTACCTGCTGCTCTACGTTGATGACATTGTCCTCACAGCCTCCAGCTCGTCACTCCTCAGCCGCATCATCAGATCTCTTCAGCAGGAGTTCCCTGTGAAGGATCTCAGTGTGCTCCACCATTTTCTCGGGGTGACTGTTGAGCCTCGTCCTGCCGGCCTTCTTCTTCACCAGCGGCAGTACACTCTTGATATCCTGGAGCGGGCTGGGATGACTAACTGCAAGCCCTGCTCCACTCCAGTTGACACTCAGGGCAAGCTGTCAGAGGCCGAGGGCCCCTCAGTGGACGACCCCACGGCATACCGGAGTCTCGCAGGTGCACTTCAGTACCTTACCTTCACCAGGCCAGACATTACCTATGCAGTGCAACAGATTTGTCTTCACATGCATGATCCCCGAGAGCCCCACCTCACTGCTCTCAAGCGCCTCCTCCGCTACCTCCGCGGCACTGTCGACTACGGCTTGCTCCTTCACCGGTCTTCCTCCTCCGAGCTCGTCGTTTACACTGACGCTGACTGGGCCGGGTGCCCGGACACTCGGCGCTCCACCTCCGGCTACGCCGTCTTCCTGGGCGGCAACCTGGTGTCCTGGTCGTCCAAGCACCAGCCGGTCGTCTCCCGCTCCAGTGCCGAGGCGGAGTACCGCGCTGTCGCTAACGGCGTGGCTGAGGCTTCCTGGCTCCGGCAGCTTCTCGTCGAGCTTCGCAGCCCTCTCTCCCGGAGCACGCTGGTCTACTGCGATAATGTCAGTGCTGTGTACCTCTCCACCAACCCTGTGCAGCACCAGCGGACCAAGCATGTGGAGATCGATCTCCACTTCATCCGGGATCGGGTCGCCATTGGCGATGTTCGGGTTCTCCACGTCCCGACCACCTCCCAGTTCGCCGACATCTTCACCAAAGGTCTCCCGTCCTCGACCTTCGCCGAGTTCCGCTCCAGCCTCAACATCACCGGTGGCTAGTTGTGACTGTGGGGGGGCTCGTGTGTTGTTCTTGCTTCTCTTCATTCATGTCCAGCCTGTAAACTCCGCTGCGCCGGTAGTTCAGACTGCGGGGGGGTGTTGGAGTATATGAGGTTTAGGCCCATGAGGCCCATGTATGTCTATATAACTACCCTCCCTAGGGTAATGGAAATTATTCACTCTAACAAAAAGAAAGATGTAATAGGAAGGCAATTTATATTAGGCTATTCAGTATCTATATCTCTAAGTTACTAAATCGACTTTTGCTTACTGTGTTATCTTGAAGAAGCCTATTTTTCTTGCAACTCTAAGTACCTTGAAGTCTCCAATTCTTCTAAAATACATTCAAATTCAGCATTCTTAGTCACTGGCTGTGCAAGCAACAATACTGACCCTGCCGCTTGACAGATTCAGCATATTTGATGTGTAATTGTGACGATCTGTATGTTGAGCATGTAAATGATGCTTGAAAAATCTGTGGCATACAAATAGGGACACTCATGAATAAACGAGAGACCAATAAGGAAATTTTCTTTCGTACCACTTATTTGTTCTTTCCTGGTGCACAGCTGTTCATCTGCCCAAACTTGATTTTGGTGTCCTTCATTTCAGGTACCATTGTTGCTTTTATAGCATTTGAGGACAATGATATAAAATTTCGAGCCCAAAGATTTATTAGCAGCATCAGAAATTCAATGGAAACTGTACTGAAGTGCAATGTAGAAGTCAGGATTTGTTTAATGCAAGAATTTCTTGCTGGAGGACTAAAGCATGAGACATACCCAGATGAGACAGCTGAATCTGATGTCTTGAGTTGTTCAACGAACAGTGAACGTCTAAAGGGTGTTCTGAATCTATCAGGAGCCGGTGGAGTGCAGCCAAGCAATGTTCCCATGATCATCTCTGATGAAAATTCAGGAATGCACAGAACAAGAGGCCAAGATGTTTCTGTTGAACAGGTGAAGATATCAGCTCTTGATGAACAAAGGTTAGAGAGTGCATGGCTCCAGGCTGCTGAAAAACCCACGCCTGGTATGTTAAATCAAGCTAGGCACGAGAGAAATCAAATTCTTCCACAAAATGGAGGTCAACATCATGGGAGGTCCTCATTGGCCAGCATTGTTCCCTCAAGGCATGTTGACAAGGATCTGTCTAATGAACTGAAAGCCTT
The DNA here is from genome assembly GCA_023333625.1 of Bothriochloa decipiens. Classification (NCBI taxonomy): domain Eukaryota; kingdom Viridiplantae; phylum Streptophyta; class Magnoliopsida; order Poales; family Poaceae; genus Bothriochloa; species Bothriochloa decipiens. The sequence goes on from CM041634.1 coordinate 46,682,549, forward strand.
AAAGATCAGTGACAGTCATGGTCCCCATAAAAGTCAAAATGTACAGATGGAGAATGGTTATGCCTTTTCACCAAGCATTTTGCATAGAAATAACCATTTGGCAAATTTTGACAATGAGAGCGTGTAAGTAACATATCTACTATTTGTCATCTGCATGAATCCAGCAATAGTTTTTTATCTTGCCTTTAGAATATTGGCAGTGCTACTAGACAAAGTAAAGAACTACATAAATCTAGCTGCATACAACTTACAAAGGGCAGCACACGGACATAATTTATATTTTCTAGTCAAATTAACTGACTTTGGAGGTGGCATTGAAGCATCTTTCCTTAGCATTACATCTCCATAGTTAGGTTTCAACAAAAGTTTCTATGTTCGTTTCTTTTTCACTTTCTATATTTCAGCTTGTAACACAACTATTTCCATGCCTGATTTACAGGGTTTCTGAGTCCGAAGCACCTGGTTGCCATGGGCTCTTCCCATGCTGGAAAACTGAAAAAACGAAAAGGAGAAAGGTAAATCTGAATTGCACTCATGAAGATATTTCTTTTGGCTATCATGCCTCACATTTCATTCGATTCTTGTTCTTGATTCAGGGAAAAAGGCAGACACGGTTGAGGTCATCTTAAGGAGCATTGTGGCCCTGGATCGTAGAGGAACGTTTGAAGAGATGCATGTGCCTCGCGAAACTGCCTTGCTTCATTCTTTCAAGAGGATTCATGAAGACCAATTCGTTACAAGTTCCATGCATTCATTTCTGCCGCTGAGGGTTCAGCATTTTCAACTCGTGGACTCAGCACAGGGTGTTTAAAGTTGGATAGTTCATACTCAGCAGAGATGTTGGACATGTGGATTTTAATACGCTATTCTGATCCATCTATGCTTCTTGTACAGACATTTGGATGTGTAACCCCTTGCCGAGTGGCAGGGCTGAGGCGTGAGGCGGTCAGCGGAATTAGGAAATATTGATTAGCGAGTTGATGAGACGCACTTATTTTTCAGCATTTTTTGTACTGTTTTTGACAGCAGTTGAATTTACTTTACATTTGTTATTGTACCAGCTCTTTTTGTTAGAACAAAGGAGGACCTTACATTGATAAGTTGTGATTTTATCAATTCTGTACAAAAACTATCAACTCCTGCATTTGTAGATTTATCATTTGTATCAGTAGTTTAAAATCTCTGTTCTAGTACTATATATGCTAATAGCGATCATTCTCTATCTAATCTACCCTTTTACCCCAGCAGTCAATTCCATATGCTCAAGTGTCGTGCTGCTATGTCATGTTTATCTCACACAAAATGCAATTAATATAAGCTCACTGCATTGCATCATATAGCTGTGTAAACAGGCCGATCGATTGAGAGTACATGAACCAAGAATATAATCCAAGACGCACACACTCCCAACCGGCAACTCGCGTACGTCAACCGATCAAAACACACCCAACATGAAAATACTGGTAACAACAATCAAGTAAAAGAAGCGACGAACTGATATATATGTATGTATCACTCCGATCCGGGTCCTCCGGGACTCCGGGGGGGCGGCAACGCGCGCGCGGCTTGGCCCTGCAGCTGCAGCCGGAGACGACGACGCGGGCAACGGCAACCCAGCTCAGCTGAAGAGGTACCCAACGGCGGCCACGGCGACAGCGAGCACCGGAGCAGTCACGGTGGCGGCGGCGGCCCCTTTGTCGGGGCCGTTGGGGCCGGGAGCCGGCGCCTCGGACGCGGTGGCGACGCCGACGAGCGACGAGACCACGGCGGCGGCGGTGGCGGCCGCGGCGAGGATCCTGAGCCTGAGGGTGGCCGCCATCTCGCTAGCTTGCTTCTCGGTCTCGTTGATCGAGAGACGGGAAGGCGGACGAGAGGAGGAGCACGAAGCTAGCGAGCTGATGGTGATGAGCGTGTTGGGATGGGAAATGGCGGGAGGGAGAGGCCGGGCAAATATAGCTGGGTGGAGGGGGCGCCTTGTTTAGGCGGAGGATCGGACGCGTGGCCTTGGAAACGAGGACGCATTGTGTTCTTGGCTGGAGTTTTCACAGCCTGGTTGGCTGGGCTGGCTTAATTTTAGGATTTGCTATGATTAGCTGGAGTATCCGAATGAATGGTCAGTTTTGGTCTCTTGTGCCGGGACGAAGCAAGTACATAGATGTGCGCGATCGCCAAGGCGGCCGGCCGGGCGCCATCATCCGGTGTGTTAAATTATTTGTGCTACTAGTAGTAGCCATCATATCATCAGTACCATGGAACGATTCGGTGGCTTTGTTGGTTGATTTCAGCCGCCTTGTTGTTCGAGTATCGCAAGGAAACGCTGGTCGCCAAACGTTGGTTCTGGAGAAGATGGTTTGTTTGGTTATGAACTTATGATGATGCAACTTCTCACGTAATATGGGTCCGCCGCGCCGGCAGAAACGGTGGCGTGGCCCGGGCATGAGGGCATCATCCCTCACGCTTCCCGGCTCTGCCTCGTGCCTTCCGCGCGCTGGTTGCCGGCCCGCCCTCTACGGCCCTTCCCCCATCGGCCGTCGTGCTGCCGACGCCGACGTCCACCTGGCCGGGCCCCGGCTGTGCGCACGTTTCCCCGGCCCGGTCCTCTCTTGGCGCCCCGCCGCGCGCCGACAGTTACATGAAGAGTGGCCAGCCGGCACGGATTCGTGCCTACATGTCGCAGGCTCGTAGTTGCTACTCCCTCGCTAGTCGCTGTCGCACAGTGCGTCATGATGGAACCATTGTAGTACTAGTAATACACGAATCGATGAAGCAACCAAAATGTCGAGACAAACAGGTATGTATGTATTGCTGCACACTGCCAGAACTAGAAAAAATGATCCCAACGTCACTTCATTGATGTACATCTCCCATCCCGCAACATTAGTGTATTGATGAATTCATTTTAATTTTGAGATCAGCTAGAAGAGCAATCGGTTCAGTTGACGATCCCGGCCGTCAGGATTCCGTGAGCAGGAACACGGCTGAGGCTGAGGGCGGCCGCTCCGTCTCCGAGGACTTCCGTCCGCCGGCGGTCGGCCAGTTGCGCCACCTGTCCGCGCTGGGCCGGGCGCTGCTCCTCATCCGCTCCTTGAAGCCCCGGCACGACTGCATGTGCGAGTGCAGCTCCTGCGGCTTGAACTCCTTGCCGCACTGCCTGCATATCCACGTTGTCAAAAACATAAGTCAGACGTCATACATAATAACATGTGTTTTTTTTTTTTTGGCGAGGAATATATACTTGAGTTTTACTGTGAAGAATCTCTCTGCTTGTCAGCCTGTTACTAATTACAACACACACACCAACGCTCGGTGGTAGAATCGCCAAGGAAAATTCAGACACACCAAATTCAGAAATTTACACCAGTGTAGTTGTTCAGCCTGGTGGACCAGGTCAGCAGGCCTTATAGACAGACCCATGGTTTGTTTGTTTGGATCGGTTGGGTTCTAACACATGCAAGTATTACACGGGAAGCTGTTAGCACGTCAGTATCGCTATATGCTCTCGTCACTAGATGTACACAGTATATATACTACAACAGCATAAGACCTAAGAAGAATCTACCAATAAATTTGAATGTTTAAAAATGTACCCTTTTTTGTCTTTTTACTTTCCTAGCACAAGATCCACGAATGAAACAGTACGGACCCAGCAATTCATAACCATCTACTGTACTGTAGTATATCTAGTCTAGTAAAGGGAATCGGAATCTCCTTCCCTGCTGTCACGGGAAAGCGGAGCTGAACGCTACCGATGGAGCACATGAATGAAACCCGAATGGCGCCAAATCACAGCGAGACCGAGCAACCAGCATGCAACGCGACGGGGTCAGAACTGACCCGAACCGAACCGAACCGATCTGATTAGCGAGAAATTAAAGCAAAGCACACAAACAGCCAGTAGATGGCATCGCCGTCGCGGCACTTACGAGCAACGCGGCAGGGTGGCCGGCTTGTGCGCGTCGTGCTTCTTCTCGCCGTCTCGCTTGCGCTGCTGCTGCTGCTGCTTGTCCTTGCCGCCGCCGCCCTTCCGCGGCCTCGCCACCTTCCGGCTCACGCTGCTGCCACGCGCACGCACGTACACGCACAAGTAAACAAAAAGGAAAGCCATCGATTCGAATAGGGTGGGTTGTTGATCGATTCTTGTGCACCGCGTGACGTGAATATGCGTTTCCATGACGACAACTCACCGTAGGCCGCAGCCTTCCATGCCGGGGCACGTCGGCGTGGGCGGCGTCCAGTCATCGCCGTCTCGCCGCCGCGCCAGGGGGCGGAGGGCGGCGTCGTCGGCGTCGGCGCGCGCGCACGTCAGCATGCTGCGGAGCGCCCGCGCCACGCGCATCCTCCGCGCCTGCTTCCCCACCGCGTGCCCGTGGCTCCTGACGCCTCCCGCCTGCGGCTGCTCCTCCACCGGCGCGGGCGCCCCTGCCTTGGTGTCGGCCTTCTCGGTCGCCGCTTCTTCTTCGTTTCGGTCCTCCTCCTTCTCCTCCTCTTGTTTTTGCTGGCGGCGGCTCTGTGACCGCGACACCTCGATCGTGATCACCACTTGCTCCTGCTGCTTTTCCTCGTCGAGGCCGTCCGGCTTGTCGACTTTGAACGGCACCGTACTGTGGCGTGCCGACTCGCAGCCTCCGGGCGAGTCCTGGTCCGCAGGCGGTGGCGGCTTCGGGGAGCTCTCGTCCGAGTCCGGCGTCAGCACCACCTCCACGGGGCGGTTCTGATCGCCGTTGCACGGCGTCCTCACCTCCGCCTCCTCTTCCCCCTCGCGTTTCTTCTCACCTGTTATAAACAGCGGGTCGAATTGTTACAACAACCTCAACGCAGAAATGATATTCCGCAAAACAAAAGGATTAAATGACGAGATGAAATGGGAATTCAGTCGCGGATGAGTCACCTAATGAACAAGTCCTTCTTGGCGCTTGGACGCAGGGAGGAGGTGGTGTTCCCCGGACGTCGCAGCCCTTGAGCACGTATTCGTTGTCGGAGACGGGCGTGATGAGGTCGTCCTCCTTCAGGTCCTGCCACACGTACCCGGCCTTGTACTTCCTGATGATGATGAAGAGTAATAATAACAAGAGGATTATGTGTATATATATATATAAGGAAATTAATAGGCCTCTAGTATCTAGATGAATAATCGATATGGAATCAAGAAATTAGTAACATTTAATCAGTACAGATCGACACAGTTAAAGAAAGAAACAATTGGCTGGCAACCAAAGAAAATCCTTGCCATCCGTAGGATAGGAAGGCAAGAAATGCTGTACTCTGATTCATCGATCATCATAGTATAGTATTACCTTTTGTAGGACCACGAGTAGTTGTCCGGCATATCCTTGCCGCGCAGCTCGGAGAGCCACCTCTTGACATCTGAACGAACGCGAAACGGCCAGTTGGACACGAACGGCAAAGAGTAATGAGCGGCATTGATCGATGACGATCGCACGCAGTAGATGCAAAATGGATCCGCAAATGGAGGGAGGAAGAATTGACGGCCGACGAACGAGAACGTACCGCGGAGGCGGACGCCGGCGCCGAAGCGGTTGAGGTGGTTGACGCGGAAGAGGTGCGGGTGGTCCGTGCGGCCGCCGCGGCTGAGGAAGTAGACCACGTTGATCCGCCTCACCTCGACCCCTCCTCCTCCTCCTGCTGCTGCCCCCTTGTGCTGCGCGTCCATGATTGATGGCCCGCGCGCCTCCTTAAGCTCTCGGTTTCGCCGTCCGTCGACGGCGACAACAGCAAGGACAATCCGAGGGAACAAGGAGATAGCACCAAAAAATCGAACCTGCAGATGCGTGCCAGCACCTGCGCCCGATCTTTGTCGCCCTATTTAAATCGACCGCAAGCTAATGGAGACGGAGGCAGCGGGAATTCTTATTTGCGCAAGAGGGGGCAAAGAGGGAGGCCGGCGCCGCGTGCAGCATGAGCCGACGCCGCGGAGATTTTGATTTCACGGCAGCAGCGTCGCGCGTGGCTCGAAATGTTGGCGAGGAGACTACCAGAGGAGGAGGAGAGGGTCCCCCTGCAGCTGCTGCACCTGCACTGCAGGCCGGCCTCTTCCTGCCGCCGGTCGTAGGATTGGGAATCTGGATTATAATACGACGATGTAGAATGGGGCTAATTGCTATTTATACAGACTTGGTCTGGTGATCAATGGCCCATCTCGTAGAGACAGAAGGAATCATCGCCGATCGAGATCCTGACATTGTCTTGGTTCGGCTCATATCGTAAGTCTCTGCCCTGGTTTTTTTTATAGTATATACTACTCTATCAATTCTAAATTATAATACATTTTGATTTTCTTTTTAGAATCATTGATTTTACTATGTATCTAGAAATAGCTAAACAACTTATATAATTTAAAAATAGAGGGATTACAAACTGATGGTAGAGGTAATACGGACGTAATGATAGATTGAGATTCACTGCACGGTAACAGTCGGGTTTGTAATTAAGAAAAAAAATACCCTCAAGAGCTGTGTGTCGCCCAATGTAAGGTCAGCAGTTGCCACAACAAAAACCGTTATCTTCGACGGTTGTTCCTTGACTGAAGCAGCAGTCCAACCTCGAGAACTCCAGCAACAACAGTGACCACCATGCCTCTTTTCTCATGCCTGTCTCTCCTCCTACACCTAGCGCAAAGGCACCATACGGTTAACAAGTCTCCGAGTCCACGAACTGAACAGTATACAAATGCCGTCTCTTCTGAAACTGAATGGAGAGTAACAGCAGGAGCCAGGAGGACTGACCATGCGCAAGCGCCTGCCATTTGTTTTCAGGGCGTGCCGGGGGCCAAACGAAAGGACAAAAACTAACTGCTCGGTCGTTGCCGGACAAGGACAGCTTTCGTTTCCGACACGCACAGGATTTGCTACGGCGCGCAGCCCGAGGGTGAGGCCAGTGAAATTTCGCCGGGCTTGACGTCGATAACGACGGTTGCAGCAGCTTCAAGCAGCATTGCAGCGTCACTTTCCAGGTTTCTTATAAATGGGAAAAAACGCGTCTCCAGTGCGAACACGAGAGCCTCGCGGTACCGTTCGCGGGCAAATTAAAACCGGCGATCACTTACATGACACTATCTACTTTGCCTTTTTAGAAAAAAGAATTCATCATTTCTACAATTACACTAATTTTATAAACTTTATTTTCTGGATTTTAGAAAGTTATGTACTCCTATTTTATTTGTTTGTACCCACAATTCTTTTGCTCTTTTTCCTGAACAAACTTCATATTGGCATTAACATTTTCAACATTATATACTTTAACGAGAACATCATCGTGAGGAGTTAATTTGAGAAACTTCCATTTTGTTTTGTTTTCAGAATAACTTCAACACTATTTATCGTTTGAAAAACAAAAAGAGAGAGAGAGAAAACGAAAGCAATAAAAAATGTTAGGCTCCATCACGTATACTCGGACAGTTAGATTGCCTCTGGTTTAGCTTATGAAAAAAAAAATCTTTTGCTACTAAAAGTCACATCGACAAAATGGGTAGAAACCGAAAATGGTTGATGTCATAGTTGTTTTAACTAAACATACATCATTTTTGCAGCATATAGCTCACATCAGCCTTTCCACACAACTCACAATAGCTTTCTCATACCAAGTAGGGAATCCTAATAACTCAAACGGTACCTTGCATATTGCCAAGGGGATCACGAATGATTTTGAATGACATTACATGACTTACATTTACTTGCATCAAGGAATAAATATAAATGAATTTTGGTGGATGACATGGTATGCTGACATGGACAAATAAATACATGTTAGTGGATGATATGGCATGCTAACGTAGATAGCTTGCATGAATAGATAGTTGCAATAATTACTTGGGCTAGTGGGCTATGGATTTGGATGACGCGTGTCAAGATAGAATTATAATAGAGTTTAGGACTGTAAGAGATACTGTATATGAATATAAAGACGTAGATATAGATAAGATACTCCCATCCGAGGGATTACATTATTAGAGAGTATACAAATCGTGCCAAAAGCTTGACAACATATGGCCCGAAGTTTACATTTTAAACCACGCTGGTCCTCAGAGGGTATATAAGAGTTCTCTTATCCAATCTCTTCATAGTCAAATTCAAGGTCTATGGAGTTAAAAAACACCTCCAACAATTCTCCTAGGTCAACTTTGATATTTAATGGCATCCTAAATTAAATCCTTAATATTTGGGTAACTAGTGTACCACTATTTTTGTGTGACTTTAATAAGAACCTTTGTTACAGTTTGCTGAAGAACAAAGATTTCAAAAGAAAATGCTTCACCCAATGTGTCTTCAATAATGGATCACAAGTCTTCAAATGCTGTTGTTCATAACTACTATATAAGTTTCAAAGTGGCCTTAGGTTGTGACAAAAACCCAACAATCTTTTTGGCGGCAAACTGACGCGATGGAGATCGAAGAGATCAACTGAGTAGTTGATCGACTGGGGTCTTTTTCTCTTAGCTTGCTTTCCTGTTGACGTCCTGATTTTGCTTGCCATCTAAGCTGAAGCTGTAATCAAACAAAGGGACGGGCAAATTCAGAAAAAGCCTTTTTGCTGCAAGACGCAAAGACACAGTCCGTACATCGCACCGAAGCAATTTTGTGTCTACTTCATTATTCAGAGATTTCGTACACACATACGGAGTATATCATGTTGCGTTGTGCTCAAACAAGTGCAGTAAACATGCGCCGGATGATCCACATCTGGATGGAATTCTGGACCGGATCATCTCTCTGACCCCGATCGAGACCTGAACTAAACTGCTCGCTGCTTGAACGATCGACTATATATATATATATATATATAGGCTGAAAACATCGTCACCAGAAATTAAGGTGCGAATGCGAAGTGCAAACACACGTACACGTACATACATACATGATATTTATGCAATATCTTTGCACTGGGACGACGGCGGCATGTTGTGGTCGGATCAGCTCAGCTCACAAATATGACCGACGGGTCGCAGCAGCACTCGTCTATGAGGCAGCAGCAGCACAGAGCAGCGAGACTGCATGTGTCCACACAAGAGAAAAACAAAGCATCTTAGTACAGAATTATTCAGATTTAATTGTTTTTCTTAAGCTCGTTATGTTACTGATGGTTTCGTTTTTACGAAATACCCTTTTCTGAACTTCTAAAATTTCTTCCTACTTATACTATAATCGAGCTGATGAGGAGGTCTAACGTGGGTAGTAGCTAGGCCAGCAAGCAGAAATCGCTTCCATGCATGCATGGCTCATGGCTATGCTTACCATCCTTCAAGGAAGCTGGGCTCCCTCCTCGGCGGAGCTGCGTACTGGTACTGCGGCGGCGCCATCACCGGCGGTCCGTTGTTGTAGTAGCCTGCGTTACGAGGAGCATAGCCAAGCCAAAGCAAGCAATTAATTAATTAACTTTAAGAACGAGATACTTGTCGTTGATGTAAATGGCCTGGGTACCGCTGTCTCCTTCGTCCCTAGCTAGGACACTTACCCTGGGGCGGCGGGTACGAGTACCCGTACCTGCGGTCGCTCATGCTGACGGGTGAAAAGACGACGGTCTCTGCTCAGAGTAGCCGAGAGCTTCCAACAATGGCGCGCTGTGATCCCGTGCGGTGGAAGAGAAGAGCAATGGTCCGGGATATAAATAGCTAGCAGCAACGAAGTGCACAGCTTCTTGCATTGGGTGCGAATTGCATCTCAAAGGCACTTGAAGAGTCCAAGAATTCTCCGTGCGTGCGCCGTTGTCAGCAGATCGACTGCCGAACAACACACGCGCGCAAGGGTTAAGAATAAAGCTTCGGAAGAGCTTTTAATCTGTTGCCCTATTGTCGCCCGTTTTCGAGCCTTTTTCTGCTATACAACTTTTCCTCAGAGATTCCTGTCTAAAACATTCGAGTTCTCTTTGTGTCTGTTGTATGCAGCGCAAGTGTGATCGTGTGAACGCTTCTCGGTTTCTTCTTCAGGGGATCGAAGATATGCGGAACCATTCCCCGGACGGGACGGGACCAGGCCGGAAGATTACCGAACGATACGAGAATATATAGCCTCTCGGCACCGGTGATGGGTGAGACCAGCGCGCACAATCTGCAGCATCACGAGATCCTGCGAACACGAGCGTCGCCGTCACCGATTTGATCTCTTCGTACGAATGGACCATCGATCAGCTGGAGATGAATGGATTCTTATTTGTTTCACACACGACACGGCAGGCCCATCGTCATACCAGATCACCATTTGTCCATTCTCGAGAGCTTTCGGCGGCTTAGCTGCCCATTTGGCCTGCTTTTTCGGTGGGCAGCGCAAAAACGTGGTAAACTCGGAGAACACCATGGCGATATTCGGGTGAATCTATATAAACATAGTCCAAATCTGAAGTAAAAGCATCGTGTTTGATAACGACATTTGGGCGAAACTAGTTAGAGACGACAAAGGAGCGAGCGCCAAGCCAAGTTTTTTAAGGGTCTGTCTACCTATCATTCGATCGGATGTTTAATTATCAACCAACAACTGCATCGACGGCAGGCATAACATGAATCAAGTGTTTCAATAACTTCCAACACACGAATTTTGAACCGTCGGGTTTTAAACTGATGTTTTCTCGAATTATGCTGTTTTGTTGTCTTTATATCTGCCGACCGGTCAGGGTGAAAAGGTTGGATTTGTAGTGCATAACTTGTTGAAGGAAAACTTATTGATTTTTCTATGTAAACTTCTCGCGCATACTAGTATTTTTGCGAGAAGTTGTGTGGAGAAATATGTACTATAAGTTATATAAAAACTACTGCTATACTCTTGTCAACTTCTAGACATATTTTTAAGTGGAAAACATTTTCACCAGACTTGTATGGAGAAACTTATTTGAATAAGTTAGGTTTGTTACCCAAAAAAAAATTATATATAAAAACACTTATTGCTATGTCTATGTCAAATTATATATAAAAATTATATATAAAATGATGGCTGGGGCGACGGCGACAAGATCAAGATTGGTGTCTGCGTCATGGAAAAAAAGGTCAGCGGTTGGACTCTGGGGAAACTAATGATTTGACGCTGGCGTTTCTTCTTGCTGATTCGATTGATTTTCCCTGTGGAAACTTTGTAGGTGTCGTGTTCTCCCATGGAACAGATTCTTGAGAGGCTGCGCACGTTCGGGGAGTTCGAGGTATGGCTCAGAAATGTGTTATCCCCGCGGATTATCCTTTGCGTTCCGTTCCTATTCTGGCTAACTACTTGTTCTTGTTTTTTTTTTAAAAATAAACAAATAAATACACAAAGGCAGATGCAGTGAATAAAAATTTTCTTACACACGATTCCGAGCTAGCTGTTTACCAAATGATATGAAAGAAGCTGCAATTATACAATCTGCGATTTTACTTCCACTTTTCTTTACATGATATATAGAAGGTTGATTTCTGGAAGTTACATTGTTCGATCCTGTGAAACTTAAACTCTGCCATTTTGTGACGTCATGAATACGCTACCAGGCTACCATGGCATGGTCCTTGGTTTTCTTGTGTTAATACAATATAAATCCCATCCAATTCATAATCTCTGTATTCTTTACTCATTTTCCCCCTGAATAAGCTGAACAGTTAAGTTTATACTTTTAACTTTATACTGCTCAAGGTACATATGCCAGGTCTAGTTTATTCTTCTGGCCCTGTTGGTGTTCAAATGTCTGAATCCTGAAACTATTTTGCAAGCAACTTCAATAACTATTTGTATTATACTGAATATCAAGAGGTTAAGATAATATGATTATGCTTTATGGGTGCAGATTATAATTTTTGGTGACAAAGTGATTCTCGAAAATCCCATTGAAAGGTATGTTAGATAATTGTCAAGAGTAAATCTTTTATAGTGTGGATCTTTGCAGAAGTCTCAGCTTTCCAGTGAGGATTATTCTGTGTTTCTGGATAGATCTTATCTCACATTAATTATGTATTATGTTATGTCCTTTAGTCATCATATATCTGTTAATTATGTTTGTGTTGAGTTGTAGGCCAACATTTTATTCGGTGACACCATCCTAAGTTCAAGTTGGTGCTGATTCATTATACTAACTGCTACTGTTTTTTGGCAGTTGGCCATTATGTGATTGTCTAATTGCCTTCTATTCATCTGGGTATCCACTAGAAAAGGCAGAGAAATATGCAGCTTTACGAAGGTTAAATACCTCCCCAGAAGCATAGCACTGTTGGATTTAAATATGTACTACCTCCGTTCTAAATTGTAAACCGTTTTGGCTTTTCTAGATATGTGAATTTTGCCATGCACCTATAGATATACCCTATGTTTAGATGTATAGTAAAAACTATTCATCTAAAGAAAAGCGAAAATGACCTACAATTTGGAACAGAGGGAATATTATATGTTTGATCCATGTGACTTACATATGGAATTATGGATTACATCAATAAATTTTCTTCTAATCTGTTAGAGTTACCTCACTATGCAGCCTTGACTAATAGTTAAGTCTAAACCAACTCTCCTAGTAATAATATTTTTGGAATCCTATCATCATGGCATTTATTTTCCTAGACATGAGTTCCTCTATGCCATTTCCCATGACTGAAGAAATGAAACAGAACTTCAGAAGTTATATTTTCTTAATATATTCATTTTGCTTTTTTTTTGAGGAAACATATTCATTTTGCTTCTTGCTTGGACAAACATGCAATGCAAGTGACAAATACATTTGATTGCAAGCAAGGGGGATCATGTTACCCTGAGGAGTTTTAAGATTCCATGAAGTAACCTATATATTCTTTAGGCCCTTTGTGGTGAACGAGTTGGCCCCGCAATACCTCCTTCATGACCGCAGCAAAGTATATCAGGTATTGACATTACTAATTCCTTGCCTCTATTAGATTATTTTAAGCTGGATTACTTCCTTTCTCTATATTTTTTTGAGGGGCGCTAATTTGAACTAAATAGAGAACAAACAAATTTTCGTTCTTAGTTTTTAAAATAACAGAATACAAACCAAAAATATGCCAGTAATATTATGCACAGACGTCTCCTGTTTAACCTTAGCACTCTGAAATTTACCCTTTTCTGAATCTCTTTCTCTCCCCCCAAAATAGTGGGACCAACATAAGAGGAACTAGCCGGTTTTTCAATAAGAATAAAATACGCACCCAATTCAAGATGAAGAGGTCTAATCTAGGTGGTTGGGCCCATGAACACACCTCCTAGTACAACCGCGCCCCCCCCCCCCCGCCCCCCCAAGCGCTTGCCATGACCATTGTGTGTACTTCGTTTGGCCTTCTGATAAAATAACTGTTACTCACCAGCAGATATTTGTAGGTTTCATGGGGTAGATGATTTATACCAATTGTACTTACAGAAAGGTTTTCTTCTGAAACCAACAGAAAATTCTGATGAACTAGAGTTTGCAAAGGTTCTATTGTCTTGTAATATAGTCCAAACATACATTATCTTGTTCCAAAGTATTGATTTTTCTTTTCTCTTTCTCTGTTCACCATTTAGCAACTTAAGTTGTATGGGGTTCCTGTTCCAACCTATGCTGTTGTCAGAAGAGAGTACCCTAATCAAGAATTAAGCTACTTTGTCGAGGAAGATGATTTTATCGAGATCCATGGGAAGCGGTTTTGCAAGCCTTTCGTGGAGAAACCCATTGATGGTAACAGCTCATAATTTGATAAGTTTTATAATGTCCTTCTCTTGCTCTATTTCTTGTTGACTCTTCTGTGTTGGGTCTAATAATGTCAGCTGTCATTTTTTTGGTCTAATACATTTATACCCAAAGGGATGGAAAAAGTGGTTGTCTAGTCTTGGTCGTCTCCTTGTTGTCACAAGCGCGTATGTAATTTTTATTTGGGGTTGTGTGGTGTGCGTTGTGGTGTGTGTTGTATTTGGTGTCTTTCCCCCTTTCCTATCTTCTTAATATAATGAAGTGCAGTTCTCCTGCGTTTTCGTAAAAAAATATCCAACACCTATATCGTATTGTATCTTTGTAAAATAACAGAATAAACATGTTTCTGCTGCTTATAATTGTTGCTGTATGAAGGTGATGACCATAACATAATGATATACTATCCTAGCTCAGCTGGTGGAGGAATGAAAGAACTATTTTGTAAGGTGAGGATTTGTTACCTTCAAGTTCAACTTGGCTATAATTGAATGTGGCCACCTGTTATGGTATCAATATTTCTGTTAACAATTTCACTCATCATAATTTTCTTCGGGTAAAGAAGTTACATATAATATAAGCTAAAATAGACTATCAGGCAATCTGCTTTATGCTCTAACATTTTGCTTATTCTTATCCATTTTTGTTATCGAGCTGATGCCATCAAGCTTTCTCACTAGTCACTAACTTAAGTTCAAGAGTATTACAGTGAACTAGCATCTTTGATGTTTGTTCAGTACTACTTAAGTGTAGTAAACTGCTAGATAAATGATAAAGAATAAGCTCCAACAACACATACTATGTGGTTATTTGTTCCAGTGTTCCTATGGTTACTTCTTTGATATAAACAAGTTCATGTCTGTTATTCATCTTATCATAATTGTGTATTTCAAAATTCCTCAAAAATGCACTGATCTGACAAAATTATTCCTATGAATACATAGGTTGGTAATCGATCTAGTGAGTTTTATCCATATGTGAGGAAGGTGAGGCGAGATGGATCTTACATTTACGAGGAGTTCATGCCTACAGGAGGGACAGATGTCAAGGTGGAAAACCTTGCTAACTTATTATCTCATATCTTTCTTTATTTAGAGTAGTCCTCTCCTACTGTAATACTCAAAAGGAAGTGCTGAGGATGGTATTTGACATTCGTTGTAGGTTTATACAGTTGGGCCTGTATATGCACATGCTGAAGCACGGAAATATCCAGTTGTGGATGGGGTTGTCATGAGGAATTCTGATGGAAAAGAGGTACTGTTCCTTACCTTTTTGGGACAGGATTCATCTCATTCTATACATCAAACCTCTGTTTATAACGTGCTGACTGAAACTCAAACCCTTTTTATATAGAGAAAGGGTGTGTGTTTCCCATATGCACAATGTAGCACTGTTGCATTATAATATTTGTCTTGCTTGAAGGTGCGCTTTCCTGTTCTATTAACCCCTTCAGAGAAACAAATCGCAAGGAGCATTTGCCAAGCCTTCAGACAAGCGGTAAATTAAATCCCATTCTACCGAATTACACTAAGTAAACAACATGATTGCTTTTTGTTGCTTTGGTAGATTTATTTTGCAATCAATGATATATCTAAGTTAAAGGAGAACAGATTAGTAATAGATTGTTTACTAGAAACTGGTGGGGGACCTGGAAATTTTTATTAAAAATCCTAATAAAATAACGGCAGATTTTGCTGATGGACACCGTTCATTCATGTAATTTGCTGATGTACACTGCCAACTCCGAAATTTGCCCAGAACCATTATGAAATTGTGTTTCTTTGCCACTGAACACCGCGGCATCAAAATGTTCATTTCCACATTCTGGAGAGAGAAAGGGCAGTGAATAGACTATATTGCCTCTACGGTTGTCTCTCCTTTTGAATTTCCCAATTTCTTTCTGCAGGTGTGCGGCTTTGATCTTCTAAGGTGTGACTTGGGAGAAGCAACATCCTATGTATGTGATCTCAATGGTTGGAGTTTCGTGAAAAGTTCATACAAGTAAGCATTCTGTCACAATAAATATTGTAACTTTATACACTAGGTATAGGTAAGAGCCCTTGCTGTATCTTATTTAGAGGGTGAGCACTTCCTAATTCAGGTACTATGATGATGCTGCATGCATTCTGAGGAAAATCTTTCTTGATGAGAAAGCTCCACATATTCCATCAACCATTCCTACTAGCCTTCCATGGAAAATCAGTGAGCCAGTCCAACCATCTGATGCTGTGAGATGTCGTGAGAGGGGAACTGTTGGAATATCTAGGCCATCAGAAGAGCTGCGCTGTGTCATAGCTGTTATACGCCAGTAAGTATAATAATCAAGAACTTAATCTCCTGAATCCAATAACCATCAAAATGCTTTCTGATATTATAAAGGCATGCCTACTTGAATTGTAAGTGGGGATCGCACACCAAAGCAGAAGGTGAAGCTAAAAGTAACTGAAGAAAAGCTTTTGAAATTGATGTTGAAATACAATGGTGGAAAGGCCCATGCAGAGGTGTGCAGTCCAGTTCATTTTATCTTTAGTTCATTCACATTGTTTGTTCTTTTTGGTTGACCTGATCTTTTTATTGTTATTGTTCAGGCTAAGCTTAAAAGCGCTTTGCAGCTACAAGATCTATTAGATGCAACAAGAATCCTGGTTCCACGTGCTAGGTATGTTTCTATAGTGTCAATTTCTCATCTCTTATTGTTTATTAACCTTTAGGCAATCATTCTATCAAGACTATGTATATGCTCTTAGTTGATTCCTACCTTCACTGTTTTCCACCCAAGCCATTACATCATTTGCTCTCATAAATTATTTGGTTTGTGGCAAGTGTAGCTAGATAACTTTTAGTATCTTGTGTGACATTTCATTTGTGATGTACAACTTGGTTGCGAATTGGATTGTTTTGTTGTGCTGCATTATTCTGTGGAATCAGGTACTTTAGGAGTATATCTTCCATATTTTATATATTATTATTGTTTTCATTTTATCTATATACTTTAGATCTGGTCGTGAAAGTGATAGCGACGTCGAAGTTGAGCACGCGGAGAAGCTACGCCAAGTTAGAGCCGTCCTTGAAGAGGTAAATTAGTTGCTTCTTTTTCGAGAATACATAGGAGGGTTGTGTATATTTGTACAGATACAAAGCAGAGTCTGGTTACAGTGCAGCGGCTTAAGCGCACACTCGGGTCTACGATCCCAGCAAACACGTTGGGACTATACTTGGATGCAATACAACCAATGAAAGAATGGAAGGGGGCAAGGGGCTGAGTCTATGTAGAAGTGCTAACAGCATCCCAAGTGCTTTTGCCCTGGCGATACCAGAGTGTGGCCTCAGCGAGTACACAGTCGGTGACGGTTGCTGCTCATGATTCTTCGTGGTTGAACACACGTGAATGTGCTTCCAGATTTGCCAAGTGGTCAGCATGAACAAGGACTAAATTCTCTTCTGCCACATTCCTCCCTTGATGAAGCACGTCTATTGCAGCTCATAAGAATGTTTATCTACTATCTTTTATATTTATGTTCTCTGCAATTTTTCTTTTGCATTTTTACATTCTTAAAATGTATAATGAATTATTAATTCTCTGATACATAAATTTCACTTTGGACCCAGGGTGGACATTTTTCTGGTATCTATAGGAAGGTACAGCTAAAACCATCAAACTGGATCCCCGTTCCTAAAGATAACAGAGAAGGGGAGGAGGAGTATCCAGTTGAAGCCTTAATGGTTCTTAAGTATGGCGGTGTTCTAACTCATGCAGGAAGGAAGCAGGTCGAATTTACTTCACTTTTTTTTTTGAAATGATGGTTCAGCACACGCAATGGATGCTACAACCTCAGGTGTCATTTTATATGATTTCTGGGACGTATCTGGGTGCCAAATTTATCAGTTTCATAAGTTGCCAAGTTGGTGTTATTGCTCTGTTTCTTATATCTTGATGAGTTGTTGGTTTATTTTGAGTAACTCTTATAATACTCTGTCTCTCTCCCGGATGCTTTTGATTAATTGCACAGGCAGAAGAATTGGGAAGTTACTTCAGAAATAATATGTATCCAAGTATGGCCTTCTAAATCTTGGTCAGTATTCTTCATTCAAGATTGTAATTGTCTATCTTGCTGTTTGTCAATAAATGACTACTTTGTCTTGAATGATTGGGTTTAGCTGAAATGCATTGAACTGATTAGCATACATTTTGGCATAGTCTTCACTATATCTTCCAATCTAGGTACTTCTGTATTTTACGTGCCCCCTTGGCTGTCAATTTGAGGTCAAGACTTAACTGGACAAAATTAAATCTTGTCTGAATGTGTCTTTTGATTTAGGTCTGGTAATTTCAGTTCAATTGGTACATTACAATTGCAGCTGATTCTTGATTTGCCCAAAAATTTAGCCTCCTCATCTCTTCAAATTGGTAAGAATGAGGAACAAAACGGTGCAGCAAGAACTAGACCAAGATACTTGGATTCGTTCACTGTGGAATAAAATCACAACAGCCACACAGTTACAAGAGTTTGTCTCCCTCTGGATCCGATGTAAGTATAGCTGCAGCCCGATCTACATGGCCAAATTAAATGGAAATGGACCAATGATGGGCATTACACCACAAAATCGGACATCATTTGACACGCGCGTGCGGTGAACAAGTTCTACCAGCAGACAACCATGCAGTCATTGGATGGCCTCACCAGGATAGCTGCATCCTATGCAACGGTCCGCTCGAAACAGGACATCACCTTTGTATTACCTGCCCCTTCACACAGGAATTCTGGAACAGGGTGGCATCTTGGGAAAACTGTGGAAACCTACAGCCAGCCCTTCAGGCCAATGCTGACACATTAGTTGACTGGTGGGAGGTGACCTTGCCCTCAGTCCCTAAAGAGAGGAGATGGTACTTCAATGGAATGGCCCTATATATTATGTGGAATCTTTGGAAGGAGCGCAATCGGATAATTTTTTATAAAAATTACTCCACAGCTCTGCAGGTAGCTGGGTGAGCCAAAGAGGATCTAGAGCAATATAAAATGGCCTTTGGAACTTCACATCCTTAACGATATTGTCTAGTGTTTTGCCTGATTTGCGTTCTTCCTGTTCTGGAACTTTTGTGCCACTTAGGCTGGGTGGTCCTTTTGGCCTTAGTGCCATCTTGTATATAAAACTTATTTCCACTTAATTGGTTGGCGGAGCTCCCGCTTTTTAAACCCCCCCCCCCCCCCCCCCAACAACGGAAAAAGACCTTCAGTACCCTATTATATCCCTTTCTTGAATGCCTAGCAACATTGTCTCTCTCTCTGGTTAAGTTTGTGAAAATTTTTATAGGTGAAGGGCCAGGATTGCTTCGCCTCCACAGTACATATAGGCATGATCTGAAGATATACAGCTCCGATGAAGGTCGTGTTCAGGTATGTAAATGGTGTCCATTTCTGTTTGTGTAAAAAAAAGTTAGGCCAACCTTGGAGGATTTAAGTGGCTTTACATTAATATTAATATTGAAAATAAAATACACCCAAATTGTCCTCGACGAGGATTGGAACCTAGGTGGTCTAGGCATTCATCCACACCTCCCAAACTGAGCTAGGCTCGGCTTCTGTTTGTGTATGATACATCATGTTCCATATCAATCAACATTTTTTTTTTGAAGAATCATCAATCAACATATTAAGTATTGACAGAGGTTTCTAGGAGTCTTAACTGTCATGGAGTAGCTAATTCTGCTTCTGAGTTAAGAATTCAAACTAGGTAGCTTCACCGTAGACAATCGACAAATTTTTATATGTCCACATATGTATTATGCCCCAAATTTTATGCTACTATGACAGGATTTGAAAACGATCCCCAATGGTCATCCTTACCTTAGTAGCAAGTTGTACAGTTAGGTGTATGTCTTAATGCATTACCTAGGTGACATGCTATGTTATAATTATTTATTGCATTGTATTTATGAAGAAGTGATTAGGTTCAAGTAGGGTAACTGTACTTTGTAATAAATAGTACTGTATAATTCCGTGGTTGTGTCACCTTCAATGTTTTTTCCCTGGATCACTTGGCGTTGTGACTATCAAACTAGTATATTAGTGTTACCTTGTTATAAACTGCCAAATACTTCGTAAAAAATTTGGTCATTTCACTGAACCTAATTATAATGAGCATGGCATCCCAAAAACAAAGAACTATTAGTCTTATGTCTTATTGGACATTAGCTATCACAGAAAAAGCTGGTTTCCCAGTCTTTACTGTCTTCCATTATTCTTTTTGTACTCTCAAAGTCTCAGTTCTTTATTGATTGACTACATAATGGTAGTTGTTATATCTTAGATGTCTGCTGCGGCTTTTGCTAAAGGTCTTCTTGATTTGGAGGGGGAGTTGACACCAATCCTGGTCCGTTCCTCTTCTGTAATTATATACCAGTCAGAGCAAAGCAGGACCATAATTCTCCTGATTTTACTATCTCCAGGTTTCACTTGTTAGTAAGGACTCGTCTATGCTAGATGGACTTCAGGATGGTACGACTGACATAAATGAAGCAAAGGTATTCTTCAGACGCCATTGCAAATACTTAAGAAATTATTGCTTTCAGTTTTCAAACTTCAGATTAGTTTTCCAAGGGAGTCAAAGTTGCCAGTCAAATGTTGTCAACTGTGAATTTGGGATAAAACATTTATAAGTATGGTGCACTCAGTTAATATTTGAAATCAAAAGAAGTGTGGTCCAACAGGAATTGAAGAGTTGAAGACAAGAAAAATGGAGCCATGTATTATGTATCTATATTCAAGTTTGGAAAATAATCTAGAATGTGTATGTTTTGTACATCTTCAATTCATATGCAATCATCTTTTTGAGATATGGATCATGTACGATTTTTTTTCTCCTATGTCTCTAAAGACCTGATTTTTGCAGGCTCAATTGCATGATATCATCACATCTTCTGAAGTTGCAAATTGTAATGAACCTATGGAATTCCCATGGATGGTTGATGGAGCTAGAGTGCCTAAAAATGCTGCTCAGCTTCTCACAGATTTGGTATGGACATTTTTTTCTCATTGAGTTCTTCATAGAGGATTTTCCTAATTCCTCTTGAACTATTATTCTATACTTAACATTATGAGTTCCTTTCTATATTAAGAACTATTGCTACCTTTTGCAGTAACTTTCAGTGTCAAAACAACTGTAATGATAATCGGTTTATATTGTCTTATCAGGCTGAGTTGACAAAAGAAATAACCGCACAAGTAAAGATGCTTTCTGATGATGAAGATGAGAAAGCCGTCATAGGTAGTGATTCACCAAATCCTCCTTATGATATAGCAACGGCACTGGGGGATGCAGAAATTGATATGGATCGTGTTTCTGCTGGATTGCCTTGTGGTAGTGAAAGCTTTCTTTTGATGTTTGCCCGTTGGAAGAAACTAGAGAGGGGTCTCTACAGTGAAAGGAAAAAGTATGTCTTCTATCCTTTTGGCATCCTTGTTGAACACTTGATGTTCTCTGAAGGAAATCCGCCTGGTGTAACCACTGTAAAATTTTTCACTGTGATGCAGGCGCTTTGACACTACACAAATTCCTGACATATATGACTCTTGCAAGTAGGTAATCTTACCATCGGATAATGTATATGGGTGTCTCTTTGTAAAAGAGTGGCCTTTTTTCTAGCAACGCATAGAGGCTGCATGTCATTTCATTAAAATACAAGAAAGAGCAAGGACGGGAATGGAACCAGAAACACCCCGAAACTCCCAATTCAGATCCCCGTCCACAAATACAGACCTGCCACGAAAAGAGTCTTTCATACCACACTATTTAGATCTTTGTAGTTATATATTCAGATCCCCGTTCATTTAATGTGTTTTGACAATGAACTTTTGAGATATTATTTATGTGCAGTTTTCCAAAAATACCTGTCATATAAATTCCGGTTGCCATTGAAGCAAATATTGCAAGGAACTACTGTTTTCTTTCCTGATAAAGATCATGTTGAAGTATAAAGGAAAATCATAACTTCTTATATTTGTCATTTGTCAACTTAGTTAATCATTTGTCTCATCATCTGAATTCATGTCAATTGAAATCTTTCAGTTTTGCAGTTCGCGTTTATTTATATCATACTCATCTTTATAATGATGTGTTATCTTCCTAATGATAGTTCTTGTATGATAGGTATGACCTTCTTCATAACTCACATCTCAACCTTACTGGTCTGAGTGATCTCTTCAAAGTTTCTCAGGTGAATTATGTTTTTATACAACTAACAGATTGGGTGCGTTAAATTTTCATGTTACGTAATACATTTAGCACTACATGAACTCAGTAGATTTCCACTACTGGAAAGATGTACCTATCTTATCATGGCTATCCAGTGTAACATGCATAAATTGAATCCTGGACTGTGAATTGAAGCTTGCTCATTCTAATGATCTTAGTCCATTAGTGCCCAATGTATCTAACTGTTTTGTTGTTACTCTTTCATTCAGTTGCTAGCTGATGGTGTCATTCCAAATGAATACGGAATAAATCCAAAGCAGAAACTCAAAATTGGCTCAAAGGTACTCGCATGTGCTATAATTTAGCAGCTTGGGACACTGCTTTTGCATTATGCATGTTCTTTATTCATATTTTGCAGTATTTGTAGTAAGAAAGACAATGTTTTCTGTTTTCTGGACATAATAATATCGCTGTTTCTTCTGTCATTATCTATAGATAGCACGCCGTTTATTGGGGAAGATTCTAATTGACCTGCATAACACAAGACGAGAGGTTACTGCTGCTGCTGCTGAATCCAACACACACAACGATACATCGACAGTCTCATCTGCAAAACGTAAGGAGAGGAGTTACTATGAGGAGGTTAGGAATGAATGTGTTGAAAGATCTAGATCTAACAAGACGGCCATTGATCTAGATGACTCCCACGAGGAAACAAAATACTTCTTGGATCCAAAGTAAGTAACCAAGATATTAAATTTTTTTAGTTGGAAAACATATCAAGTAACTTTGTTGCAGATATGCCAATGTGGTTGATCTTGAGCAACGTATTCGAACAAGGCTCTATTTTACATCGGTATGATAACTGACTTGGAAACTCTGAACCATTATAATGATTCTTAAAAGGAAATCATATTCTTTTTCTTATTTCTAGAACTTCTAGCTAAATCGGTTTATTAGGTACGTTTACAGAAGCTCATGCTCATGGGTTCTTGATGGTTGAAGAGAAAAAACATGTATACTGTGTAGTATTTGAACATTTTGAAGCGCCCTGCCCCTATAGATAGAGGAGATGCGCCTATGGAGTGTGGCTGGAGCTAAAGGAGTCTCATCTCCTCGCGGCCTCGCCTTGCCCCCTTTGCAGGTTTAAGTTTCTGTTGAGAGTTTTTTCCTGGGTCGATCAGGTCCTATCCCTCTTGGTTGGTGTTTTTTTCCTTTCTGTTTTTCCTGCTAGGTTCTCCCTTAAAAAACCTGGCTGTACCTTGGGTTTCTTAAACTCACAAGTGGCATTTGTTAGCAGGAATCTCTCTCTCTCTCTCTCTAATGAACATATAATGTTTTATCCCCTCATAAGTGGAACTCAGGATTTACCACTCTCTAATATTATTTGCTGAAAAAAATTTCTTGTCTTTGCTGTCATTATTCCTTCATATGATGTTTTATCCCCCTCATAAGTAAACTCAGGATTTTGTTCTTGGCAGGAATCACACATACACTCTGTAATGAACATACTTCGCTATTGCAATTTAGACGAAACTCTGAATGGAGAAGAGAGTCTTGTTTGCAGAGATTCTCTAGATCTGCTATTTAAAACACGTGAACTCGATTACATGAGTTACATTGTGTTGCGTATGTTTGAAAATACAGAGGTATTGGTTTTCCTAGTCATATGCCAGTTTCATATTTGTATTGTTGCCCTTTTTTATATTTTTACGAGCACTCCTTCCATTTGTTTATAGTGGCTGCATTTTGGCTGTCTAAATCCATGCTCTGACCTACAATTAGTCTTAATATGTGAATAATATGCCACAAAATTAGTACAATTGGCTTTGTATTTAAAAGAACCTTCTAATTATTTTTTATGACTTCTAATAAAATAGTATATAAAGATTTCATAGTCAAAGATCCTTTTTAAACTAAAACCACTAAAAATGATTGGCATATCTTTGTGAATGTGACCCTTTCACCCTAAGATACCCTCAGAAACTGATACTGATTAAATCACGTAAACATCTACTTATACCTACTCTTCAGTTCAGTGACGTCTCAGCATACCTAACAATCCAGCTGCACCAATAACCAGCATACTAATGGACAAGAACATAACACTAACTACTTAGCTGTTTGTAACGCTTCTAGAATTTCCATAGTAACTGTGAAATGAATACTATTTTTCATCCCCATCCGATAATTTTAAGTCTTCTACTACCATAGCATTCATGACTAATAGTTTAAAAACTTTAAATTACTAGAAAACATGACAGGCGCATCTAACACATATAGTGTGATTCTTTTGTCAATGGAACATCCATCTCAGGTACCTTTGGAATACCCAAAGAGATTCCGTATAGAGATGGCATTTAG
This sequence comes from Bothriochloa decipiens, assembly GCA_023333625.1. Lineage (NCBI taxonomy): Eukaryota > Viridiplantae > Streptophyta > Magnoliopsida > Poales > Poaceae > Bothriochloa > Bothriochloa decipiens. Next base: position 46,706,738 of record CM041634.1, read on the forward strand.
TCGTGGTGCTGATATAAGTTCCTTGGAGGTAATATTTTTTTTCGTTTCAAATGCTTGGAAGGTGTTTGTTTCAATATTTCTAATGACTTAATTGAATATATTTTTCGCATACATCATGATCACACTATTCTTATGTATTGCTGTAGAGTGGAGGCAAAGAATCTTTGATCCGTCATGACCACACAATGCCAATTATGGAACCAGAGAGATTGCAGGAAGTTGGATCATATATCACCTTAGACAAATTTGATAAAATGGCTCGCCCATTTGCAATGCCAGCTGAAGATTTTCCTCCAGCTGCTCCTTCTCAACCTTTGCCCGTCCGGTTCTGCAAGGATATCGAATTACAAGCAGGAAAACTGGTAATCTCTAGACCTATGACAAAAACCCTTTTGTATTTCCCTTCGGTCTTTATTCTGGTTGCTTTATATTGATGTGGAAACTGGGTGTGAGTTAGAGTATGAGTGTAGGGTTGTCACAGGTCTGGAAACTAGAACCAGTGTAGACATTTCTTTCAGGACCAGTATTAGCCCCGTGTTTGAGAAAAAAAAAAAGGACCAGTATTAGCCCCATAGGTTCACCCACTAGACTTCACACTCTCAAAGTATCTTATATACCTACATACTTGTGTTTTCTTCTAGTTTAAACACCAAACTTCAAATTTGAAAAAAAGGAATATTTCAGTCTTGAAAATTCAGGAGTAAACCAGCCAGTTTCTAGAGAGAAACCTGGCTAGTTCTGGTTCTTGCTATCATCAGTACCTTCGTACCATGGCATGGTGTTCTTTAGCCTCATATAAGCCAAAAGGAGTAGGAAGATTATAACAGCCGTGATATTCCATCTACTACCATTTGGAACAGTCTGACTCTGTGTGGCAAAACCTCCAATTTAGCTTGGGACATCCAGCTATTAGTAATAAGCTTTCTTCTACTTCTGAGAACAATCAATCTGGTAGAAATTATTAGTGCAATATTATTTACTGCTGTCAATCAATCAACCAGTCCTATTAACAGTTTATACCACCCATGAACAACCTATCAAACAGATACTACTGCATGGCTGTTTCCTCTTCGAAAAGCTGACAGAATTCGATTGTCTTGTTTTGACCAAAAAATTGTAATGTTTTTTTTTTCATTTCTCTCACAATTTGACAATTTAGACTACTTTAATTCTCCTTGTTTTTTCTTCTTTTTAACTTATTTCTAAATTTGCAGCAGCATAAGTCAGACATGCTGAGTAGTATTTTGAAAAGGAGGACAAAAAAGCTTCAGGAATAGCATGCAACTGCGCAGCTGAGCTTCAGTTTGGCTGAGCTGTCGTATGGGTTAATGAGAGTCACTCAAATGGTTTACCAACAGACGAGAAAGTCCAAATGGTTTACCACGAACGGGAGTTTTACTGAGCACTCTACACATCGACGGCTAGCTTTGCAGACACCATCACACAGGAAGAATCACGAGCAGATAGCTTTTTCAGTATTTACAATATTGTATAAATAATAGGCTCATGTGTTCAGGGTGCTGCAGGTGGCTGTTTCAAGATTTACAGGAATGCTGAATCCAAGGCCATGTGTGAATGTGTTTGGGGACTCTTCTTCCTTTACACTATGTACATTCTTTTTTTAGAGAGAGATACTCTAAGTACATTATTCTTTTTTAATAAAATGAAGTAGAATTCTCCTACGTATTCGAGAGAAAAAACATATATAACAGTGGTAATTCAATGGAGCATAAATGGAAACAGTCACCATGCTTTGAATCATTTTAACTTCATCCATCCTCTCTTTTTTTCTGTTTTTCTAAGCTTTTGTTAAAATGTTGACACAATGCCTACACGACTATGGTTATCCAGTTTTATTCTTCACCGGTTCTACCCTCCTTCCTCTCTAGCTTACTCTAACAGGAGCTAGAGCTAGCCCTCCCAAATAGGGCCTAAAACTTTAGAAATTGGTGGCCCTTTTTGTTGCATCTTAATTCTGCATGATAACATATTAACATGTGCTACAAAGTCAAATGGAAACTCCATGTTTCCACGAAAGCTCCTCATGAATGGTACATTGAAGAGAGAAAAGTGGCTCACTAAACCTCAAAAAAAAAGTTGCTCTTAGGAGTAAACGCACCATTGTGGCCTAAATTAATTAAGATTACAGAGGCTCACGTGCGCAGCTCTCAAGTTCCTAACATAGGTTGTACAAAGACAACGCTGGTTTGTGCCTTAGAAAACTACTTAACTACCCACACTGACTAGAAATCTAGAACAGATCATCATAGGCGACTATTTCTCGCGCCTTGTGAGTCGTTCCAGAAGCTGCTTTGGAGCTCAGCATGGCTGAATTATCAGTCACGTTCTTCACCGTTGCATCATGCGATGATCGCCCTTTGGATTCAGCAGCCCTTATTGGGTTATGTGGTGCCTCGCTGGCCTGAACAACTAAGACCTGTATCTCATCGAAGGAAAAACAATGTTACCCCAAGGTAAACGTGTGTATAGTTTGGAGAATTTGAGATTGAACACAGAGTCATAGATTTTGAGATGGGAAATGTGACTTGTGACTTGTGAGCAACCATAACGCAAATACTTGAGCCCACTAAGCATAATTACATTTCTGAAGCTTTTGAAGTCTACTACTTAACAAATTTCTACTCCTGCATAACACTACCGATGTGCTTGACATGAATTTGGGCAATGAACTTAGGAAAAATATTTCTTCTTCAGTGTGGTGTTTCGACCCCAAATCTCCAATGCAGGCTTCTGCTGTCTAGTGTGCCTCGTTGATGAAAAATAATTGCGCTACCACCATTTAATCGAACAACATTTCATCACAATTCAAGAAACCTAGCTTATTTAGGGACAAATAAAGTCATCTATTTCTACCTTCTTGGATCCGATGGCAACGCCGCCACCGGGGTCGAGGGACGCGGCAATGGCGGCCACGGCGGCCGCACCGGACCGGAAGGTGACGTACCCGGTGGCCGCTGAGGCGTCGACGCGGGCCCGCGCGACGGGGCCGTACGCCTGCAGCCGCGACTTGAGCTCCAGCACGCCGCAGCCGGGCGGCAGCCCGACGACCATCACCGAGGACGGCTGGGGAGCAGCAGGCGCCGGAGCCGGAACGGGCTCCGGGTACTCGTCTGGCTCTATCTCCGGCGCGCCTCCGCGGCAGCGCTTCGTCGGCGGGTCCGGGCTCGTGCGCCCGCGCTTGCCCCGGCGGCGCCGTGTCATGGCCGTGAGTCCGTACTCAGTAGTCACTCGCAGCAGATGAGGCTGCTGTGAGCCTGGGATTCGGGAGTGGGAAAGACGGCGGAATCTGGGCGGGTACAGCTGGATGCGGTACAGGAAATACAGCTGGTTCTCGTGCTTTGTTTAGATGCCCTAAAAATTTAAGTTTTTTCTGTTCTTTTTGTCACATCAAATTTTTGACGTTTGCATAGAATATTAAATATAAAAAATAACTAATTTTATAGTTCGTCTCTAATTTTTAAGACCAACTTTTTAAATATAATTAGTTTATAATTAGATAATATTTACCAAATACAATAATATTAAACAATGTGCTTGGTATATGCCCTGGCTAATGGCTACTCCTCGTTTAGGCCGTCAATAGCCATGTACGAAGACTTGTAATGGTCCTGATTCCCGAGTTGCTTGCGGTTCAAATTTCATCACGCAAATAGTTATCCATCAAACACAAATCTAAATAGCTTTACTCGCAAAAAAAAATCTAAATATCTTTACCTCAAACAAGTAAATATCGTGCTATTTGCTCATAAACGCATAGTATATCCCAAATAGACGCATAGCATGTCCCAAATAATTTCACTTCCCGGCAAAGAAGGCGACCAGTCGATCCATGAGCTCCACGGCCTCGCCGCAGCCGGGGCTGTGGAGGAAGAAGACGTGCTCCTTGCCCTTGGACTCGAACCACTCCAGCATGCCGCCCCACCCGCTCGCCGCGAGGGCCTCGTAGTACGCTCTGTTCCTCGGCCGCAGGAAGTCCAGCTCTGCCGCGCAGACGAGCAGCCTCTCGCACGGCAGGCTACGCAGGCTCGGCGCCGCGGCGGCCAAGGGATTTATCCGCGGGTCGTCCACGCCGTCCGTCGCCTCGGGGCAGACGACCCCCCACAGCTTCACCATCAGCGCCACGGACTCCGGCGTCTCTCCGTCGATGCGCTCCCTGCCGCCGAACCCGGCGTGCAGGAGGACCACGCCCTCGATTCGCACCTCCGACGACTCCGACGCGGCGGCCATCATAGCGACGTTGTGGACGAAGTTCCCGCCGGCGCTGTCGCCGGCCAAGAAGATGCGGCGCAGGTCGCCGTGATGTGACAGCCAGGGGTCCTCGCTACTCGAGACGGCCCACTTGAGCGCGCGGAAGCCGTCCTCGTAGCCTGCCGGCAGCGGGTGCTCCGGCGCGAGGCGGTAGTTCACGGAGACGATGAGCGGGCCGGCCTTGGCAGCCAGGGTGTTGAGGAAGGGCTGAAAGGTCGGAGACGCTGCCGAGTGGGTGACAAAGCCGCCGCCGTGGAAGTAGACCAGCACCGGGAGCTTCTTGGAATCGGTAGCCGTGCCCGGGAGGTAGAGGCGAACATAGAGGCCGGAGTCGCTGTCTATGACGACATCTTTGGAGGTGACGCCCGTGGTGGGATCAAAGCCGGCCGGCACGGTATCGGTGCCAACCAAGCGGTCGATGCGCCGGTCTCTGTAGACGCGGAAGTACGGCGTGTCGAGTATGATATCTGAGCTCGGATCCATGGCGGGTGGGAGCAGTGCAAGGCAGCAAGCAGGAGATCTCAAGGTCAAAGTCTGCAGGCAAAGTGGTGGCTCTCAACAGCTCCACCACAGCCCGCCCCTCTTCTTAATATACAGTAGACCGTGGGCTTGTTCCCTTGTTCTAGTCGACTGAATGTTCAGTGTTCGCTTGTCAACCTTGAGACTGAATGCAACAATATTAAACTCGAAACTATACTGGGGATAATAGCGTACAAACTGTTCTTTTTTTTTCAATTTTTACGTTTATATATTTCAGGAATGGTCAAGAAATCGAGTCATGCTCATACTTACAAGGATGAACATACAACAAGTATTCAATACAGTCGCAAATCAGATTGCTTTCTTTAATGCAACAACAGGGGCTGCTGCGGCAGCATGCAGGGCATGCAGATGAGCAGTAGACTTGGTTAGGGCACGAACTGACGAGCAGCACAAAAGATGAGCTCGAAATGAAGAGCTCCTGCCACCAACAGCGGCCCCTTTAGTCATTGATGAACAGCTACAGGGGCTCTGAAACAAAGGAACCTCTGCAGCCACTCGCAGGGTCTGATTGTCAACTATCTTCAGTGACGCTTCCTTTTACTCAGAAATGGAAATGCTCTGATCAGAGGGTATTTTCCTTTGGCCACAGCATTTGCGGCTGCTGGACCTCCCCTATTTCAGGACAGATATGCGGCACTGATTCTATTTGAACTGTCTCCTCGAAGGTCCTCCAGTTGCTTTCAGTGTTGTCCCTGTGAATCTGCTCCCACCCAAATTTCCGACTGCAGCTTTCACGGGTTTATATGCAAATGTGCTCAGCTCAGGAGGGCTGTCTACAATTCTCGTAGCTGTGCCTGCATATTTGTTACAGTCAGGATAGCAGACAGTAGGTGCCACGGATGTGTATGCAAACGTTCCTAGATCAGCAGGGCCATCAGTACTGTCTGTAGCTTTACCTGTGGTTTTGCCTTGATCAGAAGCAGCAGTTTTCATAGGCCTATAAGCAAATGCGCTAATATCAGGGGGGCTGACAGCACTTTCCTTATCACTTGTGTATCTGCTTTTTGAAGGGGGGCCTAGACCTGTTTTCTTTGCTGTGCGTCTGAATGTACCTTGTTCTGGAGCTTTGAGAATAGATCTGCAGCACAAATAGGCATGGCATAAAATATAAATACTTATGCATACTGTACTGTCTCCAGTAAGTAAACCAATCATACTTAATTTCCTTAGAAGTTTTAAATCTCTGAAAATAGGTTCTAGAGCTGCATACCTCACAGAAAGTGTATTCTTCACATCCTTTAAAGGAGCACGAAGACCACTGGCACGGGGGCCTGGGTATCTGAAAGATGATACCAATGCAGCAAACTTATCCATTGATTTCTCTGCAATTCCACTGTATGTATTCACATGGGAAACATTGCATCCAAATCTTCTGTCAGTTCTTATATTTGTATCATCAGGATCATCTGTATCTTGACCTGCAGAAGTTTCGTAGATCAAGAGCAATGAATTAAGAAAGGCTTATATAGCTTCCATACATAAAAAAAAATATCAGAATACAGGAAGAACTACATGGAAGGATCAAGAGGCACCTAAGACTGTTACAGGATATGATGCACCATGGTTGCATCTCTTAACTTATTGGACTATCAACTAGAAGAAAAGGTAGATAGTTACCTTCATCAATAACTGGCGGACAATCATCAGAATGAATAGGCTGTAAAGATTCCTGCATAAACAGCATATTTAGGACCAGCTATACACAGAATAATTAGGACCAGCTATATGATGATTCAAAAGAAGAAAAATACGTCTTCGAAATTTTGGATGTCAGAAAGCTTTCTTCTCTTAAGCATGCCAGATTTCCTCAGTTGATCTCCAGAAAGATTACCAGTACCGACATCATCTGACTGGTCATCTTGATCTGTGCAAATTCTCTTATTTACCGTTTTGAAGTATGAACTCCTCACGGCAACATTATTTTTTGAGGCCACAATGCTTTCAGTATGATGTTGAACTGGCTTAGATGGTTCCACATTATGGGGAAGTAAATATGGCTCCGATGTCCAGGGAAATTTTCCTAGAAAAAGAGAACACATGCACAAGCTAAGAATCAATGACAAGATTGTTTTGAATTTGTATAACCAAATGATTAAGATCTGTTGCAGATTGAATAATGAATCAACTATGTAAATCAGAAGTATTACCCTCTAAGCAAGGACTTGCAGATATTGTATTTTCGTTGCCATAGTCAGCCTCAACCTGAATGGTACAAACAAGCTTTGAGGGTGATAGAGATGTGGCTGCTACATGAGTTAACGAACAGGACAGCATTGGATGATGAAGTGATGGGAAGTACCAAATACCTTTCTGTCTTTAATGCCCGTATCCTTGTAAGGAGGATCACTAACAGCATCAAGTGAACTGCATTGAGGTGAAATATTGGCTGAATCATCAAGGGGGTACTCACAGCTGAAACGCTCAGAGCTACACTGAGAGCCAACACTGATTGGGTCATTTTGAGGAGGTTCAGAGCTTAAATGCTCAGAACTACATTGAGAATCTTGGATGTGATATGTTGGCAACCTAGTATCTTCAACTGAATCAGGTGTACCAGAGCCTTGAGTTTGGGGGCTAGGCAAAGATTCATTCAATATTTGTTTCATATGTGTTACTTTAGGCGCCCTGAACTTCCGTTTTGCCTCAAGGGATGCTAAGCCTTAGAAAAAGTCAAGGGTAATCCAACAGACATTTTTCGAGAAAAAAATCCAACAAGCAGTTGATTACTGTGAACAGGTCATTCAAATAAAGTAATGAACACAATCACAAAGTTTGTGTGAATATTATGCCACTAAAAAGTTTACAGATTATGTCCACAGCCCCCACCTGCTAAAATAGCGAGGGAAAATATAAGCTGTTATTAAATGATCTAAGAAATGTCTAGGAACACAAAACTTTAATACTGAGCTCAAGGCTCATATATTATTGTGATTTTTTCATATAATATGTCGATAAGCATTTACTATTAGTAAGCAAACATGATTCATGTGACGTATTAATGACTGAAATTCCAATATGTTGAGTGGATACAGAAATAATTGGTCAATATATTTTTCTGCACAGGCAAATCTAGCTTCTTCCTCCCATTTGAAGGTGCAATAGGCTCTCTGGTTGGACAAAACTTATGAACAGCAGGTGCACTGCACTCTGGTTTGATCTGCAAGAAAGCAATCAAGAAAAAAAGGCTACAAGTAAATATTGGCAATTCACATGTCCTGACAACTAAGTGTATGTCAGTAGTATATATGAAGTGACACAAAAGGTGAATGTAGTGCAAAAAACCCCCAAACAAATGAAACCGTGATCATCTATGGTCCATAAACCCTCCTGTTTGGTTCATCCATATTTTCATGTAGTTATGTTGTTATTTTCTGTGTAAATTTGTTTGCCTTAAAGTGCAGTAGTGCACACATTTCATATGCAGTGTGCAATGAAATTAGATTTGTGCTTGGAGAGAGAGAGAGAGAGAGAGAGAGAGAGAGAGAATATGATAGAAATTGGGGCAGAAAAGCATAAAGTTCACATAAATGTGCATCAGTCCAAATTCTTCTTGAAAGGAGACAGAATACCTCGAATGGTTCCTTTGTGAGTGGATCAATGTTCCCTATAGCAATGCCTTTGGCAATATTCTGTGGTAACCATGTAAAAGAATAATTAAGGAAAATCTCTAATTCTTGAGTTTCTTCGAGTTTCAACTTTTTTTGAATTATTAAGAAAAGCTAGCAAGGCAATGCCCTTAGCTTATTTCTAAGCTCAACTGCAATGGTCCTTAGTGGCCTACTAAATTCAGGAGACAGCTTCACAACATCTAGAACAGTGGACAATCTCATATGAAAGAGCTTTAACATCTAAAAATAAGTGTGGCAAAGGATATGGGCCCAAAAACTCCAAATCTTCAATGAGGTCATCAGGCACACTTGACAAATGATTAATATCTTCTGTAGCAGGATCATACACCCTTTGGAACTTAAATGCCCAGATTGCCTTCTTGAAGTCCTCTTCATATTGAGGAGGAACAGAAACAGCACCGTACCTCAGGTGCTTGATCACCTGCAGTTATACATGTTGCTCAAACTCCCTTCACTATCTGTTAACTTCTAACTAGGCACAATGGTAACATGTGCAACAGACACACAGAAGATAGGTTTTACCTTCTCGTGACACTTAAGCTTTTGAATGAGCGCATGAGCTCTTTTCACACCCATTCCTGGCAATGAGGGGAGATAGTCACAGCCACTTAAAATACACATCTCGAGTAACATTTGTCTTGTGAATCCAGTAAAGTCAAGCTCTCTATTTCGCTCTAGTCGTGTAATCTGAAATTCAACACCTTGCCCAAATTTGTCCATTTTGAAAATAATCTGCACATTAAAGAAAGGTGTACATTATTAAAGGGTATATAACAAGCTATGAAAGGAGATCTAGCTGAGTAGGGAGGATTATGAAAGATGTAGAGCGCAGGGCAAAGGGTTCTAATAGTGTACTTACTCTAGAACAACCAAATGGTATCAAATCTGAATCCTCAGTGATCACAGCATCAACAAGTTTATTAACAGATAAGAATGTCATTTGTGCATCTGCTTCATAAGGTGCAACAATATAATCAACCTTTTCTTTCTTCAGTACCTGCATCACATATTTTAAGAAGCATTTAAACAAGTCAGTTAGAAATATTCTAGCTAGGTGGTAACTGTTAGGTATTAACATTACCAAGGAATTTTAACTGTACCTCAATCAGTTCAGAAGCAATTCTAGGTGTAATGTCAACAGCTTTCTGATAGCACTCAAAAGCAGCACGTGAGTTCCCAGCAGCCTCATGTTCCCTGGCACGCTCAAGGTTTTCCATTCTTGACCTGAAGGATGACATTTTTAGCAGGTAACTTACAAAACATGAGAAAGTGCATTGGGATAGCAAAGCAGATTTAAGGCCTAACACATCCACTTAAGATAGTGTAAGAGTAATAGAAATGTCCACTGGCAGTTTAAACATGTTGGCTCTTTCTGAAACCCAAACTAGAGTATACCTTGCACG
>CM041634.1:46716981-46771984 GCA_023333625.1 Bothriochloa decipiens
CAGCTGTGATGTTGTTTGCAGATACTTCTGTACATATAACGTTTTGGACTAACATTTCCCAGATTGAAACATTGTGTTATTGTAACCAAGCAGCACCAGATGGCAGCCAAGAACCACACATATCCCCCTCCATCCAACATAAACAAGCTGGAAACCATGGCACCAAGGCAGACGATAAGTTCAGTAAATTGATCGACGATATGACCAAATAAAATGCAATAAATTTCTATTACACGATGCCTGAGGCAATGCAAACAATAAATCTCCCCTCACAAACGGGCAAAATCTTGAAGAATAGTAAGCAAAACACGTCTTTCTCCACCCGAAAAGGATTTCAGCAATCCGGACCCAGAAAAACAGAATCAAACCAAGAAAACCCCTGCCTCATCAAAGAAAGGGCTCAGGTGCGAAATCGATCGGAAAGAACCACATTTCATCGATTCGCCCGTCATGTGAATCACGGCCGGCGGAACGGCTCAAGAAACCCTACAGTATCGGAGCAGAAATTGGTCCGAGAAAGGAGGTGGCGGAAGGGGGACCTGGTGGTGGGGATGCCCTTGCAAAGGCGGTCGCCGCAGGATAAAGCGCCCTTGTGGAGCCAGGAGTAGGTGTCGACGGCCACCGTCTGGCCCCGCAGCTCCTCCGCCGTAATGGGCGCCATGATGGACTTCAGCTGCGGCAGCAGCCCCTGGATTCCCATTGCCGACGCCGCCCCCTCGCCTCTCTTTCTCTCTCACTCAACTCTCTCTCTCTCTCTCTCTCTCTCTATCTATCTATCTGTCTCTCTCTAATCCCAGACCGCTGAGATGGTGGAACCCAGGAATGTGGAGGGATTTTTGTGGGTTTTCTAGGAGAGAGGAGAGGGGGGAGGAGAAGGGAGCGCGGGAAGCAGAAATGCCGAATGGACAAGAGAGGGAAGAATCGCCGAATCAGGGAGAGGGGCATTAGTGGAAAAACTAAAACGCCGTGCCTTTTCGTCTCTTTACCTCGAGATCGAGAATGCATACAAGCCACAACGACATTGGGTTCGTGATAAATCCGGATTTTTTTTTGGTTCCCTAACCATTACTAAGTTCTAATAAGGTTGATGCAATATTTGAAGTTTGTAAAATATTCTACAAATAATATTTTATAATATTTTATTTAGTGTTACAAGTTACATTTTTTTAGATCCGTGAAACTTAAGATAGTTTAATTTATAGTGGTTCTAGTAATTGATTTATTGACAAACAGAGTAAAATACTCCTTCCGTTTCATTTTTTAAAAGTCAAACATCTTTAAATATAATTAGAGTATAAAAATTATTAACATGTATGATATTAAATAAAATATTATTTAGTTAATTATAAAATATATTTTCATAATATATCTATTTAGAGTCATAAATATTAATAATATTTTTAAAATATATTTATTCAAATTAAATGACTCAATACAAACTCAAGATTGCGACTTCTAAGGACAGAGATAGCAAAATATTTAAACAGATGTTTTAATTCCAAAATAATAATGATAAACTTTCTCAACTAAGTGAAAATGACCGATTAATTGATCAAATTGTTCAAATTGCCAATCTTTTGGTGATCGGTGAATATGAGTTGGTAAAATATTCCATATCTTCAATGAAATCGTAAAAACCTTTTGCAAAAAATATATTTAGGGGTTTTCAAAAAGAAATTAAAACTATGCACACTTAGTTCATCTGTAGATATACATTATCATAAATTTTGTAATTGGAACTCATTTGTAAAAAAAATAATATGAAATAACAAATTTTACTTGCATATGCACTATAGGACAAAATTCCAACTCTTAGATATGTTTCTAATGAGGTTTTCATAAATTAAATCGAAGATGTGGTTGCAATGAATATTTTGCCACATGAGTTTGTGTCGGTGGTCCCTTCACTACCGTCTTCTTTGAAATGACCAATTACTTGACTAAATTATTCAAATTGCCACCTTTTGCCAATCAGTAAATATATACTTCTTCTTTCCTGTAATATAGTGCATTTCGATTTGTCCTAAGTCAACTTTATTTTAGTTTGATCAAATCTAAAGTAAGAAATATAATCATCTAACACATCAATTAAATAAATTATGAAAATATATCTCATAATAAACCTAATTATGCTCATTTGACATCATAAATATTATTTCTCTTTTCTAAAATTTGATCAAACTTAAAACTATTTGAGACTCAGGACAAACCAAAATGCACTGTATTACAGGACAGAGGGAGTACTCTGTACGAAGCAACGGTTCTCACTACGTGTTCTTTTGAGCTACCCTTTTCGAACCATTACAAATGTAGTCGCCATCGTTTGAACCTGACAACTTCGCACCATTTAGGAAGGCGGTCTTTACTTTACATCCATCTGATGAAATTCTAAATCATAACATGTCATCATTGTTAAAATAATTCTCAAGAAATCCTTCATAGAAACAAGAGAGAGAAAAAAGGTCTATGTATAGTCAACACCGTCTTTTTGAAACCTTCGGCAACAACAAGTTTGGTTTGTATATTTCAAGATTGCCTTTTTCAGTCATGATTGGTCTTAAAGATCCATTCATGCCTGATTAGTTTTGAACCTTGAGGCAATTCAACTAATTCGTAGACATTGTTGTCATCCATCCATTTTAACTCTTCTTTCAGGGCGGAACCCACTTACCGTAGTTAGGATACCCAATGAAGTAACCATAATGGTCCTTGCATCAAGCTTATTTTCATGTGGGTTGTATAATCTCACTAATAGTCCTTGCATCGAGCTTCTTTCCATATGGATTGTATAATTTCGCTTCTGCTAGACAATCGCAAATATACATGTCTCAAGCTAGGTTTCCTTTATATTCATAGTTCATAAGGAGTCTCTATTTAGCAAAATATACGATAGTTCTTAATGCATGCATCCACAAAAATAAAGGAATGAACATTTTGTTTTGCTTCTTTCTTACTACTTCCGTTCCAAAAAAGACGACGTTATGAGAAGCGTGTCAGTCAAATTTTCTCAACTTTGATTAGATTTGTATAAAATACGTGTAATATTTATATCTCTAAATAAATTTATTAAAAAACTAGACTTAAAGATCTTTCTGATGATACTAATTACTTAACATAAATATTTATATATTTTAATATATAATTACCGGTAGTTTAAAAACGTTAACTTCTTGAAAAACAAGAATGACATCTATTTTAGGACGGATGGAGTAACTACTATAGCTTGGTGTATCTTTTTTTTTTCAAAAAACAAAAAGTTTGGATCTGTGAACCTGCCCCACCGTATCTGTTTTATGCTATCTGACTTCACCACTGATCTTTGAACACAGGCGGCCTTTTCTTCCTGACCTGTCGTTCCCTCTGTTCTCAGTAACAATAGCATCGAAATTTTTATGCAGATTAAATTTGAGAGCAGGACCAGACAGGGATGGAAGAAGAACGGGGCTCTGCAATTTGACATAAAGGAGGCCGTGCTACATGAACAGTAGACCTTTCGTTTTCTGTATGTACAGTAAGAATGCACAGGTCATGGCAACTCTTCTTCGTGCATACGACTAACTGACTACGCGCAGCAGGGACGACGACGTCTCTCAGCTCTGAATACACCAACGCAATAATAAAGAATAAAAACACGATGTCAGTTAGCTCGCCTGCCTGCTATCTACGTGAGCCGCTGCCAAAAATAAGCATATGCACAAGCATGGTGACTATCCCAGCTGGTATCAAGCTCTCGTATGATGCACGCCGTGGGGAGCCGTTCACGTCGAACTGCCCAGTGTTCACGTACTGGTTCTTCCCTGATGATGTGGTGACATTCACTGACATTGAACCTGCCAAGAGATAGTGTTAAGTCACACAGAAACGGGGCCAATAGTGTTAAGTCACAAGAATGAAGAACTAAGGAACAGCCAGATTAGTAAAGAAGATGGCTTACAATCGTAGTCTGCCCAGCCCATGCGCATGTTCGCCAAGTCATACACAAATATCTTATCCTTTAAAACAAGATCTGAGACAAGACGGACACATAGTTAACACCAAACAGAAAACAGTCAAGCTTCAGAGGAGTGTCACATATATAGCCACCGGTGAGAAAACAATGAGACTCCACAGAGGTATTATGTGCTTGGGCATTTATGCCCATAAGTAGTATTTGGCTATCAGTGTAGACCTCAAACTTATATCCTAGAACTTAATGCTTGTGCTTGATTTATTTCATAAAACTATATCATGTAACAGAAGCCTGAAATCTTATAGCTAGATGCACAATCTAAATTGGTTAGCTGTGTCCAGAATTAGACTGGCTAACCTCCGAGTATAGTTATTTCTTGGCCCTGGTTCCTTTGCCAACCAATGCACCACAATACATTGTTGTCCTGAAACAATGGTACATGATATTATAGCATTTGAGACAGCCTGTCCAAGAAACAATTAACCCAGATATACTACTTACAACAGAAGCCTGCTGCAAAAGATAGTTCTCTGGCTTCACCGTCATTGCAACACCACCCATAAAATAAAGGGTTACAGTTGGAAACGACGAGTCAACACTGCCAAATAGTAAGAACATTTATAAGGAACCCAGGACCTCAAAGGATAACAGCAGTTAGTTTGGTTCCCAGAAAGAAAAGTAAACCTGCTGGAAGTGATAAAGCATTGGCTTCCTTTGCTGACTAGAGAACGTACAGATGGAGAGACTGCAGCAGCTATCTGCAGGTATGAATACAGACAGTTAATTATCGAAACACAGAATGAGTAAGAAATGTAGACTCACTGTGTATGGCCATTATAAGGAAAAGATTGTGTACCACATGAAACTCACCGCACTAACAAATGGATCGTAGGCTCCATCTGCAAGGTATGCCAATGTTGTTCCTGAATCGATGATTGTTCCTTGTGTATTTGATGTTGTAAACAAGGAGGAATCAATGGACAACTTTTGACCATTGACAGCAATGCTTTCCAGATTCAAGTTGTAATGAGGCCTATATTTCATTTCATATATTAGCATAAGCAGTGGTCAGTATCAGGATACATGAGCACAAGGCTCCAGAACTTCTCAATAACGGAAATGGTTGTTCAAGAACCAACATAACATAACTATATTGCTAACTATCACAATTCATAAGCATATATTTCCATATTTAAAAATTATCACAACAGTCACAGTAGAATGGCTATTGAAATATAAGATAGCATGCAGATTTGTGAAGTTTTACACCCAAAGTAATTTCAGGGGAAGAAACTTACTGTGATGGAACAAGTGGAGTATACACTAATCCTGGCTCCACAATTTCGCCAAGCACAAGAATGCCACCACCATTATCTGAACCTTTCAGGCAATGAGAGAACACCTTAGGGGACACTCCAAGAGAGTTTAGCTGTGAAACTACAGACAGTTGATGCTGTCCGAACCCAAAAATTCCATCAACTGCCCTATCTGCCTTCGTCAGGTCTCCTGACTGTGAGTTGCTACATCTGCTTGGAAGAAGTTGAAACATTCATGAGCTGGTAAATAATTTTCTACTGATCTTTTTTAGAAAAAAATCATAGTTAAATAATGAGTAAACAGCAATTGAAAGACGTAGCTAGACTTGAAGCTGACTAATAGGCTAACATCAGGTACTTGCAATTATTTAAAACGATATAGGACTCCAAGGAAACCGTACCCGAAAACAATAGATGCAGACGAATTGGCGGTCTGCTCATTTCCCATGACAGTTTCGAAAAACATCGTGTCAGACACATAGTACCCTGATGTGCCACTCCCATCACCATAGGTGAAAGTGTACCCACAAGGGCTGCTTGGGGAATCTGAGGTTCGGCAGACTGCTTCCCCTGTCTGGAGGGCAGCTGTACATCTATCATCAGAGCATGTTATTCTGGATGATGTTGATGAAGAGTCAGGGCTGAAGGACTCTAGCTGGATCTGAGGAACAAAAATAGCAGCCATTGGATCAGAAGGTGTTCCCTGGGTAACAAGTAACAATAGGTGAAAATTTATGCATTTGTTAAAATTCAAAAATAAGAAGCTGGCATCACATTGAGTCCGCTTGATGTTGGGCAGCCAGTGCAAGGACTGCAAGTTACCCACAATATATCGCTCCCAGTGTCAATCTGGACGAAGAATTCCTTTGCCGGGTTTCCTAATTTCACCCGGGTAAAATAAAGCCTGCAAATTCAAATTCAGAATTTTATTACCATACAAATAGGCAACTAGACCATGTTAAATAAAAATAGAAGAAAAATGTATCCCTGTTATATCAAATACAAACAACCCCAGTTGCAGAATGATAATGAAAACTGGAACAAATTGGGCTGTGTTTAGTTCCCTAAAAATCACCCTAAAATTTACTATGCAGAATTCCTATCACCCGTCACATCAAAATACCGGCACATGCATGAAGTACTAAATGTAGATAAAATCAAAAACTAATTACACAGTTTTGTTGTACTTTACGAGACGAACATTTTGAGTCTAGTTACTCAAAGTTTGGACAATTTTTACCAAATACAAACGAAATGCTATAGTGCGCTGAGGTGACACGATGTGACATTTTCTTTCGAAATTCGCAGGAACTAAACACACCCTTGGTGAAATGATAATACTACAGTTCGCTGACCAACACTAGCACAGCAGTATGTGTTGGGTAACAGATTGAGATGTGTATCCTAACCAATTTGATGATACAAAGGAATAGCATGCATGTGTGAAAAACGTGGATCAGGAATTTAATGATGACTTCAATAAGGTGCTATCTACTATTTGAACTAAA
Source organism: Bothriochloa decipiens (assembly GCA_023333625.1). Classification (NCBI taxonomy): domain Eukaryota; kingdom Viridiplantae; phylum Streptophyta; class Magnoliopsida; order Poales; family Poaceae; genus Bothriochloa; species Bothriochloa decipiens. Next base: position 46,723,755 of record CM041634.1, read on the forward strand.
GTCAGGAATTTACTATTAGGGGAGTGGTCTAAACATATGCACAGTTGCATACCACAAACATTGCCAAAAATACATGCAAGAAAGTTAATTTACTACCCCTAAATCTTGTAAATGGAAACCAGAAAGATGCCCTGGCACCGTGCGCTAGCCGTCTATGTCACTATGATTAATGGCTACCTATACCCTGCAAAAAAACCCTGTTTCTACAGCTTGCTCGATTTTGCTCCACAAACTTCTTCCCCCCTCTGAAAGTCAGTAATTAGATCGTTCAAGAAATTGAATAGAAACGTAACAGAAGGGAGAAATACTAAGTTGCCGTCTTAGGAAATCTATCTGTTTCCCGCCGAAGGATTTGACCCTAGGAAAAATCAACAGAGGAAAAATGAAATAAAAGTAAGGATTGCCTTGAACGGACTCTAAGACTCCGGAACCGATTCTAGAAAACTAGAAAGTCTTCACAACGCAATGAGTCCTCTCCGTACATGATTTCACTAACAAGTGAATCAATTAGCATTGGATTACTCAGTAAGAACTGGAATGACATGAGTAGAGCAATGAGGCACCACGCAAGATCTCATTTTTAACATAGCTGCATGATTGGAATGAAACAAACGAATCTACGGAATGAAACGAAACTGAACTAAACTCACAAAAAAAAAAAAAAACTCCCAGAACACAACGATGAATAAAGGAAAAAAAGTAGCTCAACGAATTTGGTAGAATGCACGCGAAATCCACCAGCAAAAAGCCACCGAGTTATTAACAGCATAAACAATCGAATCAGCATCCGCCATTCATCAACTGGGAAAAGGAATGGACACAAGCAGCCTAGCTGACGAACTGCCTGTGGCCTCACCGCCCGAACCAAAAGAAAACGAAAAAAGGCTCGAATTTCCCACGCTTCCACGAATTGCAAACAGCCGACCCAACCCCAACCGAACCACCAGACAGCAGAGAGGAAAAGCGGAGGCGGCAGCTCACCCACCCGACCATGTACGGGTTGGCGGAGCCCTCGACGGGGAAGTCCACCACGCCGGCCACGCCCCCGAGCAGCCTCCGCCTCGAGACCCGGTGCCGCGCGGCGTCCCGCCTCCTGAGCTCCTCCAGGGGCACCCCCCTGTGCGGCACCGCGCGCTCCAACCGCAGCGCCGCCGGTAACGGCGCCGCCGAGTCCGCCGCGGCCGCAGCCGCCACGAGAAGTAGTACCGCCACCGCCATCGCCGCCGCCACCTCCGGCGGCCTCATCGGGGGAGCCGGGGGCGGTCCCCGACACCAGCCAGACGCGGGCGGGGAGCAGGAGCGAGCGCGTCTTTGGCGCGGCGGCTGCTGCGCCCGTGTGGCCGTAGCAAAATTTGCGGCTCCTTTTTCGCGACGAGCCCCTCGGAAGAGAGGCTAATTCTGCAGCACGGCGTATATAACGCCTCCTTGAGGCCCGGAATTGTAAAGATGTTGGGAGCTGAGAGGGTTAAGTGTGAAAGGGAGAGGAAAGGATTACGTGTGGGGGGCTGCTGCTGCTGTGTACGCGCCCGGCGGCCTCTGCATCCGTTTCGGCTTCGTTCCGCCACTTTATAGTTGTGGACTCCTTTTGTTCGTCGTCTTTGGCATGGCCTCTCCCTGTTTTGGTCGCCTTTCTTTGCTGCTGCTGCCTTTGACCAAAGTGATGGATGGGTTTGGTTTGTTGTCAATAATAAAACTCTGGTTATTCAAATAGAGGCTGCTAAAATGGCGAGATCATGGATTGGGAAATTGATCCATCTTTTTGAGATCAAATTATTGATTTGGATATGATAGGAATACATATTATTATGCATTGTATCAGAGTTCAATATCTTTACTAAATATTAAACTTGCTGGAAACTTTTGCAATCTTGTCATTGACACATTGAGCCACTCTCCAATAAAAGACACATGGAGCCACCTGTGTCCAGGGCGGCGGCATTGAGAGGATTTCGGATGTATCGATGTCAGTGAGGATTCTCTATCTCTCTTTCTCTCTCTCTCTCTTTCCCCTTTAGCCAGCATTTTCATGGAGCTAGTGATAGTTGCCAAATGTAGCGTCTGATGATAAAACAAACAGTTGATGCTAGGCTAACCTAGGTGTCCAGCATTGTCCCAACAGAAATAAAGAATTGTAAACATGAACAGCCTTTGTTGATTGTCATTTGGAGTCCACTTATGAAGTCCAGAGTACTTAAAATGCTCTAGAGCGTTAATTTTTCTCTATCGATGTTGACTTCTAGAGTTTTCAACAACATATTCAACTATCCGCGTAGAAAATTTGAGCACGGTTTTTTCTCCTTTATAACTGCATATCGATGGTGATGGTATATCATCCCCCATTGGATTGAAAATCTGAAAAAGAAAGAAACAATAATGCGCTATCAACTGATCAACACTAGGACAACAAAAATTTTGTAGTTTCTACGACGTCCATGCTAACCTTTCAAAGGACTTTGAGCCAATCATCTCTCTAGAATCACATTTAACAAGCTAGCGTGAAAAGGCAACCTTGAATTTGAATTGTTCTTTAGCGTAGAAATTAGGGAGAGGAAAAGAAGTTAAGCTGGCTCGGTTAGTCGCGGGTGTGGACGTATGCCCCGACCATCTAGATTTACAACAAACGTGCACAGCTGGGGGAGGGGAGAAACTTCTGAAAAGATCGATCTGGAAATGTTCGTGTACGCATGATGAAAATTCAAAATTCAGAAACTCTAGAAAGAAACCCTTGCTGTCAGAAAACAAAATGAGTTGGGCATCTTTCCTTCTTCCTCTCCCCTGACGAGGGAGGTAACTAGAAGAAATCTTCTTCATTCCAGGTAGTTGGCTTGGCATGGCATGCCTGCCTCTGCCTGTGCCGTTGCTGCCCTGGCGTGGACGCAAGTGGTTGGTTGGTTCGGTTCGACAGCCGTTGAGGCAATCAGGCTGGAACAACGGCAAGTTATTCCGGGCATGCGTTGTGCATTATTTGCTGTTTGCAAGGCGTGTCCTCGTCAGCCTCTGCCACACGCATTCTTCTGGTCCTGCCCAAATTGTACAAAAGGCTGATTGAGAACCGACATTGATACAGAGCCACTGCACTGCCTCTTTTCAACATGGAAATTTCGCATCAGCTCTCCTGGGGTATATACAGCTGAAACCTTTTTTTTTTTTCATATGTGCAGAATGCAGCTGAAATCTTGGCACAATTGATTAGCAGTGTACAGTTACAGAAGAATCTATTCTGAAATGAAAAGGATGCGAAATGCTTCCTTCCAGTTTCTTGTGTCCCGTGCCGTACTAGCTGCAGCAAAGAACAAATCAAAAGCCATGGCGCAAGCTGAAGTGCACTCCTGCTTCTACCATAGATTGGGCACATGCGTAGGTCAAGCAATCAAATGTGCTACACGGAATCTATGGATCTAGCGTGTGTTTCTTTGTTTCCCAACCCACCCAAATTGCCGGAATTGATGATCTGACGTGCCGTCCTCTTATCTGAACAATGGTGTACGTACTACTCCTTAAAAACTGCCTTTGCTGCATTTGTTTAGTGTCGAGTTGGTTAGGGTTGATAAAGAGTCGACAAAAAGGATTCAGTAATCTTTATTAGCGCAAAGTTTTTGTTTATTGTGTAGTACAGCATACCACATTCCCTTCAAGGATTCTCTTTACGGTATTGTACTTCTTCTGTGATGATGATTCCTAAATAAACCAGAAAAAAACTATGATGGCGATGGTTCATAAAAAATATAATTTCACGATGTTGATGATTATTTTGATACAACTTCATTGACTTAAACTTCTGCAACTGATGTGCATCCGAATCTATTTCTCTCGACGTAGAACACGCCCACCTCACCAGTCCACTATCAACCTAATTAAATATTTCTCTTGACATATAATGCGTCAGCTTCAACAATCCACTATTATTTGTCATTAATAAGTTATCTTAACATATAATGTGTTCACCTTAACATTTAACTATTCTAACATATTTTTATTCCTCTTTCACAGCCGCGGCAACGCGTGGTGAATCCTCGTAGAAATGTACTATAGACATGGTAATATCCAGTGTGCCAAATGATTTTGAGTTCCGACGCTTTGAGGATTCTCGATGAAAAAGACAATGAGAATTCTGCCAAATCCGCAGTTATTTTGGTTCTTTTGATTGTCGCTTCAGAACTTTGAACCAGCACAATCGAAAATCGGAAAAAGACGGTATGATGATTATAATAGAATTGAATATAAATGGAAACAAACGGAGCCTAGATCTGTCTACTAGAATGTTGCCACAGCCAATCAGTAGGAACTGATATTCTACCAAACTACAGAGCATCCAGTTGTTACCATTGTGAGAAGACTAACAGGTGAGAACTGAAGAAAGTCAACTCGAGAATAGGAAGACAGATCATTGCCCAACAGTTGTTATGTCTAGTCAAAGGAAGACCAGTTGTGGCCAGCGAAGTTGCTTTGCTTGCTCTACGTACAGTTGTTGATCTCCACAGATACAGCATTCTGCTACAAGTAAATCAACTTCCGCCATATAATCATCAAATATTCTTACACACTCGATCAAGCAAACTTCTTCCCTGTAAAACATTTTTTCTGTGTATTATTAAGCTTTCGCCTTTCGGTTTCTTTGCCTTTATTTTGTTTCCGTTTTCCTGTCAGGAGGAAGTGGTCTACTGAGCTGTATTGCACACAAATCATATAAGTTTCCCTCTTTTGGCCACTTAATGATACTTTTCATTATTTGGTCTCTGCCTTTCATGGGTTTATGAAATAGCATGCATAATTGAAGAACTCATGAAGCAACTCGCAAGAAACTACTAATACAGCAGAAAGAATTAAGAAACATTTACTCTAGAAAAGAGATGCTCGAAACTGTCAAACCTTCTTGCTAATAAGCTAACTATATATAGCCTTTAATCGAAGTGTTGCACTGACTATAAACAGAAAATCTGCTGAAGTGCTAATGCATCCAGCTGATCAGAGACTAAAACTCCCTAATCTGCATAACATAATGCTTCTATTTAGGGCTGAAACTAAACAATTAGCTTTGGCGCTAAGCAACCACATGGGGAACACAGATTTTGGAAAGGGAAAGATCCCGGAAAAGGAGAACCAGAAAACAAGACCTGGCCGGGGATGCAGACATGTCACCACTGGCTGGCTTTACCACACCAGCACAGCACAGCCCATGGCCCTGCATTATTATTATTATTATCATCAAAGTGTGTCCGTGGCCAATCCACCCAACGACAAAAGGTTCTCGCTCTCTTAACACCACCGGCCGAGATAAAACATAGAAATCGCAATCACGGCGCTAGTACTGCCTTTGTACGTCAAATTTCAAAGGTGTGCTTGGCATTTCGAGGAGACGGGCACGGATATCATGTGCACATGCTGGGTGGATTTTGTAATGCGATTAGAGAAGAAGAAGACGACGACGATGACGACGACGACAAAAGCAATACTATTACAATTTATATGGACCAAGCAAAGTAATTTGAATCTTGTTACCTCCGTTTCAAATTATTTTAGTTTTTGGCATAAGTTAAACTTCTTTACCTTTGTACAGTACGCCGTAGTGATGTTATCCGAAAACCCTTTTTTTGGAGAATCAGAATCTGAAATGTTTCTATGATTTTTTTTGAAAGAATCTGAGTCTAAAACATTGCTACGAAATGTTCCAAAATGCACCCGTAGTTTCTCCTGGTGCGTGCGTGCGTTATGCGTACGCGGTGCTTAACTACGCAGGCCCCAACCAACCACCTTTTTCTCTCAGTTCCAACAGCACCCCCACCACGCCGGCGCCAGTGAGAGAGATGAGATGAGGGAGCACTCGTGATCCTGATGATCCCAAGCGGCGTCGGAGACAAGTCGTCGGCCGCATTCGCATCGGAGCCGAATCCTCTCGGAAATTCCGGAGATGGAGCGGCGACCACGTGCGGCTGGCCGCCTAGCCTTAGCTGGATGTTCTTGTTCTGTTCCTGTTCCTTGGACGGCCGCTTCGATGGGAAAAATGGGAGGCAACAACATGAGCGCGGAGAGGTCAAGAGGAGAGTCCAGGCGCGGGTCGGGTGGTCCATTCTGGCTGATGGCTGCTGCTAGACTGCTCTGCTACTAGTAGATCTCTAATTCTCTATGCTGTTGTGTGCTGATTGATATATATATATATATAATATAATATAATGTATAGTTATTATATAAGGGGTTCTTGGTTCGAATTTATCAGTTATGGTTTTTCTCTCGCAACAAAATAAAATCAGCCGGCTGAAACCATTAGCCGAGCAACGCTAAAATGGAATAGTGCCAACGGATGAGTCGTGAACGACGATGTATGCGCATATAAACACTACTATATATGGTAGTGGTGGTACGTTTCACTCGCTGTAAATCAGCATCAGCCGCAGAAATCAGCCGAACAGCCTCTCAATGCCTCGTGGCTGGTTCGATGCCCTGCTCACTGTGTACGCAAGTACTCCGTACGCCTGTCCTGTACTACGCCCTTCGACTTCGAGACCGGACCTCATCTCACCTCGATTCTCAGATATGACAGGAGAACGGCCATGCCGACATTTTTTTTGCAACTGTCAGCCTTGCTCTGGTCGGGTGAGATTTATCGGCACGAATTGGTCGGATACTATGACGTAGACTAATCAGCGTGTAAAGCAATCTTTCTTGTCCAGGAATTCCCCCAAAAAATTGTTTCTTCTCCAAGACATCACATATATGTGCTTTCTTCTACTCCATATATATACCGTACCTACCCATGGTACACTTTTGACTTTGTGCACTGGCACGACGCTTGTGACTTGTCCGTCCACTCAAACCGTTGCTCAGTCTCCAGCAGTCTCTCTCGAGCTTGAACGAACGATCGGGTCTGGTTGTTCGCGGTTCGCCATCTGCGCGCGCTGTGTGTGTGTGGTCCATGTGGATCATCACTCACATAATACGCGTCACGAAAAGCGGGGGGCCTTTTCCAGCCAGAAGAAGCTTTCTAATCCATGGCAATGGCCGCAATCACGTGCTGATAACGTCTCATCCACCGCACGCAACGGCTTTGGCGGCTGTCTGTGCGTCTGCTTGCTTGAACAAAGGACCATGGTTTCACAGAGCCACGTCGTATTTGTTGGATACTTGGATGAAAGGTGAAACAAAATTGAGTGGATCAGTGGATGTAGTTGTCCTAGACGGAATAGTGACTACTTGCTTGCAGCGCATGAGCACATTCAGTGGCCCTACACTCCAATGACCGTGTGAAAATGAAGCTCATTCTGGGTCTGGGCACATCCTACAGGCCATGACAGTAGTCTCTGTACACCCAATAGGCCATACATACAGTACAGGCGTCGGTGGATACATTACATACAACCGAACAGCCAGGATAGGGGAGATACAGGGAACCAATCACAGCCTAGCCAGCCAAATGGTCCCTGGTCCTGCTTAGATGCTTGTTTTGCTATAATCTCTGCTCTCAAATTAGGCACGTATAAAATCAACAACTGTACCTAACTAACAACTTCAAACCACACATGTAGACAGATACAGAAGACCATGGCAATCAGCAACATGCTGAATGGACATGAACACATGATACAGACTTTATTATTCCTATATTTCCAGTGTACACATTTTGCAAATTTGCCTACATGATAAAAACCACAACCTCAGCAGTTCCAGCACTGTTCCGGTGGAAAAAATCAACCAACTAGCCGAGCCAAAGATAAGAAAGAAAGAATGGACCCCCAAAATTCTTCTCACAACTTTCAAGTACCGCGTATCCACAAAATGAGTACCCCAAAAAGTGAGGCGAGTATCAGCGACGGGTTGCATTTGCTCTGTCCTATGTACCAAGTCAAATTGCAAGCAGGAAACACACTGAAACCAAACTTGATTTCCTTAACCACTCATTCAAACTGTGGGCAGCCGATATAGAATAAATCTCATCTTCTCCATCATAATTTCCTCAGCTTCTCCATGGCACTGTTTTGTCACAATAAGATGTAAAGAGGCACGGCAGGACATGCCAAGCAACACTAGACCAGCAATGTGGCATCATTCTGTAAGCAACAGATTTCCAAAGGCATATTACACCTGCCAATAGCTCTCTTGATCTCTTGATGACACTTGTGTGTTTCCATATAACGTGTAGTAAGGGGTAAAGATTAAGATCATGGTGCCATTACTATGAATCATATCGAGCTCCCGATGTAAAAGAAGAGAAAAACCCAGCTGCTGGTCCAGGAAGGATGTCACTTAGCTTGCCAACCTGCCCGTCGGAGAGCATGGACCCCCATCTCGATGTGTTCTCCCCAAATTTGCTCCCCACCTGACAAATGGCATGAAGATATTTTTCTGAATATTTGAACTCATTTGGAAGGCTGTACCAATAAGATTTGTAAAAGGGAATAGACAAAAAAAACATGTGAAAAGATAAAAATGTCTTCACTTGTCTTTCATACAAAGAAAGAAAAATGTCTTCCAATTTCGACAGATCTAGGACTAAATGAAAAGGTAGAAGTAGAAAACAAAACATTGTTGACTCAAAAATTAAAATAAATGTGCTAGCAACAGTCACAAGATATGGCTCAGTCAGTGCTAAAAATTTTTCACTGTTTCCAGGGCTAATTCTGCAAGTATTTCATACTGTGCTAATGGAAAATTTCCTCAACCAAGAAGAATGAATTTTGATGGATAAATTAACAAGTTATACAGAACGCAAGGATTGTTTACTTGTTTAGGCTAGAATTGAAGGTAACAATCAATAAACATGTAGTCAGTTACTCACCTGGGTAACAAATGACTTAAGCAATGGAGCAGCACCGACAAGACTTGCATTATCATCAAACTCTGGTGCAGTAGATCTATCTCCATTTGAATAGGATTTCCAAGGATTTTTAGATGTGGAGTCGCTGGACGGCGACTGAAGTGACGATTTGTGTGATCTTGATGATATAGCTGGGGCACTAGAGGCAAGAACACAGAAAAAAGAACAGATCAGAATCTAAAAAAAAAGAGTATATTCTCCACAAGTCACCTGAAAATCCCCAAAAGGAAATCAGAACACCAACATAGGTTGCTAAATGGAAAAAAGGAAAACAAAGATAAGATCATAAGAATGATCTTACACAGGTATCCTAAATGTAGAACAAGCACGCTAAAAAACATTTTCTTTATTGTCCATTTAACTGTTGATCTTGTCATTTACTACTACCTAGTCATCCACACAGTACACCAGAATAGAGTATAAAGTTTTATCCAAAGCTACAAGTCATAATCACCTGTAAGGATTGAATACTGAAGCCGTAATATTATATATCTCACCAATGTAAGCTCCTGCAATTTAGCAGATGACCTTTTTTGCAGATTGCTATGAAGTTGTGCAGTATATGATCCAGAATTATGGCATAGAAATACATCAGGTTTTACAAGCATCCATGGATATCTTGTCAACAAATGTTGTCAAGCATAAAATTTCCATATCATAACTGTATCTGCTGATTGCATGGTAGGTATACTGCTGACAGGTTGATTTGAGCACAATAAGTCTAAAACGTCTTTCAAAATCACCTATTGGACATGCATTTGGCAATATATAAATCTATATTTAGTTATTGACACATGACACAGATCATTTACCTGATTGGTAGGTACTTGAATCTTGGAACCTGAGAGCACCTCATGATATTTGAATCTGTATTTGATTTTGTTGGTAATTTTTGTACAGTACCAGTGTACATGTGATTCAGATGGACAAAAAAACCAAAAAGAACAACATAACGCTTGTAAGATTGCTTCTCATTCTCCCACAGGTAAGGCTCATACCTATTCAAAGACACAGGTTTCAGTTGGGGAGAATGTAAAGCAGAGTCTGTAGTTAATTTGTTACATATTTTATAATAACATGACAGGAAACAATTTAAATTGGAAAAAACTTACGTTGCCCAGTCTATAGGATCCAATCTCTGTGAGAGCCTGTTGACCAACTTGTTTATAGGCTCTATGACAGCTGAGTCAGCCTGCAATTGTGACTGTTTTCTCCTGAAGGAAGATTTGGTGGCGGTGCTTGGCAAGGAATCCTGTTTTGTCTGCATTTCAGTAGTGTTGGTGGAAGAGCTTTTACCTCCTGATAGGACATCACCAATGAAACGCAAGTCTAGAAGTATTTGCAGAATTCCTTTTTCTGAAACCAGAGAATTCCCAGATTCGACAGACGAAAGAATTTTTTCATAAATATTGATGACCTGCATATATTTAAGTAAAAGTTGGATCAATGGATCACATTTCTTGAAAGACATACTGCCAGGCTCATATGAAATCATCATCAGTACAGGTTTGAGACAACTTTGATGAAACATGCAGCAACTAGGTCATCTAAAAAACAATGTCAACTGGAATACTCATGTAGTCCAATGCATCATGACTGAACTTGTAACAGGGACATACCTTCTGCAGTAGCTCCCATGCAAAATTTTGCAAAATAATCCTGTCCAGGATGTGGCCTCCAACCTTATGAATCTCCAAACATGATTGATAAAGAAAGGATATGATGTACAATGAAGGCATCGATGGAAGAGCTATTTGCATCTCCAAGGGACCCTCAGTTGTTTCCTCTTGTTTAATTACTGTGATTTCCCAGCCCTAATAATGCAACCAAACCACACAACTAAAGCAGTTAGATTCTGTATGTACAAGAAAAATGAAATAATATTTGTTTAGTGCAATGAATAGCTTGAAAGCTCTGGGTAAAATAGTAAAATTTAGTGCTTGGATTAGGCCAGTTTATATCAGTGATGCTAAGTGTCTGATTACTGATAAGCAAGCACCTAGGCAGGGTAGCGGCAATTGCACTATGCACGAGAGTGGAACCAATCGCCTAGTCCCTGCCTCCTTTTAAATATTTTTTTCTAGCTCCTCAATCAATCCAGGTGTACCTTCAAATTCACTCTAAAAAATCTTATGAGACATTATGTCCAAAGTTAGTGTTCTTCATCAGGCCTCAAGAAGTACACTGTACACGTACCCCCGGTTTTCCTTAATTCAACTAGTCTCTATAGGTAAGGTACAAACAAATATTGCCCTCCATCTGTCCAGTGATGGTCCCATATGCTATATTATTACACATGTGAATCTACTCAAGTTTTTCAAACCTACACTGTATTATACACTGAAAGATATCGGAACTGCAAGTGGGTTCAAAGGCGTACCCTCAAAGGAGTTGAAGAGGATAGTGAATCGTCTTTGGTGAGATCATATGAAAGAATGTGAGATAATTCAGTGGACACCCACTCTATCCACACATTATGAGCCATGATGCAAAGTGACTGCAGGGTCTTATTGAGTTCATCAAGTCTAGAATTGGATCTATCATCAGCTCCAAACAAAGATACTGCAGCAGCAATAGTTTGTCTTCTGGGGCTATCCGAAAATTGCATTCCAGGACTCTTGGGACTGTCAAATGTGCGCCTTCTGGGTGTAAAAGATACCAAAGAATCAAAAGATGCCCTTGAATGTCTTGGTGTAGGTGATGATAACCTGGCAAATGCTGCACCACCAGCCTCCTTTACCCACTCCCTTGGGGAACCTAGTATCAGGGGTACATGACTTGAATGGTATCTCAGCGCAAACAAGAGACGACCAATGAAGAGAGACCGCTCCGCTATAATAGAAGCTGCAGGTATGTCATTACCCTCCTTTTTGGTTCCCAACAAAGAAGAAAGCTTTCTGAGCTCAGTTTCTAAATCTTTCAGTACTCCCGAGATGGTCCTGTAGCATTTCTCCTGGAGGTATGGCACCAATTCCTTCAGCCTTGGGGCTGAATTATGTGACTCCACAAAACTTAACAGATCATCCAGGATATTCTTGCATTTACTGTCAATTGCACTCCTGATCCGACTAACTTCTGGCCCAAAATACGATGTCAGGCAGCTATGGAAATCATTTTCATCAGCAATTGGTTTCAAGTGTGCCAAAACTCCACCTTTCTTGATCTTAGACTCCGCGAACCAGAAACCACCACCCTTTGAAGATTTCCGCAGGTATGCAAGGAAATCTTCAGCATCCTTTGGATCAGCATTGGCACCAATAGCATGAATTGATTCCTTCACGTTAACACTAGCACCCAATCTATCAAGCTCTGAATGCACAATGTCCTTCATCCGCCGTACAAATGCTTCCTCCATCCAATCCTCAAAAATATCCTTGCCATCCTTCAAGATCAAACCACGGATCTGATCCCATGGCGACTCAATATCTGACCCAAAGACGCTCTTCAGCCACTGCTCCAAACTTCCCTCCAATCCATCCCTCCCATCTAGTGCATCACGTACAAGCCTTTGCACTGATCCAAGCAGCTCCCCACTCCCAATGGCATCAACCAACTTTTGCTCACCAGCAATCACACCAAAAATTTCAGTGCAACATTCCTTGAGCCAATCCGTACAGGCCCGTGCAACAGCATCTGACTCAAGCAGCACCGTTGTAGCCTCAATCTGGTTCATGTGCTCCTTCCACAACCGTGCTTCGTCATCAGGGTCTGGAATGCCACCGAACAACTGCTCAGGCGGCGTCTTCTCAAGCACTGTCTTGAAGAACAACGGCATATCACTGAGTGCAGGAACAAACAACTGTCCAACGTGGCCAAGTGTGATCCGCACGATCCTCGCGACATCGCACAGCACGGAGGTGTAGGACGACAGATCCGAAGCGAGCCCGGCTAGGGCTTGGGAGATCCAAGCGCGGCGCGAGTTGAGGAAAAGGTGGAGCGCCTCGGCCGGGGCAAGCGACGGGGCGTCGATCGCGGCCACGGCCGCAAGCGCGTCGGCGTGGGCCGCTACAGGGAGGCGGCGGTCGGCGAGGCGCTCGCGCGCGCGCTGGGCGATCTGTGGCCGGAACGCCTCCACAAGCTGCGCCTGGTGCGCGAGGAGTGGGAACCGGGCGGCGGCCACGGCGTCGCGGGAGAGCCGCCCGTGCACGACCTGAGCCCGCAGGTACCGCCCCGCCGCCTCCAGGAGCAGGCCCTCGTCGAGCCGGCCCCAGATGTGCTCCGGCGTGTCAACCAAATACTTGGCGCGCGCAGCGAGCGCGTACAACCTCGCGCGCCCTCCAGCAGAAGGGGACGGCGAGGCGGCGCTTACGGAGGAAGAGGGCTCAGGGGGCGGCGAGAGCGACGACAGGGAGCCGGAGATGCGGGCGAGGTTGTCGGATATGGCATCGGAGGACTGCTTGATGAGGAGGATGGAGTCCGCGGAGTCGAGCAGGTCGCGGTAGCTGCGCCCCACGAGCTGCCGGAGCTCCTCCTCCTTGGCGGAGATCTCGCGTCGGGTGGCGCCCTCAGCCGTGCGAATCTCCGGGATGCGCTTGGTGCGAAACAGCTCCTCGGCGTCGGCGGCGCCGCCGCCTCCGGGAACGGCCGCCGCAGGCATCGCGGCCCCGCTTGTCTTCGAGCGCGCGGCGAGATCCAAGAGGAGGATCGGGTGGGAGGGGTGGGGGAGAGACTGACTAGTGAAGAGGCACGTTCGTTTGAGTAGGAGGACAAGGTGGAAGAAGCCAAGAAGGGTGTTTGGTGGGGCCAATAGTTAGTCAATGGTAGGGCAATGGTGGGACGGTTTGTCAGTGGTTGAGAAAGTGGCCGGATTTGATGGGCCCGTTAGTTTCAGGATTTTTGAGTTGAAAATGCTATACCACAGTAAAGCACTCTTTGGAATTGGAACTAAGGATTTTTATTCTAGACATTTTACGTTTTTATCATAAAGATAAAATCATCTTTTATAAAATTCTATATGAATTTTTATAGAATTAATGTGTTCCAAAAGAAATAAAAAGGCTGAAAAACTAGAAGTGATTCGGCGTTAGTACAACAAGGGGTCCAAAGTTCAAACTCTGATGTGTTTGGTCATAGTCATTGGAGCCTCAATCTACTCCAAACATTTCAATCGTGTGTACAACTGCAGTCTTAAGTTAATGATAAGTTTTGCAGACTGAACTTATGTGCAGTCTTCAGTAGAGCGCGAATTTCTTAAATATCAATTCTTACCTACTGGTTAAGGAATTGTTAAGACTGAATTTTGTGTGCATGGTTTTACATGGGCAAAATTTAACAGTTAGTGTTTCTCTCCATGACAGCATAGAACACACTGCTACAAAATACTAGATGTAAACTCAGCTGCTGCTATTTTTTTATGTTTTGAATGAGAACGCAATGTATAAACTTAGATCCCCTTTATGCCATATTGTGCACACAACTCCTGTTTTCATGGATTTCTCTAGCATTGTGCTTTGTACTTCCATCAGCAAATCACTTTTATTTTGTGAAAGATTATTTAAAAGGAAAGCTAGATTGAGTTGTTATGATTTGGAAGGTTGGAATCATGCCAACTTTGAACTTCTCAGATTCAGAATAATTCTCTTGGCCTAAGTGTATTAATAGTGTGATTTTAGGAGCTCTTAATTTTTGGGTAGGTTTCTTGTACTATTTATTTGAATAGTATGACAACTAGAAGCTATTTATGTATTTTGTACAAAAATTGAGATTATTATTGTCGCCCTCCTTTAATGTGTCATTATTTGGTTTTTACTTTGTCTTATTGTATTACTCAATTTCGCGGCGGCGGCGAGGGCGTGCTCTGGTAGTCTCATGCCGAGGACTCTCGCGCACATGCTGGCCCGCCGTGGCCTCGGGGTCTGTGTGCTTGCGGCGACAGGGCGCCGTAGCCGACGTCTCGCTCCGCCACTGAGCCCTTCTGCTTCCTCTTTGCCACGTTAGAAGGTGAGGCATGTGTGGTTGTATTTTCTTTTTATGCTCAGTGTATGATTAGTCCATTCACTTTGTGTGCATCACACACTGACTTAATATCCTTCATCCTTCAGACCTCAATGTGAATCTCTCAATATATGAGTGTCTTGAGTTTCATTCGTTTTCAATTATAGAGATTCAGTTATTGTTATTAGTGTTTTCATTTTGTGCCTTTTCAATTTCATGAACTACCTCAAACTGAAGCTCTGTGCTTTTTTTTAAAAAAAAAATAGATTCAAGGTATCCTGATCCATAATTGTTAGAGTCAGATTACATCTTTGTTTTGTATTGCATGTATATAAATTTTGGCAATTATGAAGAACTCAGATTTAGTTTTAAATTCTTGGGCTTAAATGCAGACCATATTCCTTCAGGTAATTGGATTAGTTGACCCTATAATAAGCTGAAGCCTGGCGATTTAATTGGGGTAAACAAAGACAACTTATCAAAAAATGTTGGATTCATGATAAGAAGATAACAACAATCAAGCTAAAAAATAGAAAATAAAACAACATATATCTTTTACGCACGTGCGTGCCGCATGTGTATATTAACTAGTAAAACAAGCAAGAGCAAGTGTATTGAAGCTATCTAAACAATGTTGAAATGTTGAATGTGCAGTTCTTTATGAGATGAGAAAGGAGTCGGACTCGAGTTAATGTTGTACACCCTATGCTTTTTTTTTTTACAACAACCCCATCCCCATGCTTTATATAGCATCATGTGAGGCAACTCCAAATCCACGTCCCTAGGAAATATTATCGACTTCAATGCATCATTTGCTTCAACGGTAAGGATTGGGAGATTATTGACTTCAATGCATGATTTACTTCAAAAGGATCGGGAGCTATCGGGCTTTGTGAAAGCCCTTGATGGCTTTTAGCATTTTATAGCATCATTATCTCTTTCAAACAATGATATTGTGTATATCAATTATGACTTTATAGAACTTATTAATTGCTTATTACTTATTTCTTTATAATAAGTACGTTAGTTTCTTAAAATTCAGTAAAATCCTACCTAGGAGTGACAAGTGTATTTTAAGGTCACGCCCCTTAAACCGGTACATGACTAAATGTCAGTTTGGTGATTTATATCTACATCTAGGCAAATCACACCGACTATTCAATCTGCATGCAAATTACCAATGTATTGTCCCATAACCTTAAGTGGCTAACTTAATGGACCCGGGCTCCTGATCATGGGATGAGACCTTAGTGCAAGATACTTTCTCATAGTTTGAAATGCCGAGGCCATTCTTAAACTGAGAGTGGATAAGAACTTGGAAGATTGCATGGCATTTTGAGAAAAAGGGGATGTTCTGTGTGAAATCAGCAATATAAAATGGCGGTCCGAATATGAGCTAGGCAGAGATGCAACAAGTTCTGCGCCAGTAGCAGTGGGTGACTCTTAGTTCATCATAGCCTGATAGTTCGGCGAAATTTGATACGTCGCAGGCTGGATGAGGATTCTAGGCATCTCTTTTTCAAATGCAAAGAAGTGAAGGAGTGTTGGAGGGGTCGAAATCTGAAGGAGCATCGTCAGATCTCAGCAGTCTGCCAATCTGGTCGGGACATGATGCAAAAGATATGGCCCTCCTCAACGCCAACTACAAATCGTTGTTCTGTTATGGAGATGGTGATCGGCGAGGAACAAGGTGAATGCCATGGAAAAAAGGACCACATGCCCTGAGGTATGCTCTCTGATGACTTTTTATACGACAAAGTTTGAAAAAGAGAAGGAAAACAAACAAAGCCCAGGCAGGTTAAGCAAAACAAATGGGAATCACCTTCAAAGGATATGTATAAAAGCAATATTGATGGCACTTTCAGGGCTGCTACAAGTTAAGGAGGATGGGGAACATATTGGTGAAGCTCTTGATGAGAGTAGCATAATTGGGTATTTCAAGAATCATTCTTTGAGACTGATGCAACAGGATTGGTGCGAGTTTGATGTCTATGGATCTTGATGAAAGTGTGGATAGTAGCCTCCTCAAGAAATTAAGAGATTTAATTGGTTCATCATTTGATTACTGTGATATTCGGCACAGTCCGAGCACTTGCAACAAAGTGGCAGATTGTCTCGCGATGTACCAGGCGAGCGCAGTTAATTGTGGTTCGACTGTGTTCAAGAACCAAGTCCCCTCTTTTGTCTGCAACCTGATCTATCATGTCTAATGAAAAGATGCTTTCTGAGTTCAAAAAAACACCACATCCTCTCACTTTACCGGCCCCCTCTTTGTTTTTTTGTTGGTTCTAGCCTAGAACGGACTCGGCCCGCAAAATCTTCATGCTCCTTCGCGCGAGGCAAGTCTGGCTTTAAAAACCAATGTCCTATTCAACTGCTCGAGCCGCCAAGGGGCACGACGATGTTCCTTGCCTCCAATCATTTCCTTCTGCCCGCCCTTCATAGCAAACATTTTCCCCAACAATCGCTCCTAGAGACCCACTCGCAGCTCACCTTTTCGACGATCAACCCTTTTTAATCTTTTTTTATCGGGTTTTCACGCGTTTTTTATTAAACAAAAGAACAATTAAAAATACATAATAAGGACATAAAAGAAAAGCCTAAACTTATGGAGCCCCAAAACCACGTGAAACTGAAAAACAACAGGGGCCAGCGGCCCGGACACCAAGACTTCTACATGAAAGCAGATAGCGCGACAAGGATGAGAAGCAAGGGTGAGCTAAGCCACGCCCACCTCTAGGCCCACGGCATCAACGCCCAGATAAGCCGGGTCAAAATTGCCGCCGAAGAGAACCTGCACAGCTTCATGTCGTGGTCTGACATAATTTCCTTCGTCCCATCAGAAGCGACATTTCACGTTAGCGTCGTTGGGTGCACATAAATACTCATATGCCTCTCCCGAACGGTCGCGCAACTGATTGCAGTCATCTTCCAAGCCGCGTGATTTGGAGAGAGGCTTCCTCTAGCTAGTGTTCCGAGGAAAAGTGTGGTGGGTAGTCCCTACGCATTGTTACACCTAACATAGGGCCGGATCTTCTACATTTATTCAGTCTGTGAACAACGCTATTTTTTTTTTTTTTGAGAAAAGAGTAATCTAGCCGGTGCTAAGAGAACAACTACAACAATGTTTTGGGCTCTCTGGATTTTCATGATACCTGGTCAATTGCATATGTAACTTAATATCTACACTAAACTATACCAGGAAAACATTTTAAGTTGTTCTTATTTTTCTAAATATCTTACTAGGTACACACGAATAAAGTAAAGCTACCGGTCTCTCTCGATTATTAGGGGATTTGGGAGTTTTTTTCCCTTCTCCTAGATTATTATTTATTCATTAATTTATTTTACAAATTTAATAAGTTAATGGTCTAGATTCATTTGAGTCATTACCTCCCAGTAAGTAATTGGTGTACCGTAGCATTGCCCCTGCAAGATTGTTGCAATCTTCCATGTCATGTAGAAGGTAAATCATGAGGTCGGAGTCCAATGGCAGACCCAAACCACACTATCTTAGCATAACTACTTTATGCCAGTCTCAGTGCTAGATCCCAAAGGATAGTTTCCTTGCACAATTTCATAGGGCTATTTATAGCCTTTTATGGGTCCACGGGTATCTTTTTTCACTATTTTCCTCTTCGCATGCGCATATGAAACGAAGTAATGGCTCTCATTAGGGGATTCATCCAGTTACCTAGTGGTTGAAAACTGAGCTCATTCGTTTCTTGGGGATGAAATTTTTATCTTCTCTCTCCTCCTTGTTTTATGCAAAATCCAAAATCTAATTATGTGTCACATCATTTAATGTGCATGACATCCTCTATGAAATCCATTGAAACTAGCATTAGAAAAACAGGCGAGTTTCATCTTCCTTGCATCCACGACGGGAGCAAGCCTCATTAATGCGTGGAATTATTCGATGGAGTCTGCTTGCTGTTCCTAGAGCAAGCCTAAGAAGTCTCCAAGCAAAAGTTTTGACCTGACTGTCGCATGTAGGGAAAACTATTAGTTATATTACAAGTGTGTATATCACGTTTAAAAAAACACACATTGTAACTATCACATTCCAATTAAAAGATTAACTGTACCATACACACCTCTGTCATGCTAAAAATGATCGTTGACTCTCCATCACGTGTTAAAGAAACAAACTTTTCAAAAAGAAATAAACAACATACTTTGACACTTCGCTGCCTTGCAAAATTTGTAAATATATCACGTTCTAATTAAAAGATTACCTGTACCGTACACACCTATGTCACGTTAAAAAAATGATTGTTGACTTTTATCGTGCCGCACTCCTCAACGCAAGTGGGCGAGCGAGGGTACAACTCAAGTCGCGGCTGTTTGAGCTGCTCTTGAACTCCGTCATGGGCATGATCTGCGGGAGGGCTCCAACCAACTACGGCACGTAAGATATAGATTTCTTTTTGTTGAAAGGAACTGGAGGGGCGGGGCCGGAGCCCCTACACGATAAATTTATTCGTAAGGTATAGAGTAATAACATAAATGAAATACTACTTCTGACTACACCTGCACTTCTGTGGAAAAAAAAATTGGATGCAGATGTCCTGCATCCTACCACGGGCGGAGCTACGTGGAGGCGAACCTGGCGGCTGCCTCCCCTTCTTGCTCTCTGCGAGCACCAATACATCAGCTTGCTATTTTTAGTTTGTGCATAGAGTGCATGCATTATTTTTGAAAGAAAGAGTGCATGCATTATTTATTATAGTATTATTTGGTCCGGCTCAAGACCACCAATGCATAGCTAATTGCATGACATCACCAGTGCGCGAGATTACATGCTTGCTGGCTTATGGCCACGGTCATTCATCACCATGGTATAGCAATTTACGGTGAGGTCTTTTTATTTTTTTCATACATCACTACCAGAAAGCCGAGCTTTCGTAAGACTGGAAATACTCTCACGAAATATGGTTTTACCCTCATGAAAATGATTCGTGACGTTCAACCATCACACATTAGTTCTCACAGTAATGAGATCACGAAAAATACAACTTTCATGCATGAAAAATACATCTTTTCGTGAGGCATATTCATGAGGGCCACCTCCACGAAAATTAACGCGTCGTGAGATTTTAGGGATCTTTTTCATGAGAGTAAAATTAACGCGTCGTCAGATTTTAGGGATCTTTTTCATGAGAGTGTTTCATGGAGGTCACCATCATGAAATTAATTCGTGAGAGCCTCAAACTCACAAGAAAATACTATTTCATGAAAGGGAGGTGTCACCGTCATGAAAACATGTTGTATTTCGTGAGTTAGTCACCATCACGAAAACATGTTTGCCTGAGCGCATAACCGTCATGATAATTTATTTTGCCAACGATGACCAATAATTTCGTGAGAATGAAACCACCATGAAAATCATTTGACACCTGAGGAAGCCCATAATTCGGATCTCAATTCAAATTCCAAATGCACCACAATTTGCCATTGCATATATAAAGACAAATCTTATTCCAACACATCCATAAGTAGTTCCCAACTGTTACATTGTATTTTAAAAAAGGACATTGTCATATGTACAAACATATACACCTACACTAAGTCACAAACGCTAGACATCCCCGTGCACAACCTACAAGTAATTTCCAGTTCATGATGGCAGCTGCAAATTCATTCGGAGTAATTTTCCCAAGGCCTTGAACCTGTAACCATAGCTAAGAATTAACAAACCAGGGCACAAGAATGATCACATAAATACAACTGTATGACTTTATGACATGAAATGGAGATATATGTATATATACATGGACAAGCCTTTCTCATACTGAGCATTATGGTTTTTCTTCATTTCAAAATTAATGTAGTATGCAGAAGTCATACTATTTCTCTAGTATAAACAACTTTGACCCTTAGTGGTAACCTAAGGCAGTTAGTTGAAAGACACTACAAGGTTGATTACTAAATTATAATATCTCCCAAAATAGATGGCTCTAGATTCAGCTTGCATTTTGATTCAAGAAGATTAAACTTGCATACTGGTAGTCAAACAACAACTTGTTTTGATGCACAAAGACAACCAGTAAGTCATGAAGAAAACATGATACCATATCCAGCTCATTCAAGAACTACAGAACTTCACTGTCACAACGCATTTTTTCTTCAAACACCAACACGTTTCCCCAAGGAGCAGCAAGAAGCTTCCATTTTTTCAACCACAGGCACCACACCACATGGATCTCTTCTATTCTGCTACCTGATCCTACATGGATTCAAAACAATAAGGTGTCAAGTATAACAAAATATACATTACAGGCTAACAAAAAGATACTATTCAAGTTAACTTGTTGAGCACAAAGGCGATTTGCAGATTACCAAATTGGAGGTGAGTGGCAATAGAACTACCGCAAGAAATTCACCAATAACCAATTCTGAAAGCCTGGGTATTCACGAAATCCAAACAAAGCAGCTATTCACTTGTCCAAGGTGAAGACCAAGGTGACTCCAGTAATGTGAACAATGAAGGTATACACTCAACTAAATCAAAATTCACTTATTCATATGATACTTGCTTGGACGAAGTGCAATTAGCATCTATTCACTGTCCAGTCCATCCCATCCCATGGTTATTTCACACTAAAAATTCATTAGCTACCTTGTGTGTTCTAATTTGATGATTCGATTTGAAGTAGCCACAGGCCACAGATAGCAATGCTACTGCATTAGTTGGCATTTACATATATCTACTACTATGTAATGGGCACTGAACAACATTGCCGTAGATGAAGAAAGAACATACCACTCCATCTAACGCCTCCAATGTAGTCTGTGCATCTTCTGTAGTCTTGAAGGAGACGAACCTGAACCCTTTGGATGAGGCAGATGTGAGCGACAGATGCATGTCCTTGTCGTTCAGATCCAGCCACCTTGCCAGCGCCCTGCAGAAGAGTAGGGTGAACTCGTCATGCGACAACTAGGGTTTGGGGATGTGAGATGGATGGGGATGGAGAAGGCCACAATTGGAGAGGAGGACTGGATGGAGCGCCTGCTGCCCCTACGAGATCCGAGGGAGACGCGGAGGAGACGCGGCATCATGGAGTAGCGGAGGGGCGCCACCTGCTGTCGACGGCGCTGGGGAGCCGCAGCAGCGTCGAGGTAGCGGAGGGGCGGCGTGAGACCGGGCGGTGTGGGTGGGGCTACGGGGGCGCGGACGGGCGGCAGGGAAGTTATCCGACCTTGGATGAGCGCCGGGGGAAGGCAGAGTCGCGACCGGAGATTGCGGTGCGGTGGAGAGCGAGGGTGCCGGTGGGTGCTGAACAGGCGCTTATATACGTGTGCTTTTCATCCAACGGCTCAGGTTCATTAGGGCTCCATCCAACGGCTCGAATACAGCGGGCCGCACAGTGCCGGCCCAAAACCATTGAATGAGCCATTGAATGAGCTGAATTGCATTTTTTTTCTTTTTATTTTAAAAAAATTATTAACTCCAGATTGATTAAGACATAAATTTTAAACTATAAATGAATTCAAAAAAGTCATCAACTATATTTTTTAGAACTTTTAGACGTACAATCTTTGTTTTGGACATTTCTCTAGTCAACTTCCTTTGAACAATTTAAAATTTAAATTTCAAAATACGAAAACCTCAAACATAGATTTTGATGACAAATGAATTCAAATAAAAAATTTGACAACTACAATTTTCTATAACTTTTCAGATCTACAACCTTTATTTTGGCTATTTTTTCATCCAACAAAGTGATAGTAATAGTGTTCATAAATTCTACATATCTCTCTTGTTGTTTCATAAACTAGAAGAGAAATTTGTAAAATTTATGAACAACATTACTCTCACTTTGTCAGATGAATAATACCCAAAATAAAATTTATAGATCTTGATAAGCTATACAACTTTTATGTTCATGAGTTTTTTTCATATGAAATCATTTACTACTTCCAAATGTTGTTTGAAGTTGCTATTTGTCAAAATCCAAATTTTTTAATTGAAAGAACGACGCCAAATGAAAATATGACAAATATAATATCTACAAGAATACAAGAAATTGATAGAGCCTAATGTTTGAAACATTTAGGAAAAAGAATTAGCTCATTTGGAATTAGCATGTGGGAGAAAGACTAGTTATAAAATTTTAGTGCAGATTAAAAGGCGCAAACTTTTGTTAATGTTCTTCAACTTCTAGCATTTAAAGCAATTATTTTTCTACTGAAAACAAGCAACACATAATTCATGACGGTGGTTTGACTCTCGTGAAAATGATCACTCTCACGAAAACAGGCAATTCCGTGGCGGAATAATCATTTTCATGAAGGTATCTAGATACTCTCATGAAAACAGCTGATTTTCATGACGGTTTGTGGAGCACTGTCATGAGAATCGGTTCTCGTGACGGGATTTACGTCACCCTCATGAAAGTGAATATTTTCATGAGAGTGTGTTTTACACTCACACAACCGACTACGCTCACGAAATCTCCGTTTTCTGGTAGTGCATGTTCACAGTTAGCCCCCCCTTCATTTTACCCCTAGCTCGGCCACTCCTACCTTCGTGCAACCTTAGATGGAAGTCCTGTGTTCCAAGCAAGAAGCCCATCACATAGTGTCAGGCTTAAACTTCGGTGGGGCAATTTCGGGTAATCACCCCGGCCGTGTGATGGGGTTTCTTAGGACACATCGCTTCCATCCAAGGCAGGAGTGGGTCTGCAGGAAGGCAGGGTGTAGGCAGTTTTGCACCTAATTGTTTTTCCGGCTTCTGCATGCATGCAAGTAATATATTATCACATCACAATCATGTATCGTGCATGTGCACATTTGACTGTCGTCTTGACTGGAGTTTTTTTTTTTTTTATTTGCTTATTGTCATGGAGTAGCACCGGACAGCAGAACACAACGTTACCAGAGGTGAGCAAGGAGGCCCGATGGTTCATGGAGGCTGCGGAAGAGACAGTGTTGCTGTCGTCGAGGTCATGGGACTTCCTGCCGGCACCGGTGCGCTGGCTGGACTTGGACGCAGTGGGGCGGCGGCTGTGGCAGCTGCGGGAGGACCGGACCAAGTTTTTGCAGGGTCTGATCGAGGACTAGAGGAAGGAGATGGAGAAATGCGTGCCGGCGAGACCGGCGACGCTGATAGGAGCGCTGTTGGAGCTGCAGAGTAAGGACCCGGAGGCCTTCCCGGACCACATCATCCGCGCCTTCTGCGTAGTAAGTCATCGTTAATTTTTTGAACCGAGGGCATCCCCTTTTCCATCAGCAGTAGGTCATCGTTAATTAACTCTAGTAAGTCTCCAGAGTAAGGACCCAACAGCGCAGCTCCTTAACCTATATTATTCTCTCTCTTACTTTCACAAATTCTCAGTGTACATTTTTCATTTGACACCACAACAATTCAAACCATAATACATTTCTAATGAGTAAAACTAAACCAAAACTAATTCGAATTAACGGCCTCAAACACGACAGCTAAAATTGCTCATCACATCACACAGAATTAACTCAACGAAGCGTCAACTATAAACAATTATAGTGCATGCTCGACATTGAACCTTGATGCTGCTTCTTGATCCTCTCATGCTCCATGTTAATTCGAGAGCATATTAGTTGCAGTTTCGCACTAATTGTTTAATACCTTATGCACCGCAAAAGTCCAGAATGTCACTAAACGTTCCTTCCCTCAAGCTGAAGTATAAGACTTAACAACATAAACACCATAACCAGTAAATAGAGAAAGAAACAACAACAAACTATAATCAAGAAAGGTTTCACCTCAATCATTATTAATAAATCATGAAGTGAATATATGCCGCTATAATCCTCTCCCTTCAAAGAAAACATCCACCCAAGCACATGGAAAGACAAAATGGAGGGTAAGATAAAATCTCGGGAAGAAGAATGCTTCAACAAGGTGCTTAAACTATAAGTTTTACTCAACGTTTTAGGATCTTTGTAAATGCAAGTATATCTTTCTTATAAATGTTGAAAAATGCTTCATGGTATATATGCAAAACTACATCATCATCACTCTTTTTTTGAGAATTACACAATACAACGCAAACGCCCATACACGCACGCACACTCACCCCTATGAATACACATACGCAAACCTGCTCTACCCCTATGAGCACTTTCGAAGGACTGAGCAGACGACA
Organism: Bothriochloa decipiens; assembly: GCA_023333625.1. Taxonomy (NCBI): domain Eukaryota; kingdom Viridiplantae; phylum Streptophyta; class Magnoliopsida; order Poales; family Poaceae; genus Bothriochloa; species Bothriochloa decipiens. The sequence continues at coordinate 46,748,628 of CM041634.1, forward strand.
GATCGGTAGATTCCCGAAGTCACCACTAGTGTCTCGTTGTCTACGGGAACGTCGCCGGTAAATTCTAGAAAAATCCCACGATAAGGTGCGAGCACCAGTATTTGAACCCTGGTGGGTAGCGTCCCACTGGACCATCCTACCATTGGACTATAAGCCTTACCCTTCCTCGGGCAGCATAACGGTGTCCATCGCACCCCTCGTGGCCTCATCCAACATATGATGTGCATCGGTACAATTATGTTCCATGATACACATGATTTAACTTTGGTGCAAAAAAAAAGAAATATATGCATGAAGGAAATATGTAATTGACATGGGTCTGAGGAAAATTCCGCTTAAAATATTGATGCATGATAAACTTATGCTGCAAATTGAGCCTTAGAAGAAGATTCGTTTTTATCTTTACCTTCTCTTTCTATTTGTTTTATTTCTTTAGAGAAAACTTGTGTAGTTTGCCTGGTTTTAAAATAGCAGAGGCAATATTTAATCTGTGCCTTAACCTTTTCTTAAGAGTGCCCTCGAAGCTGGAACAATTAGTTCAGTGGATACAATTGAATGGACAATATCTCTCCTGCTGAACAACCCTGAAGTGATGAAGAAAGCTCGTGATGAGATTGATGCATGCATAGGGCAGCCGGTACGCTTGCTCGTGGCAACTGATCTTCCAAAGCTACCATACCTTCGGTCCATCATCTTGGAGACACTTCGCCTATACCCAGCGGTGCCTCTTCTTGTTCCTCGTGAATCCTCTAATGACTGTAGTGTCCTTGGGTTCCACATTCCCAGAGGAACAATCCTTCTAGTAAACACATTTGCAATCCATAGGGATCCTGAGATATGGGATGAACCGACAAACTTCATCCCAGAAAGGTACTCTCTCTCTCTCTCTCTCTCTCTCTGTGTGTGTGTGTGTGTGTGTGTGTGTGTCATTTTGGTGCATTATTTCTTCCATCCATACATATATAGGTTCGAGGATAGGAAGAAGAAAGAAGGTAAAATGATGCTCCCATTCGGTATGGGCAGAAAGCGATGCCCAGCAGAGAACTTGGGAATGCAAATGGTAGGCATTGCATTGGGGGCTATGCTACAATGCTTCGACTGGGAAAGAGTTGGGGAGGAGCTTGTTGATATGGCCGAAGGCTCGGGTGTAACCATGCCGAAGAAGGTGCCTTTGGAAGCAGTTTGTCAAGCTCGAGACACTTTGACCGACCTTCTTTCAAAGATATAGCATGCATATATGCAATATTTAATTTCCAAGGAGATGGTTCTTGTTGGTGCCGTAGATGTGTCAGAGCAAAAATGATTTGTGCTTTATATCTGTCGTGATGTTTTTATCTCCAAAATTGTGTGGCCGCGCTCTAGCTATCTTTGGGTAATAAAATAAATTGGGTATCTCAACAATAGACGATTAATATATCCACTTGTATTGTACTGTTGTCCCTATTTTGAAGTTTTGTTGTTTTGTTCATTTCGCATGGGCTCGCTCGGAACTTTCTGTTCAGCCCCTAGCATAGGGGTGCACATGAGAGGTGGTGCACCGGGACCGCGTTTCCATGCTTGCCACGCTCGGCGCCGGCACGAACACGAAGAACACCGGGTGGAGCTCCTTGGGCAGCGTCTCGTTAGTGGGGAGCCGCTGGTACAGTGTCACGAACAGCACGCAGTACCGGCTGTAGTGCCTAGTGCGCCAGCCAGACGGAGATGAAGAAGAAGAAGACCGGACCTTCCCTGAGACCCATGTTGGCGCCCAGCAGCGCGCCCACGAAGTTGCCCACCACGGACAGGTGGTTGGACGGGTTGGCCACCTCGGACAGGCGCCGCTGCCCGCCGGACATCCACTGCCCGTAGTTCTTGAGCTCCAGGACCAGCACGGGCGCCATGAGCGCGTACCAGAGCCACTGCAGCAGGGGCTCCGTGGCCACGGAGCGGGGAACGCCGATGGCCAGGAAGAGGCAGGCGATCCACGGCGCGAAGAAGTTGACGCGGATCGGGTGGTAATACTCGCGCCGCACGGCCTCGAAGAAGAAGGCGATCTTGAGCGCGTCATTTATTATTCGGTACACATTATTTTGCACCAGTTGCACACGGAAGATGCACAGAACATACAATCTAAAGTGAATAGTGTTGGGTATAAAAATCACACACATCAAGATTGAAACTGAACACAAACTTGCAAATGCATTTAGGCCTCGTTTAGATTCATCCAAAAGTTTTAATTTTTTTACTCTCTCTCCATCACATCAATATTTAGCTGCTTGCATTGAGTATTAAATGTAGGTAAAAAAATAACTAATTACACGGTTTAGTTCAAAATCACGAGATGAATCTTTTGAGCCTAGTTGGTCAACGATCGGACAATATTTGTCAAATAAGACGAAAGTGGTACTATTCATCAGGTTTACTTTTTTTCGCAATCTAAACGAGGCCTTATTTCGTTAATTATACCGTACGTATCAGAGAAGATAGGAGATATTTATGGGGCCTTATGACTTCGTAAATTACATATGAATGACAATTTTGCCCTTCCTATACTTTACAAGTCTTTCCTAAGGGGTGAATTGGTAATTTTCTCTTTGCTAGCTTCAAATCCTCTTCTATCCTTATCTGGTTTCTTCTTTGTGATCTTCATTTTCTGACGTCGCATTTTCCATGCTTTTTGTCACTTAGCGAAATCGAAATACTGACTTTGTGAATAAAGTCTTGAAATATTCAATCTCTTTTGCAAAGTTGAAATTCCTCCTTCGTATCTTTCCTGTAATAAAAGTTTGTCAAAGTACAATATTTCTTAAACTCCAAAGGTTTAGGGCCATTTTTTTTCTAGCGAAATCAAATCCCAATGAAAAGTATGAGAGGAGCGCTCCGTTGTTTACTTTTTAAAAATCATAATGAATCCCAAAGAGTAACGTCGTGTCTAAGGCTTAAAGCTCACTTTGTAATAACTATTAGCAAGCAGGTGCTCACATTAATTGAAATATCTAAATTATAATCTATAACTCTTATAAAGATAAACTTTACTATCTAATTCTCTTTACATACAAAGCGTTCATATCAGCAATCCACTATCAATCCCACTATCTATTTCACTTGATATGTAAAGCGTCCACCTTAATAGTCCATTAGATATCCACCTCAGCAATCCACTATCGTTCGCAATTAAAGCTCATTAGAATAAAAATTATTAATATCCACATCATCCACTATGGATACAATCTTCATGATTATGCTAATAAATCTATACATAGATTATATCATGTTCATATATTACCAACACTTTGCATATCCATTGATTAATTATTATCAGTTAATATTATTCTGACCCATTTGTAATCCTCCTGCGGGAAATCCTCCTAGTGATTATCTATGAGAATGACATTTCCTCATTTATTTTAAAGGTTACGGACTTTTCCTTTGGGACTGCTCGATATCATAGGTACGTCAGAATCTCAGACTATTTCTAGATCGCCTTAACCACTTTTTTTATTTTCTTTCTCTGATTTGTACCGGAAACCTTATCATATTCCTTATTATCCCCACCGCCACATCTTTCCACATCGAAAATATTGTCGATCAATACGCGCATGTATATCTTGGCATGATTGGATGGATTCTCTCAAATGTTGAAGAGTTTGGATGGAGGGTTGTTGGAGACTATTTTTTTAATATTTCCAAAATATTAAGATCTAGATACATTTTTATTACTTCCTCTGTCCATAAAAGCACGCAATTCTCACCTATCGAGGAGTCAAACATGTCAAACTTTGACCAAATTCATATAAAAATGTACTAACATTCTTGATACAAGTAAGTACCATTAGATTAATAATAGAATACACTTGTATAATAAATTTTTTGTAGACAAAAAAATGCTAATGTTATTTACTATAACTTTGGTCAAATTTGAACTATTTTGATCGACACGGATCCCACGATTGCATTCTTTAGGGGCAGGAGAGAGTACTATGCATCTTGAATAATTTAAATCGAAGTGTTTAGAAAAGAAAAAAAAAAGGGATCGTGGGAGTACATGGCACATGGAAAGATATTGCCAATTTGATTTCAAAACTTCAACTGCAAGTATGTACTCTCCCCTAGGAAAAATACATTCTAGCATTTAAATGTTTATCCTAAAAAGAATACAGCACCAACTTATTATAATATTAAATATGGTGTTCTAAAAAGGACGTCAAGATACGAAACTCTGTTTAAATTCTGCTGAGTTAAACAACCGCCACCTACTTGCACACAGTTAGTTTTATGTTAAGCAGCATCAAAACTTTGACGTGTGACCATTGCATACGCCATATCTGTACGTCACTGATGAGTGATTGACAGATGAACCCATTTTGCCAGACCTGTCATGGACGCCACACCCCACCTTCCCAGAACCACACACACACGCACCGCGTCGGCTGGTTCGGACCGACCAACTCAAGCTCGACCCCACACGCCACACCCACCCGCGGTTGATAAAAGATCGCTCCCCCCAGCCTCTCACGACTCTCGCCTCGCCTCCCCCACGCGAGCGAGCCCAACACGCAAACGGAACGCTTCCTCCTCCTCTCCGCCCCTCCGCCTTATCCGATGGCGTCCCTCACCACCACCACCTCCTCACCGGCCGCGCTCCCGGCGGCCACCACCGCCTCCGCCGCCGCGGCCTCGTCCATATCCCCCCACGCCGGCGGCTCGAAGCGGCCGCTCCTCGCGGGCGATGACGCGCCCTGGCGCGCCACCGCGGCCACCGCCGCGGGGCAGGGGATCCGACCCGTCCCCCGCATCCACCACGCCCCCGTCCTCCGCGTCGCCACGGAGGGAGACTCCGCCGCCTACGCCCTCGCCATCATGAAGGTACGTACGCACCCACTGTTCCCCCTCCCCTGGCTTGATCGGGGTGGGGTGGGGTTGGTTTGGTTTGGTGGGGAAGGCTAATTCTGGAGGTTGGTTGGTTGCTCCGCAGCATCCGGATCCGATTGGGGAGGGGCTGGCCATGGAGGCGTTCGCGGAAGCCGCCGGGCCGGAGTGCATCGTGCCCGGACAACAAGCGCCTCTAAGGCTCATGGGGCTCAAGGTACGAATCCACCCGTTTCCTTCTCCAGTATGTTATATCTATATGAATTCCATCGTGATCCATATGCGGTTGTTGTAGTTTTTAGTTATTCTATATATGGTCTTAAGGCCGTTTCGTGATGGTACTTGTAGTTGATTGTGCCCTGGTCCTGTGGTTGATGATTTCATTCAACTATGTGCCCCTGTCCTGTGGTTGATCATTGATTCATTCGTTCATGCATAAACCATCATTGATTATACGATCAATTGTCATCCCTCCCTTGCTATTGGACAGGTTGTGTGCTCTATTTTGTCTTATTAGTTGTAGTATATATAAATGACTAGAAAGAAACACCCATAGTTCTTTCGTTCGTGCATAAACCGTCGTAGATTATATCATCAATTGCCATCCCTCGCTTGCTATTGGACAGGTTGTGTGGTCTATTTTGTCGTATTAGCTGTAGTATAAATAACTAGAAAGAAGCACCTATAGAACTGTAATATGAGAATATTCTATAAATCATCTCACATCATGGTGATTGTGTACTGGAATACATCACATGCCCATTTTTTTTTTTTACATTTACACACCCTCAGGGCTTGGCTTCGTACTCTACACTTTACAATGATGATTATTAGACAATTTGGTCATCTTTGGAAACAAGTCAGTGTGAATTATATGATCTTGTTTAAAATTAAACACTTCTTTTCCCTTATATGCAGGTTTGGCCCCTTGATATAGATATGAAGTTCCTAGAGCCATTTGGACGGGAATTACATTCGATGAAAAAAGTGAGTCTTTAGCATTAGACTTGTTGACATGTTTTCCTTTGATGAATCACTGTTTGTTTGAGTTATGAAACACTCAGCTATAAACTAGTTAGCAATAATATGTGTTAGGTCATGATATAACCTTGTAGGGTTCTAGCAATCATCAGGTAGGACTTCTGTTCAGTGTTTTCTTGTAATTGTTACAGGATTCACAAATGTGTAGCGACTTGTTTGCACTAATAAGTTGAGAGAGATAAGTAGGACATGCAGTTATCAATGTATTAGCTACACCGTTAGGTCATGATAAACATGGGAAACACAGTAGGCATCATACTCTTTTCCTTTATAGTGCAAACTTGCTAAGTGCAGCCATAGATAAACTGGTTATGTCCCTCTTGGCAATCTAGTGGTTGTAATGGCATCGAAAATTTGTCCACTATTGAGCATGGTTTGAAAACTTGACTTATGTAGTCCATCATACTTTTATTTGAGTAAAGAAATCAAGAAGAGGATAATTAATTTGCTGTATAGGATTTCTTACTCAGGCATAGATGAGTTCATTGGATTCATTTCTAAAATTAATGTAGTTTTAGCGAAGAGTCACTTGTGTGAGACCAGGGTAGTGCTAGACCAGTGATATGTGTGGTTCATTTAACCTTGTCAGAAGAGACATCATATAGGACCCAGTCTTGTACAGGTAACCATGATTATGCACTTTAGCTGTTTGTTCACTATTTAGACATTGCTCCACATCCTCTTAGCTTTTGGAGAGTATATGCAGGTACATGAGCTGTTTTGCTAATCAACTGTGCAAAAGTTGAATTGCTTTCTTAGGTTGCATTAGTTCTTATGCTCTGCTCAAGAAGAGTGTTAGTCACTCTACTGTTGTCAAGACCCAATCTTTGATTTGCTTCCCTTTTTGTCTTCCTTAGGAAGTTACTTGCACAAATATCATGCTTCTTATTCTAATATACTGTTCTGCACTTTTGCAGTTCATGGACAAGTCGTGCGGTGTTATGGACTCATCTATGGCAAACAAGTAGGCACATGGCACATCAGTTCCGTCCAGTACAGCTGTTGTTGTATCCACCTGCTCGCTGAAGTTACAAGACCCGACAAACAGGAAATTGGAAGAAGATACATGGAGAGAAGCCACATTCTTTCGCATATCTTGCCCACCGTCACCTGACGGAACAAGATATGGCATCGGGAGTGCAGTAAACGATTAGCGAGTAGTCCTGTGTGGAGCCTGGGCGCAGCCTCTGCCAGTATAAGTGCTCTACTTGTCATACATTTTTTATTGTTCATGAAACGTTGATCCACTGAGAAAATATATCTTCAGGTGCCAAGGGATCGGTTTGGAAAAAAAAAAATATCTTACGACAATCTACCGTTTGTTCTGTTGCTAGATCAAATTTATTTGTTTCTTATCGGGGCGGGCCACATGTTGTGAAGAAGTCAGGATTTCTCCGAGTTAGTGTTTTGTTCCGCGGGAGAGTTGCGAGCTTGTTGCCGTGTTTTCTGGAGTTTTCAGCTCAATGTCCGTGTAGGATCTGGAGAGACTTTCGGTCCACGCAATCCCTCCTGTCGGTTCACGTATGGTATGGTATCGCCGCGCGGATCGCGATGACGACAAGCATGGGATGGAATCCATTGCTTACGAAACCGAGTCACTGGGCAAAGACGTCAATGCCCGTCAGGCCGTCACGGATAAAATTTGTATGTTCCACGACCGTTGCTTTTGTGCGACACCGGAGAGATAATGTTGAAACCGGCGCCAGAATCCACTGAAAATGTTGGCACCCCTCGTTTTGTTTCAGCTTCTGGATTTGGAGGGTCAGCTGTCATTCAACGTGTGAAGTCTGTTTCAATAAAAGTCCGCCGATGTTTTTCTTCTCATACGGGGGAAGTGAACGCAGCAAGTCGAGACATGACACTCGGTGCGTGCACATTGAGGAAAATTCGATCTGATCCTGATGTAGTGATGTCCATGGCAGCAGCAGCTCCGGCGTGGCTAGCTAGGATACAGGTCTGGGTCTCCACGAGCTTAGAATTCGGAAGCGGGCAGCGGGAGTTTTTTTTAAAGCACGCCTAAGCGCGTTTTTTATTAAGCAGAAAGAGTTTGATACAAACCCGAAACCACCGAAACGGTAACCAAGGTTACCCCAAACAGTGCACACCAACACAAAGCTAGAAAACGATTACATTGAAAAACAAACTGCTGTAAGTACCAAAGTCCATTAGCCTAAAGAGCGGCAGCCATCGACAACAGGCGCAGCCCCTTGAAGCCAGCCGCGCACCACACCTAAGCTCAACCTGGATGTCTTCTGCCAACCGAGTTGCCGTTCGTGCCACCCTTTGGAATGTTCTCGCGTTGCGCTCCTTCCAGAGGTTCCAAACTACCAGGAATACCAGGGAGTCGAAGCCACCTCTCAGCGGCTTAGGAAGCCGCTTCCTCTCCAGCAGCCACCAGTCGATCATTGGCCGTTCCGCGACGACTATCTGCTCCAGGTGTAACCTGCGAAAAAGAATGCTCCACACCTCCCGACTATAAACACATCCAAACAGGATATGATCCTAGGTCTCCAAGGACTGAAGGCGAGCGCACCCCGATGGCCGATTGGTCCATCCTATGCTAGTCTGCTAGACGGGGATGGAGGGAAGACGAGACGATCGTACTTTCATGGTCCACGTGGTCGGTCCCCAACGAGTTTTTTTTTTGTAAAGTATACCTGTATTAATAAGGATAGACTACAGTACAAATATGAGTACACTCTATAAGGCTACGGAGCACAGCTGCCCAACCCTACATGCAAAAAGGACCTCTAGAAAACTAGAAATTACAAATTGGTCCTTTTTCTTTCTAAACACAGAACTAAGCCGCGACCGCCGGCGACGAAGAAGACCGCCTCCGTCCACCGCCGCCGAACTCAAAACTGGAGGAAACCACCGATGTGGACTGCAGCAGACGCTCAATCTCGCGAACGAGCCGAAGTTGAAGAACGTCCATCCGTCAAGACCACAAACCGAGCTCCAACGACGTTGGATGCGTCGTCGGTGAATTCCGCCGTCGCGGTGAAGCCAAGCCCGCACCATCCACCAATCCTTCTCCGAATCTGCAGCCCCCACCGAAACCCCAAATAAGGCAACCAACAACAAGAGACGAACCTAGGCCGCTGCCATCACCGATCGCCGGGAAGCTCCTGCACATGCCCTGCCCCGATCTGGAGCTCCAACTCGGTCTCCAGATTCGATGAGGACCCATCCCACAAGCTCATCGTCGTCCCCGGAGCAGAGGGCGACGAGGTTGAGGAAGAGTTGGAGGACTTTGTTCTACTGTAGCGCCACCGCCCTCACCTTGCGAGCGTCGCTGGGAAACGGAATCCTAGAACTACAATGACCTACTCTACTCCATCGGACGAATAGCCTCCGATTCCCCCACGCATCCGAGGCCCTGAGAGCCGCTGGAGGCAGAGGGAACCGGTGACCTCGCCGGCGGGAGCACCGAATTTCCCCTTTTTCGCCTCTCTCTCACTGTAGCCCTTGAGAGAGGGGAAAGGGTTGGGTCGGATTGGGGACGCTTGGTCCCCAACGAGTTGGGCAAGTGAAAAATTGTATTCGCGTGAGATAGAAGGGCAAGTGAAAAATGAAGTTTTTAGACGCGACACATGATGGAGGCCCACTTGTATGTGACCTTTTAGGAATGAGGCCATGTTTTGGCACATATTAGCGTTTTTTTGAGCCTCTGTTCAGGCATCTTTGAGTAGTACATGATCTTAGCCGGTTTGGCTCAACAAATGAGGTAGTTGCCAGTTAGGCATTAGTTAACAATCAGCTAAGCTTGTCTGAATAAAAAGAAACTAATTATCAGCAGGTAACTATTAACTCTCTAGATCATGCATGGTCTAAAACATGGAGAGTCCCGAGTCCTCGCAAAAAAAAAAAAAATGGAGAGTCCAACGATCGATCGGGAAGCACAGTCATAAAGATTATAGATAGTATTATAGTAACATCTTTTTGTGCACGCTGATGTGGACCGATCATTTATGCATATATGCATGCGGGCGGGGTTGAATATGGAAGTTGGATGTGCGTCCGTCCCAAGTACGAATAAGCAGCACCTGTTCAAGTGGAATAGTTTCTCTTTTTAGAAGAATGAAAAAAAATTCCAACCTTTGGACTTAGACATTCTAATTAATGGTAATGGTACGGTGATTCTTTATACATACAAGAAGTGATAAATTCAGAGAAAGAGATGGCATATCTTCCTTATTAGTACCATAATAATGTTTTCGAATACTCTTTTTTTCTAAATTGTTAGTCGTTCTAGTTTACTAGGTATATAATTTTGTTTTTTTATTAAAAGACAAAACACCTTATAATTTAAAGGGAATGCCTAGTTATTTATTGATAGATTTTTATATGGTCAAATCAATTTTTTAAAATGCAACTTATTAGTAGACAATTATAGCATAAATCTTAAAGCACAATCAAACGTATAGAAATATGATAGATTTAGCGTCCCAAAAAGTATGTCAACGGATAAATAGCAAAAGTCTAATTTAAAATAGAGTGAGCACATATCTGAAAAAATCAAAATAACCTGTAAGTCGAAACAGAAAGAGTATAATAGACTCAGGGTGTGTTTTGAAAAGAGAAGAATAGTACATGACCCGTCCAGATTTTAACCATGCCACGTGCTCTCAGAAGATCCAAGAAAAGCCATAGGCTTGGGGAAAACTGGGGCATAGCAAAGGCACCTTGCAGGCCTGCACAATGCATAGGTGGACAAATGTTTAGTATCTCGTTTTTTTTTCTTGTACAGTTGTACAGTTTTTTATATGACAGTGGCATCGCCAAGGCACCTACGGAGTATTTGTCAATCGCAAGGGAAAAAACAAACCATTCGAAGGTGCTCTCCCAAATCCGTCCCACTTGGCCGTCTCCAATCCCTAGAGATTTGCCTAGAAAAATTAATCCTCCTCCGCCCTTTTACATCAGTCACTCTCTCCCTCTCCGCGCCGTCTCCCTTCTCTGCCTGCGTGTTCAAACCACGAACCAATCCGTCCTCCCCGTACCAAATTATTTCTTGGCACCTCAGATCAGCATATTCCATCTCCAACCCCTCGCTCCTCCGTCCCCCCGCACGCTTTGAGTTTGACCCAGAAACTCGATCATCTCCGAGCACGAAGTCCCAACACGCGATCCCATAATTCCCATTCCCGTTCTCTCGTCCAATACTCCAGCAAGCCGCGGCGCCAACAAGCCTAGAAGCAGAGCACGGAACACGGGAGGCACTGCCTTCCCCAGACGCGCCGCCGCCGCCGCGGGGAATGGGGCGGCACGCCGTGGACCGGATCGGCGCCGTGGCGGCGGCGTTCGCCTGGGTCTCCCTCCTTCCCCTGCTGCTTGTCGGCGTCGTGTGCCCGGGCGCCCAGGCCGGCCAGACAAGCGAGTACCGGCGCCAGCTCGGCTCCGCCATCGACATGCCACTCGACGCCGACGTCTTCCGCCCTCCCCCGGGCCCCAATGCGCCCGAGCAGGTAAACCGCTCGCTCGATAGGAATAGGAGGATGGCCCCGCGCCGTGCTATGCTCATCAGTCGTCACGACCGACTGTTCTCGACTTCAGAGTTCAGAGTACGACAGTGTGTCATCGTTCCTTCTGTGGGATACTGCTCTAGCTCACGGGTTTGTTGCTCCGTAATGGCCGTTGCGACGTGAAAGGCACGACTCGCCGGAGTCGGTAGGGTGGATTGCCATGTTCTGCGAAATCTTCGATGCTTCAAGTTTCAGGGAATCTGTATTTTGTTTGTCTGCTTCTGTTTGATTATATTCTGCAGTTGTCGTCAATCCCGATCGTTTCTATGTAATATGCTAGTTGTTGTTTTAAATCCTTGCTTGTTAGTTACGTGCTTCCCTTGTGAGTACTAGCTAGGCTGAGACAAGGAAGTTTTTTTCCCAGTAGTACATGTGAAGTTTATTACTGTTGATTGATTCCTTTTGGAACTTCCCTCCGGTTGTAAACACCATGTTTTTGAATTCAAATATTTCCATCTGAAAATCTTGTCCATTTAGTGGACTTGCATGGTTTGCCCGCATATGCTCCTGTCAGCTATCCTACTGAAAAGCGTTTGAAGATAGTTTATGGACCATTTTAGAGTGTTTTCTGGAACCCATAGACCACAACAGGTAGTCATTGTCCCTTTTGTCTTACTAATCTAACATCCTTTGCCCCTAAAAAAATGATGTTCCTGTGGTTTCATTCAATGAATGCTGAGCTCTGCATTTAAAATAGTCTGCATTCTATCCCTTTTTATCTCTCTTTAGATAACCATTTATCTGTTAGTAGTATTTCGTTGGCCTGTGCTATATTCTTAGCACGTTTTGATTGAACCTTTTAACTTTAAGATTGCAAGTTACAGATTTGTACTGCATCCATGAAAGTGTAGGGTCTTTTTCAGTGCTTCCTATATATATTTTATACTTTCCAAGCAACTTTTGCATCCTTAATCCCAGGCCACAAATTAAACGTTAAGAGCTCAGTGCTCTTGAATTAAAAATACTGGTCCCGTACCTCCTTTTTGCTAATTTGTTTTGCATTAGTCGTTCTTAAAGTGACCATGAACTTCCAGAATAGTCTTCCATCATATATGTTCGAGTTTGACCGTTACTTGTAGGCAGTATGACACCTTTTTGTGGACTTCTTTGTGTTTACTTTTGTCCTAACCTTTTGTTCTTGCTTCATCTTACACCATAGAATTAAATATTACAATGCCTTTTGCACGAGACTGACGTCCATTCCTTTTTTTTTTCTCTAAGCTCTTGTGCTCACATGTAGTCAGTGGGGTATCTCCACTCTGACGCTGATTGATTTTGTGCTATCAAAGGTTCACATCACACAAGGCAATCATGATGGCACAGCCATGATAATCTCATGGGTGACAACAAGCGAGCCTGGCTCAAGTACTGTGATCTACGGGACTTCAGAGGACAACCTCAGCTATACTGCAAATGGGAAGCATACTCAGTATACTTTCTACAACTACACCTCAGGATACATTCATCATTGCACAATCAAAAAGTTGGAGGTCACCATCTCATCAGAGTTTTGGTCATACATTTGTTTATTTTTTCCTCATATAGAATCTCACTTGGATACCCATCTTTGTTTCAGTTTGACACAAAGTATTACTATGCTGTTGGGATTGGGCAAACGGTGAGGAAGTTTTGGTTTATGACCCCTCCAGAAAGTGGCCCAGATGTTCCATATACATTTGGTCTCATAGGTGCTTCCCAATATGATGAGGCTATGCCTTTATTGATCATCGCTCAAATCTAGGATTGATTATATTACTAAAACTTGACAATTCTGTTCAGGTGATCTTGGCCAGAGCTTCGATTCCAATGTTACGCTCACTCATTATGAGACCAATGCAAAAGCACAGGCCGTGCTTTTTGTTGGGGATTTGTCATACGCAGATAACTACCCATACCATGATAATGTGAGGTGGGATACATGGGCAAGATTTGTAGAGAGGAATGTCGCATACCAGCCTTGGATCTGGACTGCTGGAAATCATGAGATAGATTTTGCTCCTGAACTTGTATGCACTACTATCCTCTACATTATTTCATATGCTAGATGTTTCAATGGGTGTGTTGGCAGTTCAAAATGTTGATATTTCATTCCACTAGAGCCATGTTATGGGAATTGAAATGTTCATTCAATTGCATACTTTTGCAGGGTGAAACAGAGCCATTCAAGCCATTCAGCCATAGGTATCCCACACCCTACAAGGCTTCTGGTAGCACGGCACCTTACTGGTATTCCATCAAAAGGGCCTCTGCCTACATTATTGTCTTGGCATCATACTCAGCGTACGGTATGTGTATGTTGGACTGATGCTAGTCATTTTATTGCAAGTATGCACTATGCCAGTGAGTATTTGATAGAAAGATAATTCAGTCATATGCTTCATTTATTTAGTAAAAATGATACATTATCAATATGCACATATGCGCTGGTTGCTACTAGCTAGAATGAATTTGGGTGATTTATCTATAAATGCTATTATTCCTTTTCCAGGAAAATACACTCCTCAGTACAAGTGGCTTGAAGCTGAATTTCCCAAGGTCAACAGGAGTGAAACGCCATGGCTGATTGTCCTCATGCATGCTCCATGGTACAATAGCTATAACTATCACTACATGGAGGGTGAAACCATGAGGGTGATGTATGAGCCGTGGTTCGTGAAATACAAGGTTGACGTGGTGTTTGCAGGACACGTCCACGCCTACGAACGTACAGTAAGAAGCTCTGTACTATCTTCGTTATGAACTTCCGAACCTTTTTTTGTGTGTATATCTATGTCTCCATTTCAGTGAAAGCTTTTCAGTTCAATTTGCTAGGCTTCAGTACTCTGGTTAGGACAATATCATAATCCTGAGTCTTGATGCTGAGTGATGTTCTCTGATTGCAGCACAGGATATCAAATGTTGCATACAACGTTGTGAATGGCCTGTGTACTCCAATCCCTGATCAGTCAGCCCCAGTTTACATCACCATTGGTGATGGAGGGAACCAGGAAGGACTGGCTACCAAGTAAGATAAGACACCACTGCATTTCCAGTTCCTGAGCTTCGCGAAGGGCCTGTTTATATTTCCCTCAATTTTTGACCAAACAATGCTTCGGCTCTCGCAGCATGTCGCAGCCACAGCCGAGCTACTCGGCTTTCAGGGAGGCGAGCTTCGGGCACGCCATCCTGGACATCAAGAACCGGACGCACGCGTACTACACGTGGCACCGCAACCAGGACGGGAGTGCGGTGGCTGCCGACTCCCTGTGGTTCACCAACCGGTACTGGGAGCCAACGGACGATTCGGCCGACGATTTCCAGTGAGGGCGAGAGCTGCAGCTGGTTATTCGTTGCGGTTCCTCACGACCAATAAAAGCATTGCCCCGAATATATGAAGCCTTCGAAACTCCGATGCAGGCCTCTGTCAGTTCTTGTTACCTCTCCTGGGTCGTTGCCTCATTGCTCGTGCTCTCTTGAAGAGGAAAAGAAGACTTGTGAACTGTGAAGAGTAAAACGCAGTGGCTCCACTCTGATTGTGTACATAAGTTCAAGTGCATAGCTACGTTGCCTTGTGGACGTGGTGGGAACTGTAAAGACACTGTTGGACTGTGGACATGATGTGCAAATTGCTGAACACCGTGTGTACTCGTCTAGGTGCTGGTCAATAATACCCTGCTTTCGCGGCATTGCAAATTGCAGCGTTCATATGAGGAACTCTGGCCGTGATTGCAAATTGCAGCGTTCATCTGATCGAGTCTCTTTGTTCAAGCGCACCGGCTAGCTGACTACCACTGTTCCTTTTGACTACCATATGTATCAGGAACGGAAATGCAAAATATAGTAGAGGTAAAATATGAACAGAGATGGACCTAGAGAACTTTAATACAAGAAGACATATAACTTATGTAAATTCATGAAAATACATCACTTAACCATTTCAAAATGGTTCATTGTGTTTTTGCTAACGCGGTAGTAGCGCCTGCCTATCACTCGGTTCCTTATATAAAAATATTTTTTTATATGAGGCCTTATGAATACAAATTTTATAGTTCGGCATCATTTACGACTTTGTTGATAATTTTTATTTAATATATTTAAGAGGCTCAAGTGTTTATTATAAGTTACTAGATTTGAATATCTGAATATTTGAATATTTTAAATGACATGAGATATTGACTGTGACAACAGTTGTTTTTTAGCACAGTTAAACAAGCCCAGCTCTAGCTGAGTGTTTTCCAGTCCCGGATGAAACCCTTGCCACTTGTGTTGGTTCATTTTTCTATAGAAAGTTAGTTTCATCCCAATTCCACCCGCTCCCTTGAGGCGTAGCGCACCCGTTGAATGAATGACATGGGCGGAAGAGGACGCACTTTGACGTGCGCAGCGGCGGCGATTGGCTGCACGTTGCCGGATGGAGCACCGCGATGGGGCACCGGATGCCCACCGCGGCCTTGCTCGGCAACTGCCGGGCCTCAACAACCTTCTGCTTCCGCGCCCGCTTCCTCGGCGGCTACGGAGGCCGTGACAAGATGACGAAGTCCGGGTCCACGCGCCGCGGCCTCGGGCGCTTCCTCAGCTCCATCATCTCTTTCGCGAGCAACTCCGATATCATCCGATCATCATGGTCTTCTAAATACTATTTCTAATGAATGTTATTAATAATACATTTTCATTCAACTCCACTATCATTCCCTACTTTTTGGTGCAACAAACCTAAATTTCCCTTACTTCACATTGTATTGTCATGAGATCTATGCACTAGCCCCACTTGTTAGCTTTATGAGAAGATAGAATAGAGGAATAAGAGAGGATGAATCGCTCCTACATCTAAGAGTTTAGGAAAGACAAATAAGAGTCACATATTCAGAGGGGCTGGGGTGAGGCTTTAAGTAGAGGGTTTGGTTGGAGTTGCTCTAATTACTCTATTATTTACGGTGGCTTGTTATGGATGTGAATGAAACACATCACTAGACTTGCTTATTTATATTTGATCATGGCCACTAGGTTATTGAAAAAACTATTTATTTTCTAATACATATATGTTTCTTAGATATTTTTAGCATACCAGAATATCTAGACCTAGAATATCCAGTTTTCGCTATGAACATGAAAAATATGTTTCAAGTATGCTCATTACTTATCTAGACTAGAAAGTTCTTTAAATATGCATCGCTATCTTTAGCACTATCATTTACTTATATGGAAAGTTGCACAAAGATACCATCGATGGGGCACACCGTTGTGAGCTTCCTAATTTCACTCTCCATGGTGACTGGATCTGAGTGGATGAAAGAAGTAAAAAAAATAAGGTAGGCTTACATCGATGAGTAAATAAACTATACTTATTTGCTCTCTCCTTTCGTTTATATATAGATAGGAATTTGAGCACGAAACAACACAAGGAGGCATTCCCATCCTCACACGCCATCGTGAAACGAACTGCGAGCACCCACCGCTCCAACTTCTGATCTACTCCCTCCGTCCATCTATGTTTTTCGTCTAATCCAAAAAATAAAATTCCAAGAATCTCTTTCGTTTCACGCTTTCCCACGTCGGACTCCTTCATATCCTGTGCACGCGGCGCATCGGGTGGGACGTGAGAAGTTACGACGCCGCCGAACCGTTTCCTTTATTACGGCTCCGTTACTCCCGTCCGTCCGTCCGTCCAGCTGCCCTACTACTCCATCGCTCCACCAGCCCTACTACTCCATCGCTCCACCTTCGCTGAGGAGGAGCTGAGCCGTGGAGTGAACTGGGTTCCAGATTCTTGCGACGAAGACGACGACTACGAGCCCGTCCATCACTCCACCTTGCGCTCGCGTCCCGTCGCTCCTCTGATGGATCATGAGGAAGACCTGGCCGATGCAGGTGGAGCCGAGGACATCGCCATGTCTGAGAGCGAGGTGCAGTTTATGCCCGATTCACTTGCCGGCGACACCGAGGTGCCAGACTCCCAACTGGCCATGGCCGATGGCGATGAACAAGACGTCGTTGATGATGCCCTACTGGAGCTGGCTTCTACGTACTGTACCTGACGTCGTTGTTGCCCTACAGGAGCTCAAATCTTCTGAGGTTAGCAAATTTCAATCTGACAAGGATAGGGCTAAGTTTTCTAAGTTGTTGCTCCTTGTCTACCTTGGTTGTATGGAGATCATGAACTTGATGTCAATTATGCTGCAGTAGATGGACGGGCTCGTACTCGTCGTCTTCGTCGCAAGAATCTAGAACCCAGTTCACTCTACGGATCAGCTCCTCCTAACGGGGATGCTTTCATCATCCATCAGCGAAGGCGGAGCGATGGAGTAGTACTGTAGTAGGGCTGGTGCAGCGATGGAGTAGTAGGGCAGCTGGACCGGCGGACGGACGGGAGTAACGGAGCCGTAATAAAGGAAACGGTTCGGCGGCGTCGTAACTTCTCGCGTCCCACCCGATGCGCCGCGTGCACAGGATACGAAGGAGTCCGACGTGCAGTGACGGAGGGTGAACAAAAATCAAGAGGGGGCTAATTTCAAAACCTGCTACTGTATAGCTATCAAAAAATATAACTGTGTAATCTGATATTAGGGCTTTGTTTAGTTCACCCCCAAATTCCAAATTTTTTCAGTCTCTCTCCGTCACATCAATTTTTATCTGCATGCATGAAGCATTAAATATAGGTAAAAAAAATAACTAATTACACAGTTTAGTTGAAAATCACGAGATGAATCTTTTGAGCCTAGTTGGTCCACGATTGGACAATATTTGTCAAATAAGACGAAAATAGTACTATTCATTGGGTTTACTTTTTTCGTAAACTAAACAAGGCCTAGGGCCTTGTTTAGATTGCCTTCAAATTCTAAATTTTTTCACTCTCTCTTCATCACATCAATTTTGGACTCATGCATGGAGCATTAAATATAGGTAAAAAATAACTAATTACACAGTTTAGTTTGAAATCACGAGATGAATCTTTTAAGCCTAGTTGGTTCACGATTGGGCAATATTTATCAAATATGACAAAAGAGTTACTATTCATCATGTTAAAATTTTTTTACAATCTAAACAAAATTCCAAGTTTTTTCACTCTCTCTCCATCACATCAATTTTTGGACTCATGCATGGAGCATTAAATGTAGAAAAAAAATAACTAATTACACAGTTTAGTTTGAAATCATGAGATGAATCTTTTAAGCCTAGTTGGTTCACAATTAGACAATATTTGTCAAATATAACAAAAGAGTTACTATTTATTAGGTTGTAATTTTTTATAATCTAAACGAGGCCCTAGGCAGAAATCTAAACTTCCAAGCACATATTTCAGTGGTGCTATCACTGAACACTAGGACAACACGTCAATGAATGCATACACTCCTTCCCATGCTCTATCATAGTTTCTTCGTTTCCTTCAGACCAGCTTTAAAGCAGCGTTTATTCGCTTTTCAGTTTCACAGGAGAACGGGGGGGCGACCACCCCGTTTCGCCTCCACGAGGCTCCGCCTCTGCCGCCGTGGGAAAGCGTGATACAAAGAGAGTATGAGAGGGAATATACCGAACAAGACTAGAACAAGCGAACAGGGCATAGTTTCCAGTGGGATCTATGACTTTATAGTTCAGAATTCTTTATCTAAGATCATGTCCAAATATTCTTTTTAAATTGCACCAAAAAACAAATATTCTTTTAAAAAATTTTAAACTACCCTGAGTCCTGACGTTGACGTTGTCTACACCATAGTTAGAACTCTCAACATGAGCATAACTCTATAAGTAACAACTTTTTTATTTGAGATTGTTTAGATGCCCAAATTGCCATTTAAAATAAAATAAATTCAAAATCAAAATATGTCAATTTAAAACGAACATTTGGACCTCTAAATGGACCTAGATAAAGATATTATCAACCACGTAGGTGTAAACGTATTGAGAACTATAATTTTAGTGTAGACCATGTTAATATTAAGATCGTTTGATTTTTTATTCTAAAAAAGATCGTTTGATTTTTTTATAGAAACTAAAATTTAAAATTAGAGAACTTAAAATGAATACTGTGCCTCTAAATAATATCAAATTTAAAAGTTGTCAGTTACAAAGTAGCTTTATAAAAAACCCACAACTTTAATATAGACCGTGCCATAAAAAATATTTATATAAAAATATTTAAAAATATAAAATTGCTAATATTTTTTACGAATCCAAAATCAAACTTAAGAGCATCTACAACGGTTGGCAAAATTCGTTTTTCCAAATCTCGTTTTTTGTCAACTCACAGAATAATATGGGGGAGAAAAAAAAATCTCATCTCTAACAGTTTGGCAAATTTTATTTTCCAAAACCCAAAAAACCCGCTAATGAAACAAAGAGACCTGCTAAGCGAACGAAGAGCCCTACTAAGCACGAGAAAACTGCGGCCGGTTCCGCGTGCGCAATCGACCGAGATTTGCCGACTGGCAAAAATGCCAAACCCATTTGCAAACTATTGGAGAGGTATGTTTTTGATTTTACCAAAAGTTTTAGAACGCCAAACCATATGCCAAACTCTGAGATGCTCTAATTTTGATTTGATCTGCGTTGACTTCCTTCAATGCTGCGTCCGCGTGCCATCATCGAAATTCAGACAAGTACAGAGTGTTATACTGTACTACAGGCCAAATAATCCAAACTCCGTCGTGCTCGTGCCTACGATCGCACGGACACGAAACAATCCACTCCTTGCCAGCACACCCCCGTACGACCGCCCGAAGCGCCCGAGTCCCCGAGATCCAAGCCCCCGTGTCCAGCCTCGTCCCTGATCTCTCCCCGGGCGCGCGCGAACGACCGGCCACGCGGCCGGCGAGACGGAGGAGATGGCTGCCGCCAACTCGGCCACGGCCTCCTCCTCCTCCTCTTCCCCGGAGTGCCCCACCGCCCCTTCCGTGCCGACGGACCCTGACTTCCTCAGCTGCGTCCTGCAGCCACCGACCTCCTCCTCGTCCCGCCC
This sequence comes from Bothriochloa decipiens, assembly GCA_023333625.1. Classification (NCBI taxonomy): domain Eukaryota; kingdom Viridiplantae; phylum Streptophyta; class Magnoliopsida; order Poales; family Poaceae; genus Bothriochloa; species Bothriochloa decipiens. Next base: position 46,768,974 of record CM041634.1, read on the forward strand.
CGACGTCGACTACGCTGCCCTCCGCCGCCTCCTTCTCCGCCGCAAGCCCCCCGCAGCCCTTCAGCACCGAATGGTACGTCGGCATACTTCTGCTTCTTAGATGGATCCCCTCGTTCGTATCGCATTATTTAGCTTTGGGGAATGGTTGAATTCGACTCATTGGTGGTCGCCGGAGGCCTTCCTGTGTGCAGGACTGGCGGTGCAACGGCAAGGGCTACGTTGCGTACCGCAACTTTCTCCTCCGGCGCATCGACGGCGGCAGCGCCCACAGCACGCCCAGCAACAGGTTGGTGCGTCTTAGATCTTTTTTCGTGTGTCGCTGCCTGCCCTGTTGCTGCCTGCAGCTAACAAAATGAGACCAATGTTGCTGTGCTCGCATGGCTTGCTCTAATTGTGCTGTTAGTTTTTTGACCATGCTTGTTCACTTGCAGTATTTTGCTCTCAACCTTAATCTTTTGAATACATAGTGTGACCGAAATGTTAAGGTAAAATGTAACCATGATAGTTATCATAACATCTGTAATTGATCAGTGGAAGGTGGGCTCCCTCTCCGGTACATGCTACACTCTCCGAGGCAGACAGCTGGAATTATTTGCGGGTATGTTTTATCTAATTTCACTCTCTCTGTTTTACCTCATACTTTCAAGTTTCATATTTTTCAATCGTATGGAGAGGCTTTTGTGGATAATTTTATGCAAGAGATGCTTACTTTCATGTGACTTTAAACTTTTGTGTAACATATTTGATGCAGGACTTGAGAAGTAACAGCGGTGTGTTAAGCCGCACTGTAAGCATTGGCTCAAAGCAGAGTGATACTGAGCGGCATGTCAAATTTGCCGAGCCTGCATACTCATTTGTTGGAATGCACTGCATCTTTGACAACTGCAAAGCCTCAGGTTTTTTTCCTTATGAACCCATGGTCATACCATGCGTTTCTTCTCTTTCAGCGATCCAGTGTTTTTGTCTGATTGATTTGGTTAGTATGCCAGTCATCTCATTAATGACTGATTTTATCTTTGGCAGTTACGATATTGAAATTTGGCCGTGCAAGTTCTGATCTGCTGGCATATGGTGCGGCAGATGGCAGCTTGACGGTCTGCCAGGTTTCTGAGCCACCATCTGTTCTTCAAAAAATGATAGGGCATTCTAAATGTATCACAGGTTAGACTACACATAATTTTGCTAGTAAAGCTATCCTCTTGTATCTACCTTCATTTGTCACAATGAAAGTCAATGAAGAGTTGCTACATATTACCAAGATTTTCCCTCCTATTTCAGAAAATCACTAGTTCTGTTAAAGTTGATTTCCAACTATCAATAATACCTGCTATTCTGATCATGAGGAAACTTGTGTATTGGTGAGCATATAATAGTTTTTCTTGAAGGCTGAACATATAAATTGGTTTATAGAAGTAATACATTTGCTAATTGAATGTGGGTTTTGCCATAACTAGAAAAAGTATCAGATATGGATACTTCTCTATAATTTTTTTTTCGAACTATGCAGGGGAACTATGTGACATTTCATTAAGAAGATAGAATTACAAAGGAAAGAGGTGAAATGCCTTTTCCAGACCCCTCAAAAACAACACACACACAGAAATGCACCACACAATACAAGTAAACAAAAAATGACCATCAACAGCCCCTCAATTATATAAGAGGTTTAGTTGATCAGGGTAAGTGACCTCGAGAGCTACTCTTGGAGTGCTAATCGCTAAAGCACTGCAGAACACCATAGGTTGTCATCGGAAAAAAAAAACAATAGGCTGCTCTCATACACATTAGGCTGCAGGACAACTTCTAATCTTGGCCTTGTTGCTCCTTCAAAAACACAAGCACTCCAATGATTCCAAAGTTCCCAAGCAACTAAGATAATTAAAGAATTAAGGCCTTCTCTCACTTAGTTGCATCTGGGCTTGGTGCATGGTTGGCCATGCTGAGTTTATGAAGAATCATGGTCCAGACTTGCCGTGAGAAAACACAAGAGATAAGAACATGCTAGATGATTCATTTCATCGTCTTGGTCACAAGTGGACAGGCAGCAGGATGAGGAAGTCCGCACTAGGTCGAAATACATTAGAAATGACCAATTCAAACTTCAGTTTCCTATCTATTCATTCATTACTTATCTAGTTATCTTGTGTCCCGTGATTTTCAAATTCTGACCACATTACAGATTTTGATTTTTCATCTAATAACCAGTACATAGCTTCATGCTCTCTGGATAAAACTGTGCGGGTATGGGAAATCTCTAAAGGCACATGCATCAGGGTCGTCTATGGAGTTTCTTCCCAGCTATGTATCTGTTTTCATCCTGTAAGTTCCAACTTAGCACAATTTACAATTTGTTTCTAACCCTTTACTTATTTCATTGTTGCTATCTCTCTATACCTCTGCTGCTAATATTTCTTTCTAATGGACTGCTTTGTTGCAGGTGAACAATAATTTGCTTTTAGTTGGCAATGCAAACAAGGAAATCAATGTAAACTTCTTCGCCTTTTGCCCGTGAAGTCCAAAATTTATATACTGTTATCTGTACAATATGTTGCTTGTTCCTTGCGCCTCTTATCTAATATCCGTGGGTCAATAACAATGGAAAACAAAGTATCTGTCTTCTTCTATTTCTTTTGATATGGATAATGCACTCTACTGTGTAATTGGTTAGTAAAAATCATGTAAAATTTTGACCACCACTTTTTCCTTGCCCCCGTTTGTTTTTCCCACCTTGTGATCCGTTTATCTCTGTAAACTAGGCAATAAATTTTAGCACTGGGAGAGTAATCAGCAAACTTAACTTTGATGATGCGGTTACAGCTTTGGATATTGATCACACTGGGCAGTTTATTTTCGCTGGTGATGCACAGGTATTCAATAAACGAACTTGTTTGACTATTGACATGATATATGCTGTTCATATTTTTGAAATGATTGTTGAAATGCAGGGTTACATATACACTGTTGGTGTGAACTCACATACAGGGTCATTATCTAGAACTCACAAGAATAAA
>CM041634.1:46772384-46787446 GCA_023333625.1 Bothriochloa decipiens
ACACGGGCCTGAGATCGAGAAGCTAGAGAACAAGATGGAAAGCCTCAAGCACTTCCTTGCTGATGCTGACGCGCACGGCGCTGGAGCCGGCCCTGGCGGCGCGGGCGGCCTGGCTGCGGCCCGGCGCGGGCGCGCACGGCCTCGCCGCGGGCGCTGCAGAAAAGGGCGCCGGCGGCCTGGACACCCTGGCAGCTGCCGTCGTCGCCCTACCCTTTTTCGGCGCGGCTCCTTTCCCCGGCCCACCTCCCCTGCCGCCGCCTTCACCCTACGTGGCGCGCCCGGACTCCGCCCTCACCGCCGCCCTCGTCGCGGCCTGGGCGGCTGCCGTGGAGGGCCAGGCCCGTGTACGTGTCGCCGCCCTCGCTTAGGAGCGCGAGGCGGCCGACGCACTGGCCCGCCAGATCGCCGAGGCGGACAGCTCCTCGTCCTCCCTTCCTCGTACGACGCTGGGGCCACCTCCTCCAGCACACCGGGCCACCACGCGTCCCACACCGCTGTCCTCTGGCACGACCCGGCTGACCTGCTCGTGGCGCAGCTCCACTACCAGGCCGGGAGTGTCCAGAACATCTGTCTCCTCGTCCCGGTCGTCCTCGAGCCTGAGTTGCCCGCCTACGCCCGTTGGCCGGACCTGGTCCTCCTCACCCTCCGCCGCTACGCCCTCGACGACCACGTCCTCGCCGACGCCTCTGTCGCGGTCCAGACCCTAGCGTGGCTGCGTCTCGACAGTATCGTGCTCTCCTGGATCATCGGGACGATCTCCCTCGACCTGCACGACCTCGTCCGCAACTCCGTCGACGCTCGCCGGGCCTGGCTCGCCCTCGAGGGCCAGTTTCTGGGCAACGCCGAGGCACGGGCTCTGCGTCTCGATGCGAGCTTCCGTACCTTCGTCCAAGACGACCTCTCCATCAGCGAGTTCCGCCGCCGGATGAAGGGCATGGCCGACTCCCTCGGTGACCTTGGCTGGCCTGTGGAGGACCGCATCCTGGTCCTCAACATCCTCTATGGGCTCAGTGACCGCTACGCCCACCTCCGGGCGTGGATCACCCGGCAGCGGCCCTTCCCCACCTTCCTGCAGATCCGTGACGACCTTGTCATGGAGGAGCTCACTCAGGGCATCCAGCCCGGGTCCACCTCTGCACCGGGGTCCTCGTCTTCCTCGACTGCACTTGCGGCTACTCCTCCGCCACGTCCGTCTGCTCCGCCGCCGTCGTCTCTTCTTGGTCCTCCTCCCCCCGGGCCGAGCGGGGGTGGGGGGAGGGGCGTGGTGGCCGCCGTCGTCGCGGAGGGGGGCGTGATGCGGGTGCTGGCCGTGGGAGCAACCCGGCACCCGCGCCACCACGGGGGACACCCTGGCCCTCCTTCAACAACCCGTGGGCAGGGCGCATCTCCATGTGGCCCTTCCAGGCTCTCGGCGGTGAGTCTCGCCTGTCGGCGGCCATGTTCGCTGGTGCTCCTCCGGGGTTTCCCTCGGCGGCTCCGTGGGCTCCACCTCTCGGCACTTCGCCCGGACCGTGGGTGACACCTCCCGGCGCCTCGCCCAGGCCCGTCGGTTGGGCCCCGACGGCCTTGGCGTCCACTTTCAGCACCATGGCCCTGACACCTCCTGCTGGACCAGCTTGGGTTGCCGCCTCGGGTGCTACCTACCACACTACTTCCGACCCTGGTATACTCTCCTCTGTTCACCCTCCTTCTCTTTCTCATCCTTCGTCCATCATGGTTGCAAATGGGTCGTGTCTTCCTGTCACGTCCGTGGGTGCCGCCGGCGCTCATGGCTCTTTTCGTCTTCCTGACGTTCTTGTTGCACCTTCTATGGTTCACAACCTTCTTTCTATTCGTCGTTTTACAGCTGACAATTCCTGTTCTGTTGACTTTGACTCTTCTGGTCTTACTGTGAAGGATTTGGTTTCCCAGCGTCCGCTCCTCCGATGTGACAGCTCGGGGCCCCTTTACACTCTTCGTTTTCCGGCTTCCGCTTCGCCTTCTTCACCGTCCACGTTGTCAGCTACCTTCGCCACCTCTACTTCCTCCACCACTTGGCACCGTCGTCTTGGCCATCTTGGACGTGATGCCCTGATGCAGCTTAGTCGTAGTTCCGACATTCGTTGTACTCGGGCTCACGATGAACACTTGTGTCATGCGTGCCAGCTAGGCCGTCATGTTCGTCTTCCTTTTCAGTCTTCTAGTTCACATGCTACTCATGTGTTTGATCTTGTACATTGCGACCTATGGACATCTCCTGTCATCAGCAACTCTGGTTATAAATATTATCTTGTGGTGGTTGATGATTTTTCCCATTATTCGTGGACTTTTCCCTTGCGTGCGAAGTCTGAGGCATTCCCCACTATTCTTCCCTTTTTCGCTTGGGTGTCTACTCAGTTCGGTCTTATCATCAAGGCCGTTCAGTGTGACAATGGCCGTGAGTTTGATAACTCCACCTCCCGTGCCTTCTTCCTTTCTCACGGTGTCCAGTTGCGCATGTCTTGTCCATATACCTCCTCCCAAAACGGCAAGGCGGAGCGTATGATTCGGACCACGAACGACACCATGCGCACCCTTCTGCTCTAGGCGTCGCTTCCTGCTCGCTTCTGGGCAGAGTCTGCACACCTCCACCTATCTCCTAAACCGTCTTCCTTACACTACATGCCTAGCTCCTACACCGCACCACGCTCTCTTCGGTACCCCTCCTCGGTATGATCACCTTCGTGTCTTCGGGTGTGCGTATTACCCTAACACCACCGCCACCACTCCCCATAAGCTGGCTCCCCGTTCGACTCTGTGTGTTTTCCTCGGGTATTGCCCAGATCACAAGGGTTACCGGTGCTTTGACCTCACTTCTCGTCGGGTCCTTATCTCTCGCCATGTGGTTTTTGATGGGTCAGTCTTCCCCTTTTCCACTACCACCACACCACCTTCCACCCCTGACCCTGACCTCTCCTCTCTATTTCCCACTGACACGGTGGTCGAGCCACCTTTGTCGTTTTCTCCTGCAGGTACTGCTTCACCGTGCCCTTCGCCGGGCCCGTGCCCCGGCTCGCCGCCCACCAGTGACGCTCCTGGCCCTGTGCCCTGCAAGGGTCAGGAGGCGTCGCCCTCCGGTGCGGCCCCTGCTCCTTCGCCCGCCATGGAGCCAGGGACGCCGGTCCCTGCACCCCCTGCGCGGTTCGCTCAGCCGGTCCATGTCTACCAGCGTCGTGCACTGGCGGACCCGGCGCCTCTGTCACCACCGGTGGCTTCTTCTTCGCCGGCGGCGCCTACACCACCGCCCCCGGCGCGGTTTGCTCAGCCGGTGCATGTCTGCCAGCGCCGTGGGCGGGCGGACCCGGCGCCTCTGTCATCGCCGGTGGCCTCCTCTCCGCCGGTGACGCCTACACCACCGTCGCCGCCTCTGGCTGCCCGTGTCGTGCCGCTGCCGGTGTACCACCTGCCGCTCCTTCACCGACACCCGCAGCATGTTCACCCTATGGTGACGTGGCACGCGGCGGGTACCCTGCGGTCCCGGGCTCTTGCGGCGATGCTCGACGACACGCAGGTCTCTCCTGTACCCTGTTCCGTTCACGACGTCTTGTCGGACCCCCACTGGTGCCGCGCGATGGAAGAGGAGTACGCGACTCTCCTCGCCAACCAGACATGGGATCTGGTGCCCCGTCCGCCTGGCTCCAACGTTGTCACCGGCAAGTGGATCTGGACGCACAAACGACGGGGCTGATGGTACGCTATAGAGGTACAAGGCTCCTGGGTTCTCCGGGGTTTCACTCAGCACCCTGGTGTCGACTATGATGGGACATTCAGCCCAGTGGTGAAGCCGGCCACCGTCCGCACAACGCTCTCCCTGGCTCTCGCTCGCTCTTGGCCTGTGCATCAGCTGGACGTCAAGAATGCTTTTCTGCACGGGACTCTCACTGAGACAGTTTACTGCAGCCAGCCGGCGGGGTTTGTTGACTCTTCTATTCATGACATGGTCTGTCGGCTCAACAGATCTCTCTACGGCCTCAAGTAGGCCCCTCGGGCGTGGCACTCTCGGTTTGCTGCTTTCCTGGTGACACTGGGCTTTGTGGAGGCCAAGTCAGATACGTCCCTGTTTATCTATCACCATGGAGCTCAGACTGCCTACTTGCTGCTATACGTTGATGACATTGTCCTCACAGCCTCCAGTTCGTCACTACTCAGCCGCATCATCAGCTCTCTTCAGCAGGAGTTTCCTGTGAAGGATCTTGGTGTACTCTACCACTTCCTTGGGGTCACTGTTGAGCCTCGTCCCACCGGCCTTCTTCTTCACCAGCGGCAGTACACTCTAGATATCCTGAAGCGAGCTGGGATGACTAACTGCAAGCCCTGCTCCACTCCAGTTGACATACAGGCCAAGCTGTCAGAGGCGGAGGGCACCCCAGTGGCGGACCCCACGGCGTACCGGAGTCTTGCAGGTGCACTTCAGTACCTTACCTTCACCAGGCCGGATATCACCTATGCAGTGCAGCAGATTTGTCTTCACATGCATGGTCCCCGAGAGCCCCATCTCACTGCCCTCAAGTGCCTCCTCCGCTACCTCCGCGGCACTGTCGACTACGGCTTGCTCCTTCACCGGTCTTCCTCCTCCGAGCTCGTCGTTTACACTGACGCTGACTGGGCCGGGTGCCCCGACACTTGGCGCTCCACCTCCGGCTACGCTGTCTTCCTGGGCAGCAACCTGGTGTCCTGGTCGTCCAAGCGGCAGCCGGTGGTCTCCCGCTCCAGTGCCGAGGCGGAGTACCGCGCTGTCGCCAACGGCGTGGCGGAGGCTTCCTGGCTCCGGCAGCTCCTCGCCGAGCTCCACAACCCTCTCTCCAGGAGCACGCTGGTCTACTGCGACAACGTCAGTGCAGTGTACCTCTCCACCAACCCTGTTCAGCACCTGAGGACCAAGCATGTGGAGATCGACCTTCACTTTGTCCGTGATCGATCGCCCTCGGCGATGTTCGGGTCCTCCACGTCCCGACCACTTTCCAGTTTGCTGACATCTTCACCAAGGGCCTCTCGTCCTCGGCCTTCACCGATTTCCGTTCCAGCCTCAACATCACCGGTGGCTAGTTGCATCTGTGGGGGGGGCTCGTGTGTGTGCTTCTTTTCATGTCATGTCCAGTCTGTAACTCCGCTGCGCCGGAAGTTCAGACTGCGGGGGGGTGTTAGAATATGAGCATATTAGGCCCATGAGGCGCATGTATGCCACTATATAGCTACCCTTCTAGGGTTAGTTATAATTAATCCAATCATTCTATTCTAGCATTATATGGTAGACTTTACATAACTATTTATATTTTTGACATTTCAGCATCACGACAGATGCTAAGGGGTACTTGACTCTCATATGCTCCCTAAAATTGGCGCCACGGCTGCAGGCTATCCGTGCTTCTTTCTGTCCACTTCTTTCCCTTGAGAAAGGAGAGTTCATAGGTATGTGGGAGTTAAAACTGGGTCCAATGTTTGAAGCTGTTAAATACTTAAAATTTGAAGCTATTGGTGATCATGGTGTCTTATTTCATGCAATTTTCCTGCAGCTAGTGTTGGTACACTTTATTTGCACTACTTACTATCATATATGTTTTATTATTAACACTTGTAAAGCTCCATTGTAGTTCAGAAGTACCATGATAATCACACGTAAAAATCGATTTTAGGTTTTCTGAACAAATGTTAATCAATATATCTAAAATGTTGAACTGGATTTACCAAAAAAATGATGGGTGATTGTGAAAGATAGGTGTATCAGCTTTTGTGGGAATAAATATATATCTTCTGTTCCATTTTTTGACTTCATGATTCTTGGTTACACACAGCTGGAATTTTCCAACAAAAAAAATTGACATTTTTTTTCTGAACTTGAAGTTACTGGGAGCGAGGATGCAAATGTTTACTTCTATGATTTGGCGCGCCCAAAGAATTCATGTGTGAATAAACTACAGGTATGTGATATCCTTGCTCTGTTTGCCACATCTTAAACTTTTTTGTTCCACGACACATATGAGACCAATCACGTGTATTCCTAAAGGGACATGGTTCTCCAGTAATCGGAGTTGCCTGGAATCATGGGGAGAATTTTCTGGCTTCATCTGATTCAGATGGCACAGTTATTGTATGGAAGCGATCGAACACTAATTAGAGCAGTTCCACGCTAGGAAGGACGCTTTTATAGAACGAAGAGTAGATGTTGTTTGATGATTCCAACAAAGGCATTTTTTGTTGTACATTGCACATCCATGGTATTGTTTGTAACATACTACACAAGGCAAGGGCAAAGATCAACCGGCCTTGATTGTATTTACGGCAGTATAGGTCTCCATGTAGAGTGTAAAGCATTTGTGGCGGTATATCCTTTGTCATTTGTTTTAGGACTGTAATCTTTGTATCATTCATAATTTTTGTCCTCCAAATATGTTATACTTGGTTAGGAATAGATTACCTGGTACAAATCATTATATTATATATTTACTATTTTCCAATTCGAAACTCGTGAGTTGTCTGGTTCTGTGAGATCAACAGAATTCTCATTTCGTCCCGAGAAAAATGAGCATCGTGGCAAAGTACCCATTTTCTTCTACGATCTACCGTGGTTCGAGCTCCGAAACCGTCACGCTGTTCTCGGAAACAGGTCCGATCGCAGAACGATGCCCATAGCTCGCTGCATTTCCGCGGGCAGCACGCCGCGATGAGGCGGTGACGCTCATGGACCCGGAGCAGAACGCCGGTCTGGACGGGGTTTGCTGGATCGCCGACCGTCCGTCCAGCATCAGGACGACCTCCGACGCCTCCGGCCTGGACCTGGGGTCCTTCTGCACACACAGGAGCCCGATGTGCACGGAGGCGAGCGCCTCGGTCCTGGCGTACTGCCCGCCCAGCGACGCGTCCACGGTCTCCGCGACGGATCCGCGCCTCCATTTCTCCCAAACCTGCAGCAGAAAGATTCAAAGGTAGTGTAAGCACGTTGACCATCGAGGGAGCTTTGCCTTGGTCTGACCGACGTGTGCCGGCAGGCAGGTGCTCACGTAGCTCAGCAGATTCCTGTTGCTGCCGTCTTCAACCGACGGGCTGCTGTTCCTTTGGCCGGTCACGATCTCGAGGACGATGACCCCGAAGCTGAACATGTCGCATTTGGTCGAGACGTGCCCGTAGTACGCGTACTCCGGGGACATGTACCCGCTGCACGCACCAGAGGTACATATATACGTGTGTCAGTGTCGTGCTGAATTGTACTAGTAGTATAGTAGCTACTGGAGCTTCAGTAACGAAATGAAGCTACAATGGCCTGCCTGCCATGATACTCACAGGGTTCCAACAGGCCTCTTGGTCACCTCTCTGGACTCATCTCCCCAGAACGCTCTGGCCAGTCCGAAATCCGAGATCTTGGGACTCATGGCTGAATCCAGCAGGACGTTGCTGGGCTTGAGGTCCCGGTGGATGATCCGTAGCCGGGACTCCTCGTGGAGGTACAGCAGGCCGCGCGCGATCCCGCGGATGATCGTGTACCGTTTGCTCCAGTCCAGAGCTTGCTGCTGCCGTCTCCCTGCATCACACAGACATAGCCAGTGGGATTATGGATAGTTCACTTCAACTTCACTCGTGTGCAGACTGCTTCAACTTCACTCGTGTGCAGACTGCAGAGCAGTGTAGTGCAGAGGACCGCCTACCGAAAAGGATGGTGTCCAGGCTCCGGTTTGGAAGGTACTCGTACACGATCAGCTTCTCGGTTTCCTCCAGGCAAACCCCAAGAAGCTGGACGAGGTTCCTGTGTGTCAGCTTGGCGGCGAGAATGAGCTCGTTTTTCAGCTCGTGGAAGCCCTGCGAGGAGCCCTTGGAGAGCCTTTTTACTGCAACGTATTGTCCATCCTGAAGCCTGCCCTGCGAACAAACAAGGTACTTGTCAGCCATCATCAGAGAAATACTCCGTAATGCTGAAGGGCTTACAAACTCAAAACTGGCTAGCTAGTTCAGACTTAGACTGACAGCACCTTGAAAACTTGTCCAAAGCCTCCTTCTCCCAGCTTGTTTTCCGCAGAAAAGTTACCGGTTGCGACCCTCAGCACCGGCAGGGTGAATGTCTCCGGGTGAACGTATGTTGTGCTGCGGTCGTCGTCCTTGGCCACATCCGTTGGACGACTTCTCCTCTCTTTGACACCTCTTCTCCTTCGCAAGTAAACACCAGTCAACACGAACGCGAGGAGGAGCAGCATTCCAAGTGGGACGACGACGGCCAGGATGCTGATTGTGGTGTTTCTTGGTCTCCCCGTTCCTGCATGTTTCCCGGCGATCAGGACCAGCATTATCGATACGGGTGCAGCGCAGTCAGAGACACATCACACATCAGTCAATGCCCGCAGCCTGACGCCAACGTGACGCGGTTACGGGTCGCCATTCGCCAAGGAGCAACGTGGTGAACTGCCGGCGGCACACATGTGCTGACACGGAAAGCTTTGGCAGCGGCAGCAATTAACTTCGGCTGTTTTGTTTTTGTCGCATCATCGGATTCGGACGGGGCCGTGTGGCGGTTTTGACGGGCAATGGATAACAGAACAGAAAGTCAAGAGTCAACACATCCAGAGTTCACACACTCACCGCTTGTTTCCCCAGCAGGCGTCGGCGACGACGGCGAGGGGACCGTCACCGGCGGCGGCTGAGCTGCAGCTGAAGGCGGCGGCGCGTCGAGCGCCAGGTCGTAGTAGGTGTACACCTGGATCCGCAGGAAGCAGTTGTAGGCCAGCACGGCACCTCCCTGATTCCCCTCGCCGCACGGCAGCCGCGGCACCGAGGCCTGCAGGCAACGGTCGCAGTCCGCCGCCGTGATGTCCCTCATGCACAGCACCATCCCGTACATGGTACCGTTGGGATCGTCGCTGGCGTACTGCGCCTCCCCGGTGGCGAAGAACTGCCTCGCCGTACCACCCACGCCCACCGCGCGCGCCACCAGGGTCCTCATCAGCGCACCGTACGCCTGCAAATAGGCGGCCGGGTGAGCTACCAGGCGCGTCGTAGAGAACCACGCGGAAGTCGTCCTCGCGGGGCGCCGACTTGTTGGTGTCGGCGTAGACGACGTAGACGACGTCCAGCCACACGGCGGCGCGGCGGCTGCTGGGGCAACTCCCGCCGAGGGTGCGCACGGCCTCCTGCAGCTCCGCGAGGCACCGGGGAGGCTCCAAGTCCCCACGGCAGAGGCCCCGGACGAAGGCGCGGTCGCGACCGGCACCGCGGGAGAGGGACACGAACCCCGTGGGTGCCGCGGCGCGCGGGAGCGCGCCCAGGACCGTGAGGAGGTTCGCGCGGAACGGCGCGTTGCTGCTGCCGTTGGCGGGCGTCAATAGTGGTGAGGGGGGAGGGGAAGGGGAGGACGAAGGAGGAAGCGACGGCGAGGCGTCGCCACAGTCCACCAGTGCAGCGACCTGCGAGACGGCGGCGCATGCGGTGACGAGGAAGAGGAAGCAGAGAAGAGGTAGCATGGCCATGGTGGTTCTGCTTCTGCTCTGCAACGGGTATTGTCGGCGTTCTGGGGGAGATCATGAGCAGCTATGGACGGTTGTAAATGGCAGCCGATAGTTCATTGAGAATGGATTTACATGCACTTGTACGTGGCCATCTCGATCATGCAACTTGCGTCTTGGGAGGAGTTCGGATTCCGTACAAGTTATATATTGTGTCAAAGTCCTTCGCGTTACTTGTAAAAAAAAATCCCACCCTAAATTGCTTTGAATAAGTAAATTAATCATCTGTCCTTTAAGATCCACCATAAACTATATCTTTTTTTCTGCAACCGTGCCTAAACACATATTTTATTAAGAGGAAATAGATAAATATTATAAGCTACCCCGTTAATGATAAGTGGAAAGCTTACCGTAGAAAGGGAAGACAACAAAGACAAAGGAAAAAAAAAAAGAGAACCAAAAGAAGGCTGAGGATTATAGCAGGCTTAGGGCGGACTCAACCGTGGGAGACCAGTTGACACCCCTTTTTTTTAGGGGAAGACCAGTTGACACCTAAAGAAAGACAAACTAGGCTACGGACCCTCTAGGCACCCTACATCGCACTCGGCCTTCGACTCGTCCAGAAGCATATCAAATTCTTGTGCAAAGTTGTCCAGGAATGCATTGCGCACGAAGATATTGAAGACATCATGCATGGATTCCGAAAGAGGTTTAAAAGAAGGACTCTACTAATTCGTGGCTTGGTGTACTTTTTGTTTTTTGATACGAGGTCGAACCTCATTTCTATTAACACTAACGGAAATACAAAGTTTAGAGTTTTGGAGAAGCAAAGCAAAAGAACAGTTCAGGTATTAAATCAGGACAAAACCCCATAAAACGGCAACCAGGTGCCAAACGGACAACTGCAAAGAACTTCCAAAACGATCCACATGAGAGACTTGCAATCTGAGCTCGAATAGCAGCACGACGTCTGGGCTTTAGCTTCCCTGCTAATCCTGATCCGAGACCTCATCCAGCCTTCCAGGAGCTTGTTTCTTCTTCTTGTCGTTCACCAGCCTTGTTGCAATGGATAACATTGCATTCACCCCTTCCATCAGCACTTGTTTTCCTTCGTCGAACTATAGTCCTGCCCAATAACTCATGAGCGCACAAGCATAGCAAATAATACTAGCAGGTGTTAGAATTGTGATTCCCTCAATCGGGCCAACCCTAGAGGGTGGCTATATATATGTTCCATACATGGGCCTGATGGGCCTAATTCACTTATACTCCAACACCCTCCCGCAATCTGAACTACCGGCACAACGGAGTTATATATTGGACACAAAAGCGAAAGCGGTCGAGGCCCCTGCGGTCGAGGTTGAGGTCGAGGCCCCCTTGAGGAGGTGGTCGAGTCGTGGTCGAGTCGAGGAAGCAGCCCGAGGCTCCTGCGGTCGAGACCCCCCTGCAGCCGCAACTAGCCACTGGTGATATTGAGGCTATAGCGGAACTCAGAGAAGGTCGACGAGGGGAGGCCCTTGGTGAAGATGTCAGCGAACTAGGAGGAGGTCGGGACGTGGAGCACCCAGACATCGCCGATGGCCACCCGATCGCAGACGAAGTGCAGGGTGCTGTACAGGGTTGGTGGAGAGGTAGACCGCAGAGACGTTGTCACAGTAGACGAGTGTGCTCCGGGAGAGAGGGCTATGGAGCTCGGCAAGGAGCTATCAGAGTCAGTAGGCCTCAGCCACGCCGTTAGCGACAGCGCGGTACTCCGCCTCGGCACTGGAGCGGGAGACCACGGGCTAGCGCTTGGACGAGCAGGACACCAGGTTTCCGCCTAGAAAAATAGCGTAGCCGGAGGTGGAACGCCGAGTGTCTGGACACCCGGCTCAGTCCGCATCAATGTAGACGACGAGCTCGGTCCCGCGGTCGAGGCCCCCCGCGATCGAGGCCCTCCCCCGCGGCCGAGTCCCTTGGTGTGGTCGAGCCCCTCCCACCCCGTGGTGGAGGAGCGGGCCATAGTCGACGGTGCCACAGAGGTAGCGGAGGAGGCGCTTGAGAGGAGTGATGTGGGGCTCTCGAGGATCATGCATGTGGAGACATACCTGCTGAACTGCATAGGTGATGTCTGGCCTGGTGAAGGTGAGGTACTGAAGTGCACTGGCAAGACTCCGGTAAGCAGTGGGGTCTGTCACTGGGGTGCCCTCGGCCTCTGGTAGCTTTCCCTGTGTGTCAACCGGAGTGGAGCAGGGCTTGTAGTTAGTCATTCCAGCTCTCTCCAGAATATCAAGAGTGTACTACAGCTGGTGGAGAAGCAGCCCGGTGGGTTGAGGCTCAATAGTAATCCCGAGGAAGTGGTGAAGCGTACCAAGATCCTTCATAGCACACTCCTGCTAAAGAGAGGTAATGATGCAGTGGAGTAGTGACGGACTAGAAGCTGTGAGGACAATATCACCAACATAGAAAAGCAGGTACGCGGTCTTAGCTCCGTGGTGATAGATGAACAGGGACGTATCTGACTTGGCCTCCACAAACCCCAGTGTCAACAGGAAGGCAGCAAACTGAGAGTACCACGCCCGAGGGGCCTGTTTGAGGCCGTAGAGAGACTTGTTGAGCCGACAGACCATGTCAGGACGAGAGGAGTCGACAAACCCCGCCGACTGGCTGCAGTAGACTGTCTCAGTGAAACTACCATGTAGAAAAGCATTCTTGATGTCCAGCTGATGCACGGGCCATGAGCGATTGAGAGCCAGTGAGAGCGCCATGCGGACGGTGGCCGGCTTCACCACCGGGCTGAATGTCTCATCATAGTCGACGCCAGGGCGCTGAGTGAAACCCCGGAGAACCCAGCGAGCCTTGTATCTATCGAGGGTGCCATCAACCCGCCGCTTGTGTGTCCAGATCCACTTGCCAGTGACGATGTTGGAGCCGGGCGGACGGGGTACCAGATCCCATGTCTGGTTGGCGAGGAGCACCGCGTACTCCTCTTCCATTGCGTGGCGCCAGTGAGGGTCCGACAAGGCGTCACGAACGTAAGAAGGTATAGGAGAGACCTGCGGGTCGCCGGGTAGCGCCGTGAGAGCCCAGGGCCGCAGGGTACCAGCCGCGCGTCGCGTCACCATAGGGTGAACATGAGTCGGGTCTCGGTGAAGAAGCGATGGGTGGTACACCGGCGGCACAACACGGGCAGCCGGGGGCCGCGGCGGTGGTGTAGGCGTCGTCGGCGGAGAGTCAGTCAAGACCCCCAAGCCAGAGGTCAAGGACCCCCCCGGCCGAGGCCCTTTGTGCGATCGAGGCTCCCGGGGCGGTCGAGGGGGGTCGTCTGAAGTGGAAGTCCGTCCGTCACCCGCGATTGAGCCCCCCGGCGGCCGAGGCTCTTGGTGTGGTCGAGGCTCCCCGGGCGGTCGAGGGGGGTCGTCCAAAGCGGAAGTTCCTCCGTCAGCCGAGGCCCCCCGTCGAGGACCCACGGTCGAGGGGGGTCGTTCAAAGCGGAAGTCCGTCCATCAGCCGAGCCCCCCTCCCCCCCGCAGTCGAGGGGGGTCATCCGAAATGGAGGTCCGTCCGTCAGCCGAGGCCCCGCGTCAAGGGAGTGTCTAGCCTGAGGTTGTGGACCGAAAGGTCAAAGGGGGCCTCAATCCCTGGTCGACTGCGGGGTCAGGCAGCTCGAGGGAGTGGGCCGAGGGGTCGGAGGGGGCCTCGATCCCGGTGTCTGCAGTGTTGGTGGTGGAGAAGGGGAAGACTGATTCGTCAAAGACCATATGACGAGAGGTGAGATCATAACAGCGGTAGCCCTTGTGATCCAGGGAATACCCAAAGAAGACACACAAAGTCGACTGGGGAGCCAGTTTGTGGGGAGCGGTGGCAGTGGTGTTAGGGTAACATGCACACCCGAAGACACGAAGGTGCTCATATCGAGGGAGGGTACCGAAGAGAGCATGGTGTGGTGTAGGAGCTGGGCAGGTAGTGGAAGGAAGGCGGTTAAGGAGATAAGTGGAGGTGTGCAGACTCTCAGCCCAGAAGCAAGCAGGAAGAGACGCCTGGAGCGGAAGGGTGCGCATGGTGTCGTTTGTGGTGTGAATCATGCGCTCAGCCTTGCCGTTTTGAGAGGAGATATACGGGCAAGACATACGTAGTTGGACACCATGAGTGAGGAAGAAGGCACGAGAGGTGTTGTTATCGAACTCGCAGCCATTGTCACACTAGACGGCCTTGACGGTAAGGCCGAATTGAGTCGACACCCAGGCGAAAAAATGGAGAAGTGTGGGAAAAGCGTCAGACTTGGCACGCAAGGGAAACATCCATGAATAATGAGAGAAACAGTCGACCACCACAAGATAGTATTTATAGCGAAAAATGCTGAGAACAGGTGATGTCCAGAGGTCGTGGTGTACAAGATCAAAAGCTTGAGCAGCATGTGAAGAAGAACAATAAAATGGAAGACGAACATGATGGCCCAGCTGGCACACATGACACAAATGCTCATCGTGAGCCTGAGTACAATGTATGTCAGAACTACGACTAAGCTGCATCAGAGCATCACGTCCAGGATGGCCGAGGCGGCGGTGCCATGTGGTGGAGGAAGTAGTGGCGGCGAAGGCAACTGACAGAGTGGACGGTGAAGAAGGCAAAGCAGATGCCAGAAATCGAAGGGTGTAAAGGGGCCCCGGGCTATCACATCAGAGAAGAGGACGCTGGAAAGCCAAATCCTTCACAGTAAGACCAGAAGAGTCAAATTCGATAGAACAAGAGTTGTCAGTTGTAAATCGATGAATAGAAAGAAGGCTGTGAACCATAGAGGGTGCAACAAGAACATCAGGAAGACGAAAGGAGCCATAAGCGCCGACGGCACCCACGGACATGACAGGAAGACACGAACCATTTGCAACCATGATGGACTATGGGTCTCAACCGACCGGCCCGATCGAGGCGTCGGGAGGTGTAGCCCACAAAGACGCAGAGGGAAACCCCGGAGGAGCGGCAGCAAGCGTGGCCGTCGAGCGAGGAGGCCTCGATGTCTGGCCGGGAGCTTGGAAGGGCCACATAGAGATGCGCCCCGACTACGGGTTGTGGAAGGAGGGCCAGGGTGCACCTATGGAGGTGCCGGCGCCTAGTTGCTCCCACAGCCAGGACCCGCACCACGTCCCCCTCCGCGGCGACGACGCCTGCCCGTCCTTCGGACGAGGCCTCCCCGGCGGTCGAGGCCTCCCACCCCCGCTTGGCTCGGGGGAGGACCAAGAAGAGACGACGGTGGCGGAGTAGCGGCAAGGGCAGTCGAGGAAGACGCGGACCCTGGTGCGGAGGTAGACCCTGGCTGGATGTGGCAGAACCTCCTAAATCATATGGCCCACACGCATGATTATTGTCTAAACAGACTCAAATAACCATGACTGTGTTCCATACGACTTAAAAAGTCTGTCGGGTAAATCCCGAATCATCCACGATTCTCCAAGCAGGATCAATCATTGTAGAGAGACATTGCAGTATTACAACCGTTTCATATAACTAAAATACCACGGAGTAAAACAGCGGAAGACTTACAATAACATACATTTACAAACTTTGAGTTTTAAATATTTACAATGATAGGTTTAAGTTATACAAACCATAATAGTAGTGGAGTAGCAGTAGATTACAATA
>CM041634.1:46787456-46843643 GCA_023333625.1 Bothriochloa decipiens
ACCTATATAATGTAAACTTGTTTTAGTTAATGCACATTAAGGTTGACTTAAACATGGATGCTTTGCAGTGCATATGATGACATGGCAGGTTTTAATTAATATAACACCAGAGGTGTTACACTGGATGCCCTGAGTGAGCTCCTCCATGACAAGATCATCCCGGACCTGCAGGAAGGTGGGGAAGGGCCGCTGCCAGGTGATCCATGTCCAGAGGTAGGCGTTGCGGTCACTGAGCCTGCAGAGGATGTTGAGGACCAGGATACGGTCCTCCATGGGCTAGCCAAGGTCTCCGAGGGAGTCCGCCATGCCCTTCATCCGGTGGCAGAAGTCACCAACGGAGAGGTCACCCTGGACGAAGGTACGAAAGCTTGCATCGAGACGCAGAGCTTGGGCTTCAGCGTTGCCCATAAACTGGCCCTCAAGTGCAGAGTTACGGATGAGGCCGTGTAGCTCGAGGGAGATCATGCTGAGGATCCAAGAAAGCACAATGCTGTCGAGGCGCAGCCACGAGGGGGTCTGGACCGCGACCGAGGCGTCGAGGAGGACGTGGTCGTCGAGGGTGTAACACCTTTGGTGTTATATTAACTAAAACATGCCATGTCATCATATGCACTGCAAAGCATTCATGTTTAAGTCAATTTTAATGTGCATTAACTAAAACAAGTTTACATTTCATAGGTTGATTGGGTTTCTGGAATGTTTTGTCACAAGAAATAATAAAACCCTATTTTTGAATGTCATCGCAAATGCTTAGTTTATATTCTATGTACTTGAGGTGTAAACCGTGTTTACACTAGTGTCAAGCATAGTGTATAAGTCTAAGTCCAACCCTAAAAATGATTTCCATATTTGAAATTGAATTTGGATTCCAAAGCTTATTTCCAAGTCTGGCAATTCAAATTTAAATTCAAATTAGAAATGCTATACAAGGTTTTTTTAAAAGTCAACTTGGTCAACCAAGGGTGTCATTGGGTCAATGACCTAAAAATGTCTTTGGATGATGTTTGTGATCACTAATAATCAACCAATTAAGTTAGAAACCAAATCAAGTTTGAATTTTATTTCAAAAACCCTTTATTCTAAAACTTAGTTTTACCCCCTTTTCTCTAATTCAAAATCTATAAATAATTTGGAGATACTCTAAAAATATAGTTTGTAGATCTTGACAAGGGCTACAAAGTTGGTATATAAAGTTTTTTAAGTTTCTAAAAGAAATTTCAAATTAATTTGAAAATACAGTTTTCTAGCATTTGTTCCCTTTTGATTTTAAAACCATAATTCAAAAACTATGCAAAATTTTGGAAACTTTTGTATATTAAAAAGGTTTGTTTTGGAAAGTTAAACATTTCATAGTTTTGAAGATTTTCAAGTTTTATTGAAAAATCCAAAGTAATTTCAAATGTTTGTTTTTAGGGTTTTAGCCCCTTTTTGAATTTGAATTCAAATTTCAAAATCCAAATAGAATTTGAGGATGCCAGTTAAAGGAAAAGTGTAGCTCTTAAAAAGTTATGCAAATTATATTTTTGGAGATTTTCAAGTTCTTATATAAATTTTGGAGTAATTTGTATTTTTAAATCAATGGCATTTCTGTAATTTCTGCGAACAGTACCGAAACCTATCGTCAGCCGCCATCGCCGGCTTCTCAACGCGCGCCGCCGTCCACCGCCGCACCTGCTCGACCGCCAGCACGCTCTTGATGCGCGAAGGTTCATCTTCGTCGTGTCGCCTGTCCAGACGTCGCCTCCGTCCTATAAATAGGCCCGCCGTGGCCGAGTTCTTCTTCTTCTGCTTCCCGCCGCCGTCGCCGACGACCTCACTCCGCCGCTCGAATTCACCGCCGTCACTCCATCCTTCCCCGATTGCTCTTGCCAATAGCTCCGCCACATCCTCACGGTCATTTTGAGCCAGTTCGTGCTCGCTCTCCTCGCCCGAGCTGCCCGCACGCCGTCATCTTCTTCGCGGCCGGTCACAGCGCCGCCGCGAGTTCTTTCGCCGCTGACCGCCGCATAGGGTGAATATATATTTACCTTTAACCTCGCTACCGTGCTCTCCATGCTATCCTGCATCTTATGCGCACCTTGGCCGACTTGATGGTCCACAGAAACGCCGGTGACGCCGACCTTGCCATCCGAGCGGCGCCGCCGCCATCACCGTCGACGTCCGCAGCTCGACCCAGCCGCTCCGAGCCTCCATTAACGTGCGCATCAGCACCGTGGTGAGCTCTTGCATCTGTCTGCATGATCAATTTCATCTTTCCCGTATGGTAACCGCCGGCCACCGTAGCTCGCCGTCGGCGCCACGTTGCCAGCGCCGTCGCACGCGAAGCCGCTGATGCTGGAGTTCCAATCCGGCTTCATTTAGTTACCAAATGAGTTCGCCTGAGTGCGCTGCGTGTGTCCGTGTGGTCGTTGTTGCCGAAAATAGCTCCGGTGAGCTCCGCCGCCGCGCCCGAGCTCCGTCGCGCCGCCATGGCCGTCGGCGTGGCTGCCGCCGCCGCTCCGCCGTGCCGTTAGCTACCTTGTTCGACTCCCCGTGCCAAGCTGAGTCCAATGGTCCAAGTCCGGTCACCGGAGACCTCGCCGACGGTGAGTAATCGCCGGTCAACCGCCGGCGGATCGTCGGTCAGCACGGGAGTACTGTGCTGATTTTCTTTTTCTATTTTCAGAAAATAATTTAAATGCTATTTTTTTGAAAAATCATAGTAATTCATATATAGCTCCAAAAATTCTAAAAATTTTTGTGAGTGTTTTTTATGATGTCATCTACCTAGGAAAAATATGAAATACCAAATTTGAGTACTTTTTTCATAAATTAAAATTAGCCCTTTTAATTAAAAAATGGACCTTCAATGATTTTTAATAAATAAAATAATTGGCTTTTAATTCTAAAATTTGTTTTGCCATCTAATTAGGCTAAGAGCTTTCTAAAATAAAATTTTAGGCTTAATTTGATAACTTTATTTTTATATGCCTTTATTTAATGCCTTTAAATAATTAATTAACCCCTTTTATTAAGTTTAATCATTATAGGATTTGATTGACTTTGGGATTGATTGATGACCTTGGGTCGTTAACCCTAATGACCTTTGGCACTTTAATTAATTATTTGTGCCTACCTTAATCATGTCATTAGGGCTTAATTAACGTTATTTTATGTGTTTAATTAATTTCTTAAATGGCGTAGTTAACCCTAATGAGTTTTATAAACGAAGTTTTGTTGGCTTGCAACTTTATCGTGAATAAAAGTTGTACTCGTTCCCTTAATCTGATCATGCATCCATCGAGCGTCATGTTTACTATTCCATCATGTTAAAGCATATTAATTATCGAATAGTTCCGTTAACGGAGAGTTAACGTTGTCCCCCAGATCCGAAGGAAGAGCAGATTCAGGAATCGAGAGTTGATCCAGAGTTTGAGACCGTCTACCCCGAACATCAAGGCAAGCCCCGAAGGCATTCAAACCCTATTCTATTTATAAAAGTTTTTCCGCTTCAGCTATGATATGATGCATTAAGTAATAGGAGTTGAGTGAAAACCCACCAATTGCATTACCTGTCTTATTTTCTTATTCCTTGTTACCTGCTTTGGAAGATAAGTAGTAACGCTTAGCCCTGCTTATTTAATTAATTGTTCAAAGACAAAAGAATGAAAAAGATGAGATTGGTTTCTTGTTGGAATCTTGATGATAATAATAAATCAAGTCCGGACGGCTAACTTGCACTGGGAATGGAGTCCCTCTGTAGTGTTTCCGTCTGTTGACGCCCTGGGTCCCGTCCGTTGGTGAACTGGTGATATCGAGAATTTAGAAATCCACATGCATGAAGTGATATACGGATGGTTGGAGCCGTGTATATCATGGAGTGACCTATCATGGGGCCAGAGATCCCATATGTGTCATAGTGTGTTTTACTGTGGGTTTAAGTTTCCACGTATCTCGGTACGCTGGGCCGAAGAGCTCACGTGTATCATGTGGTGATATATGGTTGCGGTTGTTATCCCGGTATATCGGTTCATCTGGGGTGCATCGGAGTTAAAGTCTCTGGCATTCCAGTGACCTAGGTCCCAGCTGGGTATGAAAATAGATTCGAATCGCCGTTGCTTCTCGGAGAAGAAGACTCGATCGGTGTTCATCATCGTAGTAACAACTTGAACAAAGATTAAGGTTTAATAATGAAGTTGGTTGGTAATTGGAGCTAGTCCAAGCAAACTTTACTTTCTGTTAAGCTTTTCACAAAATTTCTTATCTCTTACAAGCCTTATCTTGTCCCTCTAGCCTGCATTTCTTGAGTCTCCACCCCTCTTTTTCGTCGGGTCAGTCTTGTTGAGTACTTTTGTACTCAGGGTTTGTTGAACCCTTGTTGCAGGTGAGCCTCATGGGCAGGAGTGCTTTGCATCCTTCTGCATGACAGTCGTCGAGGAAAGCGACGACGAGTAAGATGTTTAGCTCTTGGGCAGAGCTTATCATTTGGTACTGTAATAAAATTATCTACTGCTACCCCACTACTATTATGGTTTGTACAATCTAAATTTATGGTTGTAAATATTTAAAATTCAAGGGTTTGTAAACTTATGTTATTGTAAGTCTTCCGCTATTTTACTCCGACGTATATTATTTATATCAAACCGTTGTAATACTGTAATGTCTCTCTATAACGATTGATCCTGTTCGGAGAATTGTGGATGATTCGGGATTTACCCGATAGACTTTTTAAGTTGTATGGAACACAGTCATGGTTATTTGGAGTCTGTTTAGACAATAATCATGCGTGTGGGTCATATGATTTAGAAGGTTCTTCCACAGAGGGCGTAGCGGCGGTGGGTGAGGAGGACCAGGTCTCGCCAATGGGAGTAGAAGGGGACTCAAGCTCGAGGATGACCGGGACGAGAAGCCGGATGTTCTGGACGCCCCCGGCCTGGTAGTGGAGTTGCGCCACGAGCGGATCTGCCGGATCATACCAGATGACAATGTTAGCCCCCGTCGAGGGGGTGTCGAGTCAGAGGCGGGGCCCCCACGTCGAGGGGGTGTCGAGTCAGAGGCAGGGAGAACGAGAAACTACTCCGTATCGGTGATCTTGCGGGCCAGTGCATCAGCTGCATCACGCTCGCGCTCTCAAGCGAGGGCGGCCGCACGCACACGGGCCTGGCCTTCCGCAGCAGCAGCCCGGGCTGCGATGAGGGCAGCCGCACGCACACGGGGCAGGCACGCGCGGTGTGACATCAGCGATGGTGCCTGCCGCGGCGTCCGCGCCCGAGTCACCTACGCCCGTGCCCGCGGCCGCGCTCGTGCCAGCGCCCGGGTCCGCCATGAGGAGAGGAGCGGCGGTGGCGCCGGGAGCGCCTGGGGCGGCGGCGGGTGTTGGACAGGCAACCTGCGCCCATGTGTATTTGGGAAGGGGAAGCAATCGAAGTAGGTGGGAGAATGAGGAGGGGGAGGAAGACCAGCCATGGCTGCACCGGCGGCGGCGGTGGCCGGCTGGCGAGGAGAGGAGGAAGGGAGAAAAGAAAACCTAGCTCGATACCATGTTAGAATTATGATTCTCCTCAATCGGGCCAACCCCAGAGGATGGCTATATATATGTTCCATATATGGGCCTGATGGGCCTAATTCACTTATACTCCAACAGCAGGATCGTTGACCACTTTCCCCTCAAAGCATATGGCGTTTCTTGTCTTCCATATGGACCAACAAACGGCGGCTAAGCCTAGGGTATGAAATTTTGATCCAAAGGGTAACCAGTTATCATACCAATCCTAACATTGCTGAATGTTTCTTAGGACATTGTTGGCACCAATAGCATGTGCAACAATAGCCCAAATAGCCATAGTTGTGTTACATTCAAAGAAGAGGTGGTCAATTGTTTTAGCTTTTTCACAAAAATAACATGCTGGTGATCCAGTCCAATTCCTTGCAATAAGATTATCTTTGGTTAGCAAAGCGTTATTCAACATCAACCACATAAAAATCTTAATCTTAGAAGGTATTTTACCTTTCCATAGTTTCTTATGATAAGGACTAGCATCTGACTTAGTCATGGCCTTATAGGCTGACTTGACAGAAAACTTGCCCGAGTTTCCAGATTTCCATTTTATCCGATCATTCTCATCACATAGGACAATACCCTCTAGTTTCCCCAAGATGTGATCCCATGCTGACCTGAGGTCATCAATCAGACATATAGTAAAAGTGATATTATGATGTGCCATTTTGGCTTGATACAAAGAGAGATATCAGGTTGCATACATATCTTGAAGAGACTAGAAAAGAGTAACTCTAAAGGCTTTTCGTATAGCCATGAGTCTTTCCAAAAGGAAGTGTTTTTCCCATGTTTTATAACAATCACTCTACCTTGCATGTAGATGTTCTTAATTTTCAATAGGTCATACCACATAGCAGAATCAGATTGCTTGTGTTTAACTGGTGAACGGAGATACCATGCAAATATTTATGATTAATAATAATCCGCCATAAGCCTTTTTCACTCTCCAACTTCCACCACCACTTACAAAGAAGACTAATATTCATTTTTCTGATGTCTTTGATACCAAGCCCACCTTTGTTTTTGTGTTTACAGACCATCTGAGGAGATGGTACTTCTTTTTAGCCACCCCGTGGCTTAGTGTATCGGAGATGTATTTCCCCTTTTAACTCATGAAAAAGACATAGATTGGATTAGAAGGATCCGTTATTCAAAAATTCAAATTTATTTCTTATTTGAAATATTCACTTGTAGCATACCATATCTCAATTCCACTACATATATTGTTCTATAAAATAGTATTTTCTAAAAGAAAACTCTGGTATTTCGCATCTTGGACTAACCATCTTTTAAAAGGTATTGTTAAATGATCCCCCGATTCTTAGAGAAATCGATGTTGATCGTTGTGTTGAAGGCAGCAAGGCTTGCCTTTGATGGAATTCAGGGACTTTTGGACTTGTGTTGCAAGAGACCGGTTTTTTTTTTTTTTTTCTGTCTTCAATTTTACAAAGAGAGGCTAGCGGGGCAGCCATGGTTGCCGTGTTCTAACCGGACAACCAGGGAGGAGGCGGAGATCGGGTCAGCTGGATTCAACGGACAGAGATGCTTCGACTGCTACATCCGACCGATACGAATTCGCGTGACGGCAACCAGAGAAACAAAGTTTTTTTATAAAAAAAACGCAAGGGTCAAATCCTCCTCTCGAGAACTCACCTCGCTCGGCTCCGTCCTCCCCACAGCCTCCGTCCTCCAGCCGAACCCGCCGATTTCCCCAAGGCCCCAGCGCCAGAACCCCTCCGCGCCGCTCCTCAGGGCTCCGGCAGCAAAACCTAGCGCCGGCCGAGGTGCGAGGCCGAGAGCGACTGCCCGGCGCCCGGCGCTGCAGCGCTGCCTGTGCCCGACCCGCCACGCGGGCTGCCACCTCTTCCTCGACTCCAGCGCCGCCCCCCCTCCTTTCTCCTCTTGTGCTGATGATGGAACTGGATCCTCGTCTCTACGAGAACGTCGTATGTTCATTCTACACGACGCGCTGCCTTCTTTGGCCGAGCGTGCAATTGCTTTGTTTTCCTTAATTAGCCAGACGCCTGGCTGGATTAGATTTGTTCTTGCGCGAATTGTTATCTTTTCGTTCATCTGTTGTGTGTGAGGGTGGTATTGTGTATGAGGGTGGTGCGATTACTGTTATTTCTTGGAGCTACGGGTAACTTTCGTTATTTTAGTGTGTGGGCTATAGCGTATGCGCTCGTGCTAGGGTTTCTAAATTACATGGGAAGTTCTTCAAAAGCTGTCTTTCTAGTGAGAAAAGATAGGTGTTGTGGTTGCGTGGTTCTGTTATGGAGAGAAATTTGAAGCTTTGTCATTGAGGTGGGTTGGGATCCACCAGGGGGGTCTTAAGGGGCAATTCTTCTTCTTGGCAGGGGGCAGCAAGCTCAGTTGGTGTTTAATGGGTGATTATATTGGGAGCAATGCTGCAAGGCAACCCAATTGTTGGACAATGTAGCGCAAATAGCTGAACCACTTCACCTTGTTCCTTTTTAAGGAAGGAGTGGAGGTTGGTCAACAATAATTCTCTTTGTGGTAAAGAAGACAAAAGAGCCTAATCACCAAGGCTGATCAGCCATATCATATTTAACTGTTTTTCCAGCACAATCAACAAATCTATATGGCACCCAAAGCTGGCCAAACACCTGTGCCAATTGTCATATCTGAATTGTGTTGCTGGCCTAAAATTGAGCATTGGTCCATGTCACTTGCTCATGGATTTCCTTGCATTTTTTATATTTTCCACCACCTTTTCCCAAGCTGTCACCATACTAGTTTGCATTACCTCAAAGTCACTACCACTGTCATCCTGTGATACTCAATGTGGCTCATATGGCCATATGGCTCTGTCCTTAGTGTTGGCCCAACCATGTATATTTATGGCATAGCCATGCTCTACGCCAACTGTACCAACAGCTTCATGTTCTACTCTTTGTCGTCCTTTTCAGTTAAGGGGATTAATTAATACTACCTTTCGCTCGATAGCTGGATTAATGCAAACTATACCATCATTTTTGTTAAGCTGTAGTATGCTATTGACATAAATTTCTCCCTGCTGCAGTCTGTCAGCGACAACGATGTCCGAAACATAGTTCTATCTTATCTTATGCACAACTGTTTTAAAGAGACGGCAGAGACATTCCTATCTAGCACCGGGTTGAAGTTACCTGTCGACTATACGGTGGACGTGGATAAGCGTAAAGGTATTTATTTGCAGGTCAATACTGAATCTTTTCTACATTATGTTTTGGGCTGCGCTTTACTTGTCATATTGCATCTTGAAGTACTTTTTGTATGTTTTGATAAATTTACTGCCATCTTTCTTTGACCAAATTGCCTCTGGACCACTATTTTGAACTCAGTTCCACCTTGGATTACTAGTTTACCAAAATTTGGTTCCCAGTTTTTAGTCCATCGAGCACTGAGCCACACAACTAAAAGGCTGGATCCTCCGCTGTTTTGTGCCTTAGTGCAACTCCACTTTCTTTCTGCTCTATGCTGCTAACCCCTCTGGTTTGTTGCACTTTGACTCGTGTGGGCATAGGGCAAGCTCCCACATAACAGCAGGCTCTCACATCTGACATCCCCTTCAGATGAAGGAAAACACTCTGGCCTCTTGCATTTATCGATCCATACGGTCAACTCCTCAGGGTTGTTCATTTGCACGGTCACCATGTGAGAAAAGGGGGTTTAGGCTGCATGATCAGGCGGAGGTGGGGATGGGGTTGGAGAGTGCTTGGTTATGAGAAGGGGTTCTCGGGGTGGAGAAGAGGCCACAGGCATATGATGCAGGGGTGGCCTGTGGGGCATGGGGACTCTGGCGGTAGGAGGGAGAGTCTGTAGAATGGTGCTGCAGCAGTGGAGCCACTGCATTCACGATAGCGGAAGTGCTAGAGCTTTGTGTGACTGCAGGATAGCTCGTCCATGGTTGGGTTCTTGTAGCCTAGCCTGTATTTGGTGTTGATGCTTCTCTGTCTTGCGTGGGAGCCCAGCCCAATCTCACCCAACAACTGGGAGCAGCCAGCAGGGGAGGGAAGCGAGAAGAAGACATTGGGGAGGACATGGTCTCATATGACCTGTTGGATTTGAATCATATGGCATAGTGTTGTAATGGCACAAAGACAGGTAACAAATCAAGACATGAGACCTAGCCCAATCTCGCCCAACAACAGGGAGCAGCCAGTAGGGAAGAGAAGTTAACTTTGGGGAGGACAAGGTCTGCTCTGAGCTGTTGGATTTGAATCGTATGGCCTAGTACTGTAACAGCACAAAAGACAAGGAATCAGTGGTAAATAGTAAAGGCCACCCCTGCATCATATGCCTGTGGCCTCTTAATTGTGAATGTACATGGAAGAAAGGAGGAAAGGGAAGAAAATTACGACAGTTCCATCCAAAACTAAAACTAGGAATGAACCCATTATTAATTGTGAATGCTCATTTCATCTTTGAAGAGGTACACCGGCAGTTAAAGGAGGGTCTAATCCTATAAAAAAAATCTGAGCATTTCTTTTAGATCTTCATATTCCTTTCTACCCTTCGTGTTTATGGTTTTGAAGTTAATGGTAGATGTTTAGTAGTATTATGATCACTTTTCTGTGTGCTTGGAAGAAAAAAAAAATATCACTTCAGTACGGCTACTATTGTCAACCATTACTTCATCCAATTGAAATGATCTTGCCTAATTAACAACTGGATCCATCTCCATTCAATATAGGATTATAGTTTACCGATATTTATTGCATTTTGTCACTGACATTAGTGATTGGATCGTTGCACTCCAGTGCAAAATGCCAGTTCCATTCAAGTTTTACCAGATAATAGAACTGTATTGAACAAACAAAAGTGTTTTTATAAATTTTAATCTTTCTCTAATGTACATTCAATGTGTAAGTTGTCCTGTGTTCCTTGCAAAGACCTGAGTAATGGGTGATTCATACATATAATATTCTTGCTTTTTTTTCATTTTTTAACTCAGCATATAATTAACTGTAACTCTTCTTTCAAACCACAAACTTCAAAATTAATTGTTCTTTAGCATATTGTATAAAATATCTGTGGTTCATATGGATATTTGATGTCTTCCATTTAAATCATCTTAGGTCATGATCGCATAAAAACACAGAAGTTTGAAAATTGAGTATGTATATTCCCAGTTATCTGATTACATAATTGTTTGTATCTAATATCTTTGATTTCCTTGCAGCAATTTTTAATTTTGTGCTAGAAGGGAATGCCCTTAAGGCCATAGAGCTGACAGAAGAAATGGCACCTAAATTGCTAGAAAATGATATGGATCTACATTTTGATCTTCTAAGTCTCCACTTCATTGAGCTAGTTCGTTCCAGAAAATTGTGAGTTGTTCAAATTTTAATTAGGAGGGAAAAATATTTTTACATTCTTTTATTAACCTGGCTATTTTGGCTGACAGCACAGAAGCTCTTGAGTTTGGCCAGAAAAAATTGAGGTCATTTGGGAAGGTTCCCAAGTATGTTGAGAAATTAGAGGTACCTTTCCCCCCTTAAACCTACATGCCTCAGGACCCTTCTGCCAGTTAAAACGAATTTTGTTTTAACATACATAGAAGACCAATGGATTGGTTACTTGTTTCAGATGTTTAATTGCTACTGTTATTATAGAAGGATATTAAATCCAAGTGTTCATTGTACAGGACTTCATGGCTCTCCTGGCTTATGAAGAGCCTGAGAAGTCACCTATGTTTCATCTACTAAGCCCAGAGCACAGGCAGAATGTTGCAGATAGCTTGAATCGGGCTGTCCTTGGTATGCTATAGATATCATGTTTAGCTCTTGCCATCATAAGCTTTATTTCCCATTATCTGATTGATCTTCCTCTTTGATTAACTAACGATAGCACATGCTAATCTTCCGGCATATTCGTCGTTGGAGAGAGTGGTACAGCAAGCGACTGTGGTTAGACAATACCTACAGCAGGAAGTTGGCAAGGTAACATCTCTATGTACTTGGCAAATCATTTGGTATCATATCTTGTTAATTCGAATTCTAGTTTTATGCTCATTGTGTAATTTCCTATGCTGATGCTATATGATGTTCAATGAGAGGGCTGATTACCTACTTTTGAATTCAAATTTAAGTTTTGGTATTCAACTTCTTGCTGCATACATGACATTTGGAACTCCTCTTCGAGCAGGATTCTTACCCAGCATTTTCTTTGAAGGCCTTTCTGAGCAAGTAAAAGCACAAATGATTCTTCAGAAAGGGTGCCACCTCTCCAGGCCATTAGGCACATGTACCTTTACGCAGTGCATAAACGATGAAGCAGTTTATACAATTCACAGAAACGCGTTCTTGGCACCACTTATACAGTTGCAATGGTGTGGTACTTTGAAAGGATGATGCAGTATGTGGTCCGCTGCCTTGATTTACATTTTGTTTCACGTGACTCTCTGCCTTGGACATGACAAAAGCATGTACATATTTCCTGTTGAGTTATTCTGTGCGTTCGTTCGGATGCTCAGTTCGAGTCGGTTTGCTATGTGGTATGGGTTGTAATCGATCTTTAATACCTCATGTCCCCATATGCAGGCTGTGCAGAGGCTAGGGCCTAGGAAGTAGTCTGGACTCTGAACGGTTATTTGGTCGATGGTATTTGCGAATTGCGATGGATAAAGTACCAATGGCACGATTGGCTACTTGCTGGAGCTCCCTTTTTTTTTCCTTTCTTGTTGCAAAATGAACGTGGAGTCAGGAGAAGCCAATGGTTTGTGATTTATGGCACCTCTGGTACTTTAGCAAGGAGATGGCCAAACGAGGTCTAAAGCTATGCTAAATGCCCTCTGTAGTATAGTGTAATGTATCTTAAATGAACTATAGGCATGCATCAATCTACTATGAAACTTAAAAAAAAAACAATCTACTTTGAAACTCCACTCTAGTACTATCTCACTTACGTTCTAGACTATAGTTCACTTTGACTTCATCTAAAGTACTTATTTTAACTTTTATCGTATCTATGCATATAATTCTCAAACATCTAGAATATCAAATTAGTATTATTCGATCATATGGCTTGCCGACGAATAACCTATTTCATCGACCTTTTCAAAACTATATATTTTAAATGTGTTTGTTAAATTTGGAATTTGTAGTGATAATAGATACTCCTAAAAATTCCAAAACAGATTCCCCTCACCTCGAATGACCCTTTAATCTTTCTGTGCTGCCTTGCTTACCATTTTCAGTGTAATTAAAGCCTGAATTTCGAAAAGGGAACTACATGTTGGGGGAACAGAATAAAGGGGTGCGGCGGGCTGCTTTGGCTGTGCGTCGCGAACGCGAACGCCAGGACAACAGCACTGATGCAAAGTTGTGGTAAAAGTGAGATCTGAGAGCGAGCGGTGGCAAACAGATTGCCACTGACAGGCATAGTTTTTTTCGCCCTCGCCGTAGCGAATGAACCGAGAGATTTCAGCGATCGCCGATGTCAGCGAATCGAGTTCTTCGGTAGCTTTCAGGTTTCGTCAACCGTACGTGCTGCTGCAGCTAGTGAAATTGTGACGGCTCGTGCGGTTGTGCCTCTGCTCTTTTCTCTTTTCTGGGAACTCTGTTCTGCGTGCTTCCTCTATAAATAGACGGATGACTTGTTCCTTGTCTTCCTGGTAAGCTCAATCATCAGCCATCATTGCGAACCACTTGGTACAGTGTTAAACTGTTAATTCTCTCATTCTCTCGCGGTCAGGTGTTTGGGCTTTGTTTCGACAGCAGAGCATGGTACCACCTCCTTCCTGCTTCTTGGACAATTTAGACTGTTTTTTTACCTCTATGCATGTTTTGAGCTGTTCATATGCTGAAAACAAGTGAAGGAAGGTCCTTTGATGTAATCTGTTGGCCGGGAAGAACTTTTGCATATCTGTACCCTTCAGAAACGATGTGTCTAGAGATGTTCAGGATACAAGTTGGCATGTTTGGATTCCTTAAATTTCGAATTATTCAGTTAGCTATTGTTTATGGGATCAGCTTGATGACTTATATTTATATATGAATATGAAAAACATATCCAAAAGTTTTTTATTGATCAACAAGACCATAGTAGGCTCGCAATGTTTGGGAGAAGTCAGACCATAGATCTTATACATTTGTTCAACATTGACAAGTCAGGCGTGCTAAAAGGATTCCTGTCCTTTCATCTAATTTTGGTTTGAACTTTTGAAGCGTAGCATATATTGATTAGAGTGATCAGGGATGGCACATTATTTTTTTCTCTGATGATGCATCATGAGCTGAACATTCTGATGTTAGATACACCTTATCTTTCGATGCAAATCTCAACCTGTTTGGGTTCAACAGAACTTCAGAGGTTCATCTGGGAAGAATTTAATGACGGTCGGGCCATGGGGAAGTCTAGGAGGAGATCCATGGGACGATGGTGTTAACTCTGCAGTGCGCCAGATCATCATCAGTCATGGTGCGGCCATTGATTCCATACAGTTCGAGTATGACCTGAGAGGAGGCTTAGTCTGGTCAGAGAAGCATGGGACTACTGGTGGAGGCTCAAAAACTGATCAGGTTCGGTTTACTAGTTTTCTGTTACTATTAGGCTGCTGTGATATTTGAAGCCTATACATAGAAATAATAGCATTTACCATATATAAGATAAGATAAGATGGCAGTACTGTCACACAAGTTGGTACACTGCACTCTGTTTATGTTTGGATATTTGACTATGATCTAAAACATTTGAAGTGCAAACAACAGCTGCCATTGGTTTTGTAGAACAGTAAATATGCATTCAGTTTTCTTATGGTGTGCTAATAAAACAAAACTTCATTATTTTTGTACACTAAGACAAAACTAATCTTTGATTAGGCAGTCGGTCAATAGTTGAGTACAACATGTTAGTTTTACTGATATTACAGTAATGCTACCATTAAAAATGTGTACCTTTCCACAGGTGAAACTTAATTACCCTGAGGAGGTTCTCACTTCTATCAGTGGCTACTATGGTGCAGTGGGAGCTTCAGTTGTCATAAGATCACTTACCTTTGAGAGCAACTGCTCCAAGTACGGGCCTTTTGGCACCGAGCAAGGGACATCCTTCTCACTTCCGGTGTTCAGCGGCAAGATCATCGGCTTCCACGGCCGATCCGGGTCGTGCCTCCACTCCATAGGCTGCCATCTGAACAAAGAGAGCACAACCAAGCTGTCAAAAAATGCGCCATCTGCGCTTCGGAGCATCACAAGATCTTATGACAGGAACGGTCACAGGTATGCAGATAGCAGTGCTGGGTATGACATGGTTCTTGCGGTGAAGGACAAAGGTGACAACTACAATGTCCTGACCAGCAGTCTTCCAAAGGAGCAGTATCCTAATCCATCCAAGATGAGCAAGGTATAACCAACAGTGCATTGTTATTAAATATATGGAATGTCTCTAATTCCTAGGATATCCACTTTCTGCTTATAGATATTGTAGCTACAAAATCTGTATTCACATTGTGAATTTTACACTGCAGATGGTATCAATTCCAAGTTTTTACTCGGATAATGGGACCATGACTATAAGCACTCCAGTTCGATTTGGTCCCTGGGGTGGAAACAGTGGTACCATATTTGATGATGGCATATACACCGGTGTAAGACAAATCAATTTAACACGGGGACTAGGGATATCTTCCATCAAGGTTCTCTATGATCGCAACGGACAGGCCATATGGGGCGACAAGCGTGGAGTCAGTGGGGGTGCTAGACCTGAAAAGGTGATGCAGTTTCAGCATCACTGTTAATTATTTGGTTCTCAATTACTACATTCCTGTATGATAACATGGGAATTTTGTTTGGCAGGTTGTATTCGATTTTCCATCAGAGATCTTGACTCATATAACCGGTTACTTTGGCTCGACGATGATCATGGGCCCAACGGTGATCAAATCACTCACATTCCACACAACAAAGAAGAGCCATGGACCATTTGGGGACGAACATGGCACCTTCTTCTCCAGCTGTTTGACCGATGGAAGGATAGTGGGATTTCATGGCAGGGCAGGATGGTACATCGACAGCATTGGAGTTCATGTTCTGGAAGGGAAGGTGTTGTCACAGAAAGTGGACACAGAATTCACCGATGCAAGCCCGTCTCGACAGTCTGACATGCTTGCACTAGCACGAAGGGAAATCGGAGACGAGGTAATAACCAATTCCATTAACCAAATGCAAGCTGTGTGTAAGCACAGATATGATAGAAAAAAATGTGTTTGGATCTTATTAATTCTGCTGTAATGCAGATTACATACGGTGTGGTGAAAGAACCCATACCAATAGGTCCAGGACCATGGGGTGGGGACGGAGGCAAGCCGTGGGACGATGGTGTCTACACTGGCGTGAAACAAATCTACATCATGAGAAGCGATTTCATCGGGTCTGTTCAGATCGAGTATGACAGGAGTGGGCAGTCCATCTGGTCTACCAAGCATGGAAATGGTGGCCAGATAACGCACAGGGTAAGTTCAGTTCTGACTTGTGAGTACTCACACGAGCTCTCCAAACCATGAAGTGCAATGCAATACGGTTCTTTTCAGTATTGAAAAATCACGTTTATGGAAATGATGTAAGGTTTCTGATTAAATTAGAAGCATACTGTGCATATATGCAGATCAAGCTTGACTATCCACACGAGGTCCTGACCTGCATCTACGGGTACTACAACACCTGCGTGGAAGAAGGGCCCAGGGTCCTGAGATCGCTCACCTTCGTCAGCAGCCGAGGGAAGTACGGCCCGTTCGGCGATGAGATCGGAGCATACTTCACCTCTGCGACGACGGAGGGGAAGGTGGTCGGCTTCCATGGCCGGAGCAGCCTCTACTTGGACGCCATTGGTGTGCACATGCAGCACTGGTTGGGAGACGTGAAAACTGCTACTAGCGCTTCCAACTCCAAGTACTACATCTCCAGGTATCTGTTCTGAATTCTGATACTGGCTGGTGGGTGACCCTGTGGTCTGATGCCAACTGAAGGCTGTGGAGTTAGTACATTTTGCAGTGTTTTCTCTGCATGCGGCAAGAAGTTCACTGATGAGCAGTTCTGAATGATGAAATATATCATGGTGTATTTATTTAGAGAAAAATTTATTATTACTGGTAGTAGTTTGCTCTTCAGGAGCCATTGTATGTTGGTGACTTGGTGAGTGATTTGTTAGTCTGGTTTGGAGGATTGAGCGTTGTCGGTATCTACTATCTGGTCACCTTAAACTTGTCAAATTCTCTGCATTGATACATTGAACACGCTATGATAAACAGATTTTGTGCCATCCCATCTCGGTTGTTGTGTTCCGAGGTGCATCTGTCTGCCACTAGACATTGAGTTGTGCCATCATACAGTGCTCCTTGTTAAGATTTCAGACAGACCAGCACACACCATGAGATATTGCTGTCAGAGCTTGTGTTTGGTTGCTTCTTTCTGCAGAGGGATGGTTAGGTGTCATCAGTTTCGCCCTGTGGCTTGAAGCCAACTTGCTAAGGGGAACATTCAGAGGACTAGTGTGCACGGGTAGCTGTCGCGGCTGTGATTCAGAGAACAATTTTGTGAAGTGCCTCTCTCTTCTGGGCTCAAGCTCTGTACCAAGTGGCCCTCTCTGAAGTCTGAACCGGTGCAACCGTGCAAGCAACTTGCAAGACTGAAAACCTGCACTCAAAAAGCTGCAAGCAAATTGCACGGCTGAATGAAAGCCTGTGGTACAGCGGCCCCTCAATCCATATGGACCATACATGTGCCATGTTTCTCCAACAAGATACGAGTATATACAAACCCACGTTCCATTGAACGAATCTGATGACACGAGTGGCGGACGATCGATCGACGTGCCTGTGCCGCCCCCCAGCCCCAAGGCCCCAACTTGTGTTTTAACTAGCGAAATGCCGGTGATTTCGTTGGTGTTTCCATCCCAGCTAATGGAAACAGAGACATGCCAACCGCCCCGGAGATACGGTTCTGGAAGTGCCCAGTGACCCTGTGGGAACTTTGATGGCGGCCGGCCGGAGGTACAGCAGAATTAGGACCGCAGGACTGGCGGAAAAAACAATTGCAGGGCCGTGTCCGTCCCTGTCGGAACGGACCTACGGTAATCGTGGGAGGAACCGTTAGGATATACTCACTCCGTCTCTTTTTAATTATCGCTTTCGCTTCTTAAGAAACAATTAATAGTAATTATTATTAAAAAAATTAATATTTATATCATATAATTAATATTATTAGAAAGATCTTTAAATCTAGTTTTTTAATAAATTTATTTAAAGATACAAATATTACACATATTTTATATAAATCGAGTTAAACTTATGACACGCACACCAATAATAACAATTAAACAGGAAGAGCGAGTACTCCGAAGTGGAGACTGGGGAGTCAACTCTGTTGCATGTGCCTTGCCTGTGCTGCTGTGCTCGCGTCTCATTCTGTCGCAGGCCACAACAGTCCAGAGTGAGTGACTGAGGTACAGCCACCCCTTCCTATTCCTATTCTGTATCCACCCACAACTTGCACAAAACCACGGCGCCGATCTGCTGGGGCACCAGCACCACGAGTGCATATCTCGTCCCGCCGGCCTAGCTAGCTCTCCAAAGAATCGAATCAAGCAAAAAAAAAACCCAAATCCCAGTAAGCCAGCCCACCCGCTCATGGTGGTCGGCGGACGTGAGGAGGACCGTCAAGATCTGCTGAAGTGGCAGTGGCACGCGCCAACTTGGGACACTCCACCACTTGCATGCGTCGATCGTCGCAGCGTGCGCCGTGCGGGCCTCCAACAGCCATAGCCAGGAGACCGGCGACCAAAACGTGTACTCCCCCGGGAGAACTCGGCGCGTGCGCCAGCGTGACGGCACGAGATCCGCCTGCCGATCTCAGAGCCTTCTCCTCATGCCGATCTCATAGCAACTCCTACTGGGTTCTTACTTTTTGTTTGAGGGTTTTTTTTATTTCTGAGAGTTTTATTTTCTAGAGTAAACTCTAGCAATAGCCTTCAAAATAGAACCCTATTTTTTAATTTTTTCTATTTTATCACACATAATATGTATATATGTACTTGAGAATGTCATACTATATAATAATTTATTTAAACTCTAACGATAAAAACACAATATTAAAATTATAAATATAAATATAAATTTTTTAATTTAAATTTAAACATAAATTTGGTCCAAATTTAATTATAGTCGATCACTATATAATCCATAACATGTTTGCAAATCAAATAACATAATCATTAAATATAAAGTCGAACAAAATAATTAACTTGAGCTATCACGCCACAAATGAACGCAAATGAGATTTGAGGGCTGTGTCCAGAGCCCCTTAAACTGAGTGCTGAATGAGTGATTTGAGAGGTCTCTCGAATTTGAGGGTTTTAGTACGGGCCCTGCTGAAGTGAATTTTTTTACTATTTATCCTCAAAAATAAGATAAAGACTTAAATAGGGACCCTACTAGAATTGCTCTCCGAAACAAGAAAAGCCCTTAAACAAAAATAGGACCCTGGACTATTGATAGAGTTGCTCTTACGCTGCCACGCAGGGGGCTGCGGCGATCGATCGGTCTCGCCGGCCGGTCAGCCAGCCTGCCGCGAGGCGATCCGGACGCCACGTCGCTGACACAGTAACATCTCTCTCCCTGCTGCTGCATGCAGTGCCATCTTTTGGAACGAGATCGCGATCGCGCCGCTGCCGTATCTTCCTTGGTTTTTCTGAAAAGTCGGGAGAGAGAGAGGCAGGATCTCAAGCAGAGTGGCCCGTGACCGCTAAACTATAGACATAGTACTTTTGCATGCACCTCGCATGTACACTCCTAGCAGGTACGTAAGTTTTGTTGTAAGACATCTTTATTAAGGTTATATTCACTGATGAATGCTACTGTTTGGTGTTGTCATGCTTTTAATAGAATTCTAGGCTCTAATTGTACTAAAATTGATCAGGAGTTTGACCACTCTATATTTCTTGAATGCGAGTCAAGTAGAATTTGAGTCATCCTACAGCAACACTATAGCTGTCAAGATGGATACACCATGTTACCTTACGAGGTGGCACGGACAAGATGGATAGATACACATCCAGCAGCCGTGATCTCTTTCGAAAACTGTGCTGGCTCAGTTGAACCGGCAAAGCTGATGCACTGACACAAGGTAGGATAAGACTTCTCCCTCTCTGGGCTGCGACCGGCGCTGGTGGGATCGTCGTATCTCTCGATCCGCACCCTGCATTCAACTTATATGGACCGTCGTTTGCGCCAAACATGATTTGTATGTAACTATTACGCAGCATCCTTATTTTCATAGTTGTTGTTTAAATCAAGTGATGATTTTTTAAGGAGCGGGTTTTCATCACCATCGTGAATGGGTGTGCAAAATTTGAGAGCCTGAGACTTTGTTTTCAGCGAGTTTCCTGAATTTTTGGATCTGGGTGGCCTGTCATTCCTTTGTATTCGAGAATATCTGTTTTAGCTTGGCTGCTTTTAGTAGAGGCAGGTCGCATGGGATTTAGAAGTCCGACAGCAGTGCTACCGGCACTGAGCGCTTAGGCGCCAGTGTGTTCATCAGAGCAACACTTGCCGTTGGTTCCCAGGTCCAGCTGTTTGGTGGTTTGTTCTTTCAGCTCGTTCTTGTTTTGCAGCTCCACTGATTCTTGCTTGAAGGCCAAGGGCAAGGGAAGTTCCAGTTGAGTCCAGTGGCAGCACTATCAACGTCGGTACCTTGGTGTCGTGCGCGCTAGCTAGAGCGGTGCTCAACCCTAAAGCTGCGAACTTTTCTGTCTGCTCCCTTTCCTGCTCTGTGTTCTTGTCAAGTTCGTCAGGTTTCGGTGCTGGCTCACTTGTGGTGCATCAGGTCTTGATTCAAGGCAACCGATTTTAACTTCGGTCACCATCATCGAGTTCCAGGGCAACAGCAGTGCTTGAGTTCCAAGGCAACACGATTAACCTCCAAAAGTGAACCATATCCATAACAGAGTGAGCAATCCACCACCCAAAAGAGAGATGTACCACTGTGACTATTGCAAGAGGGATGGTCACTTGTTTGAGTTTTACTTTAGGAGGAAGAGAGACGAGAGGCGTGAGTTTGAGCTTTACCAGCAGGACATGCATCGCCCATCTCATAGCATGTGTGCTTCACCCGCTCAAAGGCGCAACACTAGACCTAGAGGTGCAAGATCTCAAGGTGCTAGGCCTCAGTTTGTGAGACCAAGTGATGGTCGTGCCTGACGAGGTCCAAGTCATCCTCAATACGACTCTAGATCTCGTGGCAGTGGCTCTTAGTCCTACACTTCTAGCGGACCACATTTTCTTTCTCATGGTGATTGCTTCTCTCCCATGGGACATGGAATGTATGATGCTTTTCCTAACTTCTACCCAGGGCAAATGACTCAGCACTAGTTTACTCCTCACTTCACTAACCCTAGTGTTGGATCATTTGCTCATCCCATGTCTTTCTATTGATATAGGTAGGAGGCTTGGAGAACATATGGCTTGTAGATTCCAGGTGTTCGTGCCACATAACCGGAAATTCAAATTGGTTCTCCAACCTCAACCCATGACCTTCAAGGGGTACATCACATTTGGGGACAATGGTAAGGGTAAGGTGCTTTCTCATGGGTCGGTAAGGCTCAACGAGAACTTTGTGCTCAAGGATGTTGCTTTGGTTTCGAGCTTGCATTTCAATCTCCTTTCCGTTTCATAACTCCTCAGAGATAGTTTCGAAGTGCGCTTTAAGTCGGGTCTTTCTCGCATACTTGATTCTCGAGATGATCTTGTGTGTTCGATTGTGCCTTTTGGGCTTGTCTTTCGTGCTGATTTTTCTCGCTCTTTTGGCATGTCTCGGTGTTTGGTGGCAGGCACTTCTTCTGAGCTTTGGAAGTGGCATAGGAGGCTTGTTTATTTGAGATTTGACTTGCTTGCAAGATTGAGCTCTCTTGATCTAATCCGAGGATTGCCTAAGCTAAAGTTTGAGAAGGATTTGGTTTGTCACCCGTGTCGTCATGGGAAGATGGTTGCCGCTTCTCATTCCCCTGTGAACCAAGAGATGACCAAAGAACCCGATGAGCATCTTCATATGGACACTGTAGGTCTAGCTCAGGTCCGGTCGGATGGTGAGAAGTGGTATGTTCTTATGATCGTGGATGACTTTTCACGCTACTCTTGGGTCTTTTTCATGGAGAGCAAGGATGAGGCATTTTCTCATGTGCGAGATTTTGTTCTTAGGCTGCAAAATGAGCTTCCCAAGAATGCCATGAGAGCTATACGCAGTGACAATAGCACCGAATTCAAAAACTCTCATTTTGAAGCGTTTTGCAAATCTTTGAGTCTTGAGCACCAGTTTTCTTCACCTTATGTGCCTCAGCAGAATAGGATTGTTGAACGCAAGAATCGGACCCTTGTTGAGATGGCCAGGATAATGCTCGATGAGCATAGGACTCCTAGGCGCTATTGGGCCAAAGCGATCAGCACAACTTGTTACGTTTCGAATCGCATCTTCCTTCGAGCTTTTACAAAGAAGACATCTTACGAGTTGCGGTTTGGGCGTCTTCCCAAGGTGAGCTACTCCAGAGTTTTTGGGTGTAGGTGCTTCATTCTCAAGCAAGGTAACTTAGACAAGTTTGAGTCTTGTTCTTCTGATGGCATCTTTCTCGGTTATGCTAGTCATTCACGTGCATATAGAGTGCTTAACCTTGAGACTAACCATGTCATGGAGACTTGTGAAGTTACCTTCGACAGAACCACACCTTATTCTTCTCCTGTCTTTGAGTGTGCAGGTGATCAGGAGATGGGTGAAAGCATCTTTGTGGAGGAGGAGCAAGATGATGCCGATTGGGGTGCTCCCGAGCCGACTCCACCGGTTGCCCCTGTCGACCCTTCGACAACCACGTCGGTTCATGGCCCCGATCCTTCTTCTTCGACTTCATGGGGTTCGAACGACCACTTTCCCTCTCTTGCACCTGAGGGAGCTCCAGCTGCGGTAGGGGGAGGCTACTTCATCAAGAGCAGCGCCCATACACATTCAGCATCGCCATCCTCCGAAAACCATGATCGTTAACCTCAATCAGCGTGTCACTCGCAACAAGTCCTATGAAATTTTTTATTTCACACATTCTGCTTTTGTTGCAGATTTTGAGCTCGAAGATATTGGAAACACTCTATCTAATGCAGATTGGGTCAATGCCATGCATAGGAAGCTTGAAAACTTTGAGAGAAACCAAGTTTGGGTACTAGTTCCTCCACCTCCATAGTGTCATCCCATAGGTACCAAGTGGGTGTTCAAGAACAAGCAGAGTGAGGATGGGGTGATAGTTAGGAACAAGGCTAGGTTGGTTGCTCAGGGGTTTTGCCAGAAAGAGGGGATAGATTTTGAGGAAACCTTTGCTCCTATTGCCCGTTTAGAAGCCATTAGGATCCTTTTAGCCTTTGCAGTTTCGAAAGGGTTCAAGCTGTATCAGATGGATGTCAAGGGTGCTTTTCTCAATGGGTACATAGAGGAGGAAGTGTATGTGAGGCAACCCCCTGGTTTTAAAAATCCTAAGCACACAGACCATGTTAACAAACTCCACAAAGCCTTGTATGGTCTCAAACAAGCCCTGAGAGCATGATATGTGAGGTTGAAGTCCTTTTTTCTTGGGAAAGGTTTTACCATGGGCTCTGTTGATAAGACTTTGTTTCTTCTCAAGTAAGGCAAAGATATTCTCATTGTTCAGATATACGTGGTTGATATAATCTTTGGTGGCTCTTCACATGCCCTAGTGGAAAAGTTTTCTGATTTGATGAGCAGGGAGTTTGAGATGAGCATGATGGGCGAGTTGACATTCTTTCTCGGGTTGCAAATCAAGCAAACTCGAGAAGGGACATTTGTGCACCAAGGCAAGTACACCAAGGACCTGCTGAAGAAGTTCGATATGGGCGAGGCCAAGCCTCTTTCGACGCCCATGGCGACTACCATTGCCTTGGATGAAGGCGTTGAGGAAGAAGCCGTGGACCAGAAGGAGTATCACGGCATGATCGGATCGTTGCTGTACCTGACGATGACAAGACCGGACATCCAGTTTGCGGTCTGTCTTTGTGCGCGCTTTCAGTCTTCACCGTACACCTCTCATCGTCAAGCCGTCAAACGGATCATGAGGTACCTTTGTTTCACTCCTGAGTTTGGTCTTTGGTACTCAACCGCTTCCAACCTCTCTCTGGTTACTCTAATACTGATTATGCTGGCTGTCGTGTTAGGAGAAAGTCAACTTCTGGTACTTGTCAGTTCTTGGGTTCGTCTCTTATTTCTTGGTCCTCTTGCAAGCAGTCTTCCATAGCCCAATCCACCTGTGAGGCTGAGTATGTTGCTGCTGCTACTTGTTGCTCTCAGCTGCTTTGGATAGTTGCTGCCTTGAGAGACTTTGGCCTAGACTTCACCCGGGTGCCACTTTACTGTGACAGCACCAGTGCCATAAGTGTAGCCAAAAACCCAGTGCTTCATGCCAAAACCAAGCACATTGAGGTGAGGTACCACTTTCTGAGAGACAACCAAGAGAAAGAAACCATAGACTTGAGACACATCCGTACCGAGCACCAGCTAGCCGATATTTTTACCAAACCTCTCGACCAAGCCCAGTTTGCACACTTGCGAGGGGAGTTGGGTGTTTGCTTCCCATTTTAGTTGTGGATTGCTTTGTATCTTGTATAGTCTTTGTTTCTCTTTCTTTGCTTTTGCTTTTATATCATATTGCATTGCATCTCATCATGTATCATATATCATGTGATTAGCTTCACTTGTATAGCTTTTTGACTGAGATTATACTCTTGTTAATATGTCTTATGGATACATGATGGCTATAGCAGCTTAGGCTCTTTTTAATTATCTTGATACATGTTATGAGCTAAGCTTATTTTGAAAATGTGAACATGATTAATATTTGATGAAACCTAAAAATTGTTCACCTTTGAGATGGCAACTAGCATGTGTAGGATGTGTTGAGATCCATGTTGCTTTCATATGTATGCTTTAGTTGCTATGTCTCATATTTTTTGAATCATATACTTAGCTCGGATCTCTTGATATTCTTGTGCTAAAACTTGATGTCTAAGCTAAGTAATGATGCAAATGCTTTGGAGTTGGATCTTTACTGTCTCACGACAATGTCACGAGACTGCTTCTCATTCTCTCGAGTGAGATGAACTTGGGCATTGTAGTGCTAGTCCACAACCACTCGTAACGAGATAGCTTCCTACTTACACATAGGGACGAACTCGGCGTGGTTAAAAACATGATAAAAATAATAAAATTTTCAATGGACAGTTTGATCCTCTCACATACACATGTCTAAAAATAACATTGTAAAACCACTGTAAACTCTGATCAATGTTAAAGCTACAAGTGTTAATTGCTTCGTTGAGACATGATGTATGATCGTTATATGGGGTAGTTCACTTTTGTATACATGTGCTAGCACTAGCTTGATCTTCTGCTTACCTTTGCTATGTGCTATCCTCTTTGGTGAACACTTTTTATGAGATATGCTTAAAATTGATAAAAATGCTTATGATTCATATTCTGTTTC
This sequence comes from Bothriochloa decipiens, assembly GCA_023333625.1. Taxonomy (NCBI): domain Eukaryota; kingdom Viridiplantae; phylum Streptophyta; class Magnoliopsida; order Poales; family Poaceae; genus Bothriochloa; species Bothriochloa decipiens. The sequence goes on from CM041634.1 coordinate 46,812,517, forward strand.
ATTTGATCAGTTTGAGCATTGGCCTTGTCTTGTGCCTGTTGTAATACATATTCCATACCAACTTAAACATGATTTTAATCCACTTGCTATACTCCTGAAGCTTTGTATATTCTCATTATACATTGTGTGCATTTCATAACATGATTTAAGAGGGAGTTGCTATCTTGTCTACTAGATAAGTGCTTTATCAACAAGGGGGAGAATGTTTCCACAAATCTAGAGTGTGCATTTATATGCATCTGTGAGGTTGATGTAGTTGTCAAGGGGGAGTTGCACGTTTGCTTTGCTAGACATGTCGAGCTGTTTGCCTCTTTCTTGAGGGTCTAGCCGCTTTCAGGTGCTTTGAGCTTGTTTTGCTTGGTTGCATCGAGCCGTTGCCCATGTCTTTGGGGACCAAGTTATTGCTCTTACTTTGCTCATTGCAAGTGACCGTTTCGGGCTTTTCTTTGACTTTTGGTCATTTGAGTGGGTTTTCTCTGGTTTTGTGTTTGTGTTGACAATGCACTCATCAAGGGGGAGATTGCAGACACATGGTTTTTACATAACCATTGTGGAGCACCCTTGTTGTTGTGATGAGCGATTATCAACATGCCAACACTTTGACGTGTGGTTGGTTCGGTGGTTCTACTAATCCCCTGGCACAGGGTTATGTGTCGAAACGTGTCTCTTGGCTCGTGATGTGCAGGTGTGGAGTCCAGAGGCGGTGGTAACGGTCGGGAGAAGGTCAAGTAGGGCGTGCCGTGCCGACGGACCGGTGCGGTAAAGGACGGACGCTAGGGTTGGACTGACAGACCAGACGACCGGGTGACCAGCCGCGGTGGCTGACACTTGGAACATCGACAAACGCAAGTGTACATGGCGGGGGACGCGTATACGGTACGCTACTCACGGGCGGTTTAGTGGTTTGTCCTCAACACCATCGGCGACGGTTTGGCAGTATTGCCTCAAGACCACCGGCGACGGGTTTCGTGGGTTTGCGCCTCAAAACCCGGGCGGAGGTCCCGATGCGGGACGGACGACACGTGGCGGCATCAGAGAGATTGTGTCGAAGCAAGGCTACCGATGAGAAGGCGCGATGGACGTCGGATCAAGAAAACCTAGAGTTAGACTACAACGTCCTTCAATAAAGTGGTTTGACTCAAAATACCTAGGAACAAAATGAGGATGTGTAATAGCCTGTTAAATAGAATGGGAGGGTCCCCAACTCTATAACCTCTATTATTTTCGTTTTTCCTTTCAGTAGTTTTTCCTTCTCCTGCTAGGGTTCTTGTAGAGGTCCAAGAACAGAAAAATTCGAGCATGTATTTCTGATATTTTTGAGTGGGAGGAGAGGCCCAATCTGTCCTCGTGCCCTCCGGGCTTTGTCTTTTTGGCCTGTGATTTTTGCCTTCGTCCAGAGCTATGTTCTTGTTTCTATTATCCCCTCTTGACCTTCCTCGAATTTATTTGATTCTCGTAGTTACTGTTTAAATCAAGCGATGATTTTTTAGGAGCAGGTTTCCATCACCATCGTGAATGGGTGTGCAAAATTTGAGAGCCTGAGACTTTGTTTTCAGCGAGTTCCCTGAATTTTAAGATCTGGGTGGCCTGTCTTTCCTTTGTGTTCGAGAACATCTGTTTCAGCTTGGCTGCTTTTAGTGGAGACAGGTCGCATGGGATTCAGAAGTACGACGGTAGTGCTACCAGCACTGAGCGCTTAGGCGCCAGTGTGTTCATCAGAGCAGCACTTGTCGTTGGTTCCCAGGTCCAGCTGTTTGGTGGTTTGCTCTTTCAGTTCGTTCTTGTTTTGCAGCTCTGCTAATTCTTGCTTGAAGGCCAATGGCAGGGGAAGTTCCAGCTGAGTCTAGTGGCAGCACTATCAACGCCGGTACCTTGGTGTCGTGCGCGCTAGCTAGAGCGGTGCTCGACCCTGAAGCTGAGAACTTTTCTGTTTGCTCCCTTTACTGCTCTGTGTTCTTGTCAAGTTCGTCGGGTTTCGGTGCTGGCTCACTTGTGGTGCATCAGGTCTTGATTCAAGGCAACCCATTTTAACTCCGGTCACCATCATCGAGTTCCAGGGCAGCAACAGTGCTTGAATTGTTTTTTTGCAGGACGTTTACAGCAAGTAGTTAATGTCCAGCGGCAAGTGCCTCATGAACGTGATTTGATTTTGATTGGTCAAAAGAATTAGCTATTTATTTATGTGAAATTCATCTTGTACTATTCTATTTTTCTCACGTGTTTTGGATGGCAAAGAAATTGGCCTAGTGCTCTATCGGTGGTCAGTAGCAGTTAGAGCCGCTCATTCTCTCCAGTTTTGGCTCAGGTGGATGAACTTTTTTCTGGCAGATTTTCTGGAGAATTTTCACTAGCTCTGATTTCTTGTTCTGCGCACAGTTTTGTTGTTCGGACTCCGATTTGCATTCCGTCTGTTGCGTTGGGTTCCTATGGCCCTAAAGAATTTATCTAGATACTCCCATCATCGTTTGACCTGAGTATCTTAGTTTTCGAATTTTGCGTGTTTGACGGTGAACTCGGAACAGTGGCCTAAATATTTCGAAAGAAATTTAAGGTTTCCATTCAACCTCTCTCTGGTCGCTGATTCCGGTCCTTCAGGTGATCGCGCACATATTCTCATCCTACAATATAAAGCCCGCAAATCCTCATCCATCTCCATCTTCACGTCGTTCCGGCAATCCGATCCTCCTCCTACCGATCGCCTATCACCTACTGTCTTTCAAGCGAAAAGGACCTGATTATTGTTCCACTGGATAGACACGCATCATGCATGCTTACCCAGAGACACGTCGATGTGAGTCGATCTCCATCGCTAGCTAGCTGCATTTGGTAGTCGATCGGATCGTTCAATGGGTGGACCTGGATACTCTCGATCAGCATGTAATACGTGCCGGCAGAGCGCCGAATGAGCTCGCATGCGGCCGCTGGCTTTGGCTTTGCAGCAAGGGTAGCTAGCTAGCACAGCACGGCATGTGACGAGATCCTGTGCCGATACGGGTCGAAAGCTCTTCTGGGGATTTGGTTCGTTTCGATCGACGTGAAGAGACATGGTGGTGCAGGCTTAGTAGTACAGTACAGCACGAGTACTAGCTATCCGCAGCAACGGGAGGAGGCAGCGGCACGCTGAGCCATACCTGCCGGCTGATGAAAGCGGCGGCAGCACGCGTGCCGGAGCTAAAGCTCCTGTTGACCTGTTGTTGCATATGGCACCATGGCCGCGCGCTTGCTTGCTTGCCTTATCGGCATCGCCGGCGCATGCACCGCGGTGCGTGGAGCCCGCTGGCCTGCTGTTGGGCACGCTGGCTCGGATCGGATGATCGTATCCCGCTGCCTGCGCTGCTCCCCGATCAAAACCGGCCGGGACTCCACATGCTGCACCGCTTGAGCCGGGCCCTGGCGAGTTGGCGGCAGCAGCACCACTGACCACTGTAATTAACAGAAATGTTTCTATGCAGCAGGTCGTTTGTTACACAATCCAGCAATCCTGCCCCAGCCCATCAGACAATTAGCCACCGACATCACGGTTACGGTTTACCCGACCGACACCCGGGCGGCCCGGGGAAGTTTCCGCGCCAGCACGCGTCCAGTCCAGGCCGCGGATTTTCCCCGGCAGGTAGCGGCTGTCGCTTGTGTGCCCAACGGTTGGAGCGGAGCGGCGGCCCCGGCAAACCGCCTCGCCGACCACGGCACCCAACAAATGTATGGTCAAAAAGGCCCAATTTGACACGACCAAACTGCCCGGCCGGCTCCACGGAAAGAGTTGGAAAGCGCACACCGGATTTCGCAATGCCTAATGGCCAACGCAGTTAAAATATTCGTCATCATCAACATCCACGCAAAGAATGTGCTCTAGCTACCTGAGCGAGTTTCTACCAGAACTCGCTGTCACCGGTCACGACCGAGTCGTCGCCGAGTCCACGCCCGGGGCGGGGCCGCCGGTGCCTTTTTGTCCCGGGTCAAAGAGTCCACACGCGTTCACCCTCCCCGGTCGATCGTCGGTCTCCCCAGGATCTGCCTACGTGGCGGCTCGCTGACCGGCGGTCAGCGCCCCTGGAGACCGAAAGCGAGGCCTCACCTTGGTCGACGCCACGCGTGACGGCCAGCCACCGAGCCATCCGACTCGTGTCGTACCACCCGCCCGTCGTCACTGGGGTTGGGTGTGATGTACAAGCTAAGCTGCTGTCAAGCTGATTACTAATTAATAAAAGGTTTTTTAGCCTTGGCTGCTTGTTTGCTTCTATCTAGCGGTCGAGCTCACTGGGGAATATTTCAACTTATAGTACTGATCATGTGTGAAACACAAACACACATGACCGAATTGCTTTGATGATCAATTGCCTTGAATTAGTGGACCAGCAGGTGTCCTGATAACGAATACATAAATCAAGTTTTCATAGAGAAAACTATACAGCAGAAACAAAATTGGAAGGCTCCTTTTTAGATTTTGGAATACTTTTTTTTCTAGATCTTAAGTTTTTCTATGAAGTTAAACTATTTTTTGTATATAACTTTACCAAAATTCATATGTTCTAAAGAGAACATGATAAAATACTCCATCCATGGGGGGAGATGGCTCCGTGTATTGTGCTTAGAAGAAGACCTTCGAACACAGGTCAAGAAAATCTCTGAACCTCCATCCAACTTATACATAGCGGCACCGTAGCTCCCGTAGGACCGAGCTGACCTTAGACCTGTGCTTTGGTATAAGACAGACGGTGAGATTTTTTTCAACACGCGGGCCAACAAATCCATCCCCTAAGGGGTTCGAACTCTACCCGGCAAGGTGCAAAGCGTTCAGCTAGACCAACTAGACTGGTGATTGCTTGCCAAGAGAACATGATAAAATACAAGCAGCATCAATATTTTGAGTGTTGAAACCTTGGCCATAAGAGCGCGCTAGTGCATGGGTGTTCAAGTATAAGTGCATACATACATGTCATCCATCCATCTAACAAAAGAATAGTACCGGAGACAAGGGCGAGGGTGGGAGACCCACATATGCCCTACAGCTATCATTTTTTAAAAAAAAAAATCTAGCTAGATTTTAAAGGAATTTGTACAACTTCCCTTCGTCTTTTAAAAAAAATTAAAAGCCATTATGGCTCCGCAACTGAAAAAGAACTGTCTAAACTGAATTTACTACGACAAGGAGAGAAAACATATGCAGCTAAAGCTATACATCCGTCTTTGTTGGGCCCCATGACAATGTTTTTCAACCGAAAATGAACTAGTTTTTCAAGATGTGAGATTTCAAATCTTAGTAATTGGAAAAGAATGACATATGTACACATGAAAAGGAAGCCAAATTTGGCCATCACCCATGGAAAGAAATAAAGGCACTATCAAAGGATAGAAGTTCTAGATAGATAAAGCAAATTTACACACTTGGTAGTAATGCTAAGCCCAAAAAGTGTGTCGTCGTCATTGAAAGAACAATACAGTTTTACCAAGAGACCAGATTTCCAAATTTTAGCAATAAAAAACCAATTATATTTTAAGGTACATCCTGCAAAAGATTACGCATCTCCCCTCTCTACAAAAAAATAAAAAACATATTTCTGGCTCGGCCAATGCAACAGAGTTGCCTAAAAATACTGCAGCTGGAGAAAAGCATGTGTAGCTAAAGTGTGATAAAACGGTCTTTGTTTAGCCCCATGATCGTATTTTTTTCAAACTGAAAATAAATGGTTTGTCAAGAGATGAGATTTCAATTTTCAAATCTTAGAAATCGGAAAAGAATATCGCTATCTACATATGAAAAGGAAGACAAGTTTGGCCACCATCACTCATCGGAAAAATTAAAGGTGCTAACAAAAGTAAGAACCTCTAGATCATCAAAGACACGGATGATCCCTCCACTCCCCCTGGGGGGGGCGCGCCCCCCCCCCCCCCCCCCCCAACCCCAAAAAAATACTACGATATTTAGGACAATTAGCAGTACAGCTAAGCCCGAAAGTACACATCTTCAGTGAATGATTGAAAGAACAATATAGTTTTACCAAGAGATCAGATTTCAAATCTTAGTAATCAAAAACTAATTATAACCTAAATCTCAAAAGGCGGTCAAATTTGGCCCTTAGTCACGTATCTTTGGAAAGGTGTAACAAGGAGTGCAGGTATAGATACAACTGCTAAGCGTGTCGTCAAGATCACTTGGCCCCGGATCCAAATAATTAAGGCCATGTGAAAGCTGATGTGAAAGCGTGTCGTCAGACAACAGCTAGCATACGTTAGCTCATGTGAAAGCTGAATTAATAAATTACGACGAGCTATATATAAAGGTTTGAGAGGAAGACATGCGAGCATGAATCGGTTGTGCGTGCAAGTGGAGCGTTAGGAAACAAAAGTACGTCTTTGTGGAATTGTTTTTTGCACGTGTTGTTGCTCTGATTAATAGTGGGCGGCCCGACCCACACGTACTGCTATCTGCATCTGCATCCAGTGGTTCGGTTGCTCTGCTACTGGATCCAGCGCTGGCATCACATGAGTTGGGCAGCATGGACGGCCCCGGCCGGATTTGCATGATGAGGGACGAGATCCCAGTTCCAGGTATGTGTGATACTCTCCTGGATTTGTTTGGTATATAATTTTGAGCCGGTACATTCCCCAAGCACTTGTATATTACAGGACTGCATATTGTATTGACTTTCAGGTATGTATCCATATTGTTCAAGACAAGTGGCCGAGGTGTGTGTCGTCTTATTGACTCTGAAAAGTCAAAAGCACCACCCACACAATTGTTTTAGCTCAAAAAAAATATCAATATTTATATTCCATTTCCGTTCATGTACGTACGTCTTCAGATATATACTGGTAAAAGAATTCTTTGGATGCATTTGTTTCGCTGGGAGGAAAAACAATAAAAATGAAATAAACTCATCTAGTTTAATAGTAGATAATAGTACGTTATTGTCTATATATCCTGACGTGTCATAGGAAACACATCGCGCGTGTGGTGTGGTGTACATGCATAGTACGTACATACCTGCATTGTGATGATGGTAAAAACAAAACCGTAAAAGGAGAGGAGCACTTTTGTTACCTTTACTGCGCGCTAGCTCCTTGTGCATTGTTGTGTGCAATCCAGAAGCAACAACACCCATAATTAAATAAAGGGAAATAAGCAAACGAAGGCAGTCGTTGTTTAGTCTAGTTGTTTTCTGAACAAGTTGTGTCACCACCTGCGTGGCTAGATGAGCGACAACAAACCATGCATACATCTGGATTTGTTTACATGAATTGCAGTCGCACTAGATTATGTAGTCACTCGACATCGATCGAACTATATTTAGTATATATTTTGTATGTATATCATATCTGGCCGGAGGAGGCCGGCACGGACTGCACTGCCCACGCCGTGACGACACAGCACGAGCATCTATCTAGCATGTGTCAGGTCTCGTAGGCGCTGGCGTCCAACCAAGGGCTTGTTTAGTTATCTTCTAACTTCTAATTTTTTACGCTCTTTCTCATCGTATCAATATAAAGACATATATATATATATATGTAGCAGTAAATATTGATAAAAAATAACTAATTATATAGTTTGGTTGTAAATCACGAGACGAATTTTTTAAGTCTATTTATTTTATAATTAGATAATATTTATCAAATATAAATAAAAATACTACGGTGCTCAAAATTCTAACATTTGTAGTTTTGAATGTAACTAATCAAGGCCCAAATCACGTTTCCGTGCGTGTGGCACGCAAAATCGCTCCAAAATCTGCCTGAAAACGACCGGAGTGTACCGCCAGCAATAATCTAGGATTCGCATGCAGGGTTAATCATGTCGCGTCGATTCTGTGCTGTCTGCTGTCTGCTGGCTCCTCTCTCTCCGATCCTGTGCGAGATGATTTGGTGTGCTGTGTGATTCAGTGTCTCTTTCAGTCCACGCACGACGTCGTACTTTTCAGTGCACAGTGTGTGCTAGTGGACTAGTGGGCTTGTATGTGTCGATTCAGTAAGGTAAGGGTGGTGTTATTTAATTAACGCGTAGATCGCGGTCGTCGACATGCATGTTTGTCTTGCCTTAGCTTGCTCTCGGGCGCCCCCACATCGCCGTACGTTTGTGCACCAAAATGAGGGGTACGTGTACGTCCGGGAGTGTACGTGCATGCATGCATTTTAGGGTCCCCTCTTGGCAACGTGTGGTCCAGAATTTTTTTTTGTCTCTCATTTAATTTGCTGTCACCCCGGCCCGAAATCGATCGGTTTAATTCGATGTATATATGATGATGATGATGATCAAATGATCAATCTACGTGGAGGTGGCAGGCTGGCATCGCTGATATTTTATAAACTAGCTAGTAGTTTACACGTGATCGATATTTTCCGTGGGGAGCATGGGGGCATATTATTGAAAAATTCGTGAGATGCTTGCATGCACACGCAAGCTGGATGCAAGAAACGAAGAAGGAAAAAGAGAGAAAAAAAAGAAAAGAACACACTTGAGGACGGCCGGACGGAGCGCTATCTACCCCGTGGCCCGGCCGTGTCCATGGCTCCCGGCTTGTCACATGACATTCGTCCGGACCCCGGGTGCGAATCAACGCACGGCACAGCAGTCTCGGATCCTACGTGGGGTGATGCCCGAAACGCCAAAGACGCTTGTGTCACCCAAGGATGCTATTGCTGCGTGCGTGTGACGTCGTTGGCGGAGGGTTCCGGCAAGAGATCGGTGTTACGGCAGCAGCAAGAACTCTTGTGCGGAACCGGACAACGAGCGAGTCATCTCACGCGACCGTTTAGTCCACGATCGTCGTCCATCCATATCTCCTCATGGCCTCATTCCTGCGTCAGCATGCGGCCACATCATTTACCCATACAGTGCAAGGTTGATGATGTATGTATCGTCGTCATTCGTCACACCATTTACCAACTGAGTTTTTTTTATATACTTCTTTGGCGAACGATTTACCAACTAATAAACGTAAAACATTGTGAGAGTACTCCCTCCGGACAGCGTTGTAAAATTACTTACGGTGTTTGTTTTCTGTGTTTTGCTTTTTTCCCCTTTAATATAATAAAAGTCCAGCAAACCTTTTTTGCCCCTCTTTCTAGAATTACCAACGCTGGTCAATGTTTCATTCGGAGCTAGCTAAACCTATTACTGATCGTTTTGGGTTTGAGCAGAGCGAGTGCACGCAGACAAAGACATTTTAGGACCATGCATGGACGTGGTGTGTATACCAAGCAACAAGGCCTTCAATGGCGCACAGTACTCTCCAGTGCGGTCCAAGCAAACCCATTGGCCGCGGGCGTGGAATTTTGTACAGACACAACGGGAGGGGCGGGACCGCGTGTTTCCTTGTCCCGTGATAATTCTGCCAGACAGCAGCACGGCATCAGCAGCGTATGTCGACATGGGCCATGGCCTGACTGACCCCGTGACACACGACGACCGGCGAGCGTGCTCACCGACATGCATATGATAAATGCTGGTACTACGTTGCCTTCGTATTCGAGCAGCTAGCTCATTGAAAACGAATGCCACGAGGCCAAGCGGTGATGAGAGGCTGAGGTGGCGTTCCCCGGTTCACCCAGCGGTCGATCCGTTCGATCGAATCCTAAAGTTTAATGACTAAAGTTTAGTCATTTTTGTAGTTTTCAAAACATTGAACATTCTTACTAAAAGTGAAAGTTATCCTCAAATGTGTCTAAAAATGACTAAACTTTAGAACATGACTCAACTATGTGCAAGAATTACCTTAAATAATCAAACATGCGCTAGACATGTACTGCTTCTAGCCTTGAAATAACAAATTTCTAGCAACTTTGGGACAGATTAGCAAAGAAGATAAAATACCAAGTTGTACCTCATTAAACTGTTGAGCCTGAGAAGCCTAATTAAGGATATATTTGGTTTCACCAATTTATATTTAATGACTTAACTTTAGTCACTTTAACACTAAAGTGTCAAACATAATGACTAAAAGATGACTAAAATTAATAAGTCCTTTTAGTCACCTAGGAGCTCCTAAATGGACTAAAACGCAATATAGACCGTGCCTGCCCTCGACCTGCCCCCTTCCACGCTTGACTCGCCTCCGCCACCCTCACCCGATCTGTCGCGCCGTCGCATTAAATGGGGGCAATTTGGTCTTTAATGTAGTTTAGTTAGTAGAGTCAAACGGGGATAACTATTGTTTTAAAAGGCACCAAAAGCTTTGCCGCAGTTTTTATTAGACGATGAAAAAATAAAAAAGACAATTACAAATATTTACAGCTCAAACCGAAGCTACTCTCTACCTCAACTACACATATTGTAAGAGAGAAAGGCCCACCGGTTATTGGTTTTAGTAGCTAAAGTTTAGTCACTGGAAACAAAACATGTAGTATCATTCGGAGTATCCAATATCAGATCAGGAGAGAGGTTGTCTTAAATGCAACAGCTTGTGTTGAACATAGTACTCAGACTAGAAAGAATGAAAGATTACGCACAAATTGACTATTCTTTCGTGGACAGGACAGACCGAGTATTTATACGCGTAGGCAGCAGCAGTAAACTCATCGAGGCGATGATGCTGCTTCCTTGCTGCCGGTGGAGCGGGGCACTCCGGCCTTGTCTGGTTGCTCTTAGAATTGCTAGTTTTTTTACTCTCTCTATTATATTAATATTTAATTATTTATATAAAGTATTAAATATAGATAAAAATAATAACTAATTATACTGTTTGGTTATAAATCATAAGACGAATCTTTTAAACTTATTTAATTAATAATTAAATAATAATTACTAAATAAAAATAAAAATGCTACGAAATTATACTGTTTGGTTATAAATCAGGAGACGAATTTTTTAATTTTATTTAATTAATAATTAAATAATAATTACCAAATAAAATTAAAAATGCTACGGAAGTTCGAGTTGAAATTTTTAGCCATCTAAATGAGGCCTCCCTTTGCCGCGGCAAGATGTTGTTCGGTACGGGACGCATCAAGTGTCCGGCCAACCGGAGCGACGCACGTAGCTAGCCGCTGCGCCGGCACATCATCACGTGCATGCGAGCGGGGCGACGCCGCAACAGGGCGTACACCACGACAGGGCGTAGTACGAGCGATTCGTCGATCCTGTGCCTAGGGGATCTCGATGGCAGCAGCAAATTAACGTTGGCCCTTGTTTAGATGCCAATTCGGGGCACCGGTATTTGCTACGGTGCCGGGTACCGTAGTAATTTTATTTTTATTTGCTAATAATTATCTAAATATTGATTAATTAAGCTTAAAATATTTGTCTCGTAAAGTATAATAAAACTGTATAATTAGTTTTTATTTTACCTATATTTAGTACTCCATGCATTTATCGATATTTTAATGTGAGCGCGCGCAGCCGAACCACGGAATACGTGCGATTGTTCTTGGCTGCCGCGGCTGGGCGAATAATAATGGATCTTAGCTTGGGGTACACGTACGGTCTGCTCTCGATCGATCCATCGCGAATGACGGTGCTCCTCGTCCGTTGATCGATCGGTGTGTGAATCCATGCACGGTGTTCGGTGGATCCATCGGTCCATCGATGGTACGGCAATGTGTGATCCATGTCCATGCATGGGGTCGATACAGCTAGTGGCAGGGAGGCAGGAGCACGGGCACGGCGATCTCATGCCGTCGTGAAGTATGATAGAGTTGTGAAGTATGCTTGTACGTCTTGATTGTCATCACTGCTTCGGTCGTTCAGCAGTAATGCCACGGTCACGTCGACGCGCGCGCGCGGGATGATCACACGTACGCACGTATATATACGGATACGGGCAATAAAAACAGAGACGTGCAGTGCAGGCCGTTCCCGATCGACCGGCCTGTCGTATTCGGCGCTACTAACACACCATGGTACTAAGTGGGTAAGATTTGCCTTCATCACGCTTTTGCCAATCGATGACGCGATTGCTTTCAGATTACCTTTCCTTTGCGTGTTCGTACGCGCCCCGTGCTCGCGCGCCCGACCGAGCAGCACATGTCTCACGCGCGCCCCGCGTGCGGCCATGCGGTCCGGCGATGCGGACCGGCCGATTGATTATATTCGATCGGCAGCGAGCGAGGATACCATGACGACGTTGCTGATTCTCCCTTGGAAAAAAGGAGGAAACGTACTCCGTCGATCTCTTCCTCTCGGTGGTCTTCAGCTCGGTGACACGTCACATATATGGGAGCCCGGCGGGCGGCGGCGGCTTCAACCTAGCCTCTCTTTCAAACGAAAACCATGTCCTAGCACCTCGAAACCATGGCACGGTTTTGCACGCATCGACGGGGCAGAAAGCAAAAGAGAGAGAAAATCTTGACGCGATCCTGTGCAGTCGATCCGGCCTGTGACGACACTTTGCAGTCGATCCGGCCTGTGACGACACTTGGCGATTTTCCTCGAAACCTGCTTCTGCCCGATCGGTCTGCCATTGGATATTGCCTAGCTAGTGTAGCATTCCGTACTCCTATAGCTATAGGGGATAGATACGTAATAAAGCAGTGGTGATTGGTGGAGATGAGGAAATCAACGGCGAACCCGAGACGATATGTTGACCACCGAAATCATCACGGCTGCAACGAGTACCTATGCTAGGAGCTATCGCACGGTTTTTGGCGTGCTTCGGTAAATTCCTGTCCTGCTGCAGCCTCGCCAGGAAAGCGGAGGATTTTGGCGTGCGTACTGTACTTCCATTAAGCAGCTGGTGACGGCTAGCAGAGATAAATGCGTTTAGCCGGGTGCCGGTTAAAGGTTAGTTGCTGTAGATTCTCCTGCTGGTGACGGCTAGCAGAGATAAATGCGTTTAGCCGGGTGCCGGTTAAAGGTTAGTTGCTGTAGATTCTCCCCATCTGCATGCCTCCGGTGAGACGAGGACGGACGGACGGGACACGACCCTAAAAGGTTGGTCAAGATACGGAAGCGGGACGAAGGATTTTTCTTTTGGTTGAGTCAGTTGAGTCACCAGTGATCGTCTCAACCATCTCCCTCGGCGCTGGGAATTCCTCCCAATGGAGTGACATTTAAAACCAGGGACCTCCACTTGAAAAGCTCCGCAGCTTGCACATGGCGGCACGAAACGTACAAATCATTGTTATCAACGGCGCCAAAACAACGCGGGAGGAGACCTACAACTTTTCTCTTCACAAATTAATTCATTTATTAATCTTTATTTCACTCGAGTGAACGGAACGTTTCGTTCACTCAATTTTTTTGGCCATTCGATATGGCGTCACACAGGCTGGTCCGTCTGGCTTTTTTATCGTCGATATGTGTCTGAGTTGTGGGCCAATGTTGTTGGCGCCTATTGGAATGAAGCTTCACGTCTGCCGTTTCATTTGCTTTTCTCCTTATCTCTTTGTTTGTCCGAAGCTGGGATATTCTTATAGTGTTATAATCGATGTTATAAGATTTTTTCTGCGATATTCTTGTAGTGTCTGTATTTCTTTCTGTGATGTTTTTGTAGTTTTGATGCGATGTTTTGGGCTTCTTGTACGATGTTTTTTTTTGTTGATGCGATGTTTTGATCTTATTTCGCGATGTTCTTTATAGTGTTAATGCGATATTTTAGGCTTCTTTCTGTGATGTTCATTTAAAAATATCTGTTAATATTTGTTGTGTCAATTTTCAAATATGTATTTGTTTGGATTTAATTTCTTGTTATCTGTATTTCTTATTTGGTATGTAACTTTTGGTCCTCTTCTAATTTGGCTTACATAGAAAACGTCTGCTATTTTTTGTATTTGATATTTATTATTTTTATTTATTTGTTCTATTTTGATCATTGGGGTATGATTCTGTGGTCACTGGAATCACGTGACACATGCCCTTCATTCACTCGATTTTGTTTTTTGTTTGAATCGAGTGATCCCTTGTATTTGTTTACTCGAGTGACCATTAGACTGACCCAATTAATTTATCACAATTTTTTTTCTTCTATCAATTGATGCTGAGAGGCTTCTCCTTTCATGTTCCTTTTCTTTTCCAAATTTAGGAGGATATTCCGTACCACAAAGCAAGTGCTCTGGATGTGTGTTTTTTCAGTGTTCTGTTTCTCATTGATCTGGCTTCAATTCACCTCAAGCTAACAACCTATTTTTCAGTTGGTGTGCTTTCTATCTTGCCGCGCAACCACCATCCTACTCTTGTAATAATTGGCTTCCACCATTAGATCTCTCCCCCTCCCCTCACCATCACTCCATGCCACGCTAACTAGTTGAATTAAGTTCTCGACCCTTCTAACCAATTGTCTCGTACAACTCTATCTAGCGGTGAAATGGTTGAGTATCCACCAATTGTCTTCTCGTCGTCGACGACATTCCCTCTATATAACCCCTAAATTCTGTAAAATAAATCGTGGATCCTCGTCGGAAATAGAGGAAATTATAGTTGGGTAAGATCACATTAGGTGGAAGAAAAATAAGTTTTTATATAGGGAAAAAAGGAATACATTTTTCCAAAAAGGTATATATATCAATAAGAAGAAATATTTTTATATGTTAGTATAACTTTCCCATACATATGGTATTCTTATAACCATGGACTCTGGACTCTATCTGCCTCCACAGTCAAGTCAATTTGCACCGGTTATCCTATCGAACTAGAAGAGAGCTCCTTTTTGGAACAAGAGAATTTCATCACAACTTGCAGGCAGTAAAGTTTACCATCTAAATGTCTATACTAATGTACGTTTTGATGAAAAGTTGTTATAGAAGATTTTGTACTGTCCGAAGCGAGATCCTTATCAGGAAGGCGCAGGATTCGTCCCAGCTAAGCGCACCGTCCAAGTACTCCACTAGTCCCCAGTCAATAGCTAAAGAAAGAAACTGGGCGGCAAGTGAAAGTCTCCGCGGGAACGGAACGGAATGTGCATGAGTCATGACGCGCCTCCGGCCTCCGGAATTATTCGCGGCGCCCTGGTCCGTCCCGTCCGTGTTCTCTGTTCCCTCTCCTCGGCACATCGTCACCCCCACCATTTCCTTTGTCTCTCTCTCTCCTATCTTCCTCGGTCGCCCCCCTAATCCTTTGCCTAATTAATCCCCCCGCTACCAGGTCAGGCCGCCACCACCTTCCTCCTCCAGGCTCCAGCAGCCTATAAATACGCCCGCCTCGCCACCGCCGCATAGCACTTCAACACTTCCTCTCTCTCTCCCGTGTGCTCAGCTCAGGTAGCTATTGCTCCTCGACCTCCAAAGAAATTGGGCGGAGTGATTAGTGAAAGACATAGCATAAGGCCGACCCTGGTGGCAATGACGCGGTGCCTGATGTTCATGCTGCTGTTCCTCGTCTCGTCCCTCATCTCCACCGTGGGGCTGCCGGTGGAGCCGCCCGCGGAGCTTCTGCAGCTCGGAGGCGGCGACGTCGGCGGCGGGCGCCTGAGCGTCGACGCGTCCGACATCGCCGAGGCGTCGCGCGACTTCGGTGGCCTCGCCGGCGCCGCGCCGCCCATGGCGGTGTTCCAGCCGCGCGCGGCGGGCGACGTGGCGGGCCTGGTCCGCGCCGCGTTCGCGTCGGCGCGCGGCTTCCGCGTCTCGGCGCGTGGCCACGGCCACTCCATCAGCGGGCAGGCGCGCGCGCCCGGCGGCGTGGTGGTGGACATGAGCCACGGCGCCGGCGCCGCGGTCGAGCGAGCGCGGGCGCGGGCATTGCCCGTGTACTCGCCGGCGCTGGGCGGACACTACGTGGACGTCTGGGGCGGCGAGCTGTGGGTGGACGTGCTCAACTGGACGCTCTCCCACGGCGGGCTCGCGCCGCGCTCGTGGACCGACTACCTCTACCTGTCCGTGGGCGGCACCCTCTCCAACGCCGGCATCAGCGGGCAGGCGTTCCACCACGGGCCGCAGATCAGCAATGTCTACGAGCTCGACGTCGTCACAGGTAGGTAGCCAGTCAGCCGTTTTTCCATGGCCATCCATAATCCCCCAGCTGAGCAAGTGCGGCATGCAAGGCGCTAGCTCCGGATCGCCGAATGAACTGACCGACGCACGTGTGTTATTGGCGGCAGGCAAGGGCGAGGTGGTGACCTGCTCGGAGACGGAGAACCCGGACCTATTCTTCGGCGCGCTGGGCGGGCTGGGCCAGTTCGGCATCATCACGCGGGCGCGCATCGCCCTGGAGCGTGCTCCCCAAAGGGTAACACCCATTCTCCTCGCTCCCTCCCGTTCTCAACCCTCCCTCCTTGCAGGCGCGCACCGATCACCTGCTTCGGTCGATCGATTCTTTTAATTATTATCTCTGCTGCACCAGTTAAACTAGTAGGGGCACTTCAGTTTCAGTAGCAGCTCCATCTCCATCGTTCGCCTTTCGTTTTCCCTCCCGTGAGTTGTGTCTCGTGTGGTGGCACCAGGAAAGTGGCCGAGGCGCCGGGCAGTGTATCTCCTCCCGTCGCGTGTGTGTGTCACCGGCCTCGCTTTCCAACTAATGACCGACCCAGCAGGGATCTCATCTCAACCACACCGGCCATGCAAGTGGCGAGCGCGCCGCTGCTGATCCGTTGAGGAACGAAAGCGCCTCGGTCTCTGCCGACCGCTAAACTCTCTGTCAGGCGCTAACGGCTGCCACATGTGCAGTGTAGCGTCCGAAGAGACCCACACGAGTATTCTCTCCGTCTCTATTTAATTATCGTCATTGGTGTGCGTATCACAATGTGCAATATTTATATCCTCAAATAAATTTGTTAAAAAATTAGATTTAAATATCTTTCTAATAATATTAATTATGTAGTATAAATATTAATATTTTTTAATATATAATTATCAATAGTTATTTCTTAAAAAACGCAAGTGACTATTAAAAATAAACAGAGGGAGCAGTACGTACGTACATACGTCATCCGGCCGGTCAGGTGGTCCAGGGTTCGGTTGGGGAGCCGATCCACGGGTCCCCGTCGCCGATCAACTTGGCCCCGCCTGCTCTGCTCACCAATTAGCCGTCGTCGTCATCGTCCGGTTTTTTTGTCTAGCTCCTGGGATCTTTCGCAAGATTTTATTCCTCCATCTATCTGCTAATTAATCGGGTCTGTAATCTAATCTAAGGAGAATTGAAGCTAATTAACGGCCGGGACGACGCATGGCTGCTGGTGGTTGCAGGTTCGGTGGATCCGGGCGCTCTACTCCAACTTCACCGAGTTCACGGCGGATCAGGAGCGCCTCATCTCGCTCGGCAGCGGCAGCGGCGGCCGCCGTTTCGACTACGTCGAGGGCTTCGTCGTCGCCGCCGAGGGCCTCATCAACAACTGGAGGTCCTCCTTCTTCTCACCGCAGAACCCCGTGAAGCTCAGCTCGCTCAGGCACCACTCCGGCGTCCTCTACTGCCTCGAGGTCACCAAGAACTACGACGACGCCACCGCTGGCTCGGTCGACCAGGTCCGCCGCCTTTCTTTCTTTATATATGACGTACTCCGATATGGTTTTGTTTGGGAAATGGAATAATGTGTCGGATAAACAAACCGCCGCATTTTTAGGGCGGCGAGCCAGGAGCTAATCATTGGAGCCAAACTTTCAGTTAGTTGTAATAGCTGGTATAATAATAGGAGTGCGTAGTATACTAATTGAGCGTAGATAGATCATAGAAAAGAGGACCTTGCATTGCTGCTACTAGATTTTGTTCCATCGGCAAAGCAATATTTTAGTACCTTGCAGCAGCAGCAGCACGGGAAAACGTACTGAGGAAATTTCAAATTTTTGTTTCTGTTTCATTTCATCAGGATGTGGACGCGCTGCTGGGCGAGCTCAACTTCCTCCCTGGCACGGTGTTCACGACGGACATGCCGTACGTGGACTTCCTGGACCGCGTGCACAAGGCGGAGCTGAAGCTGCGCGCCAAGGGCATGTGGGAGGTGCCGCACCCGTGGCTCAACCTCTTCGTGCCGGCGTCCCGCATCGCCGACTTCGACCGCGGCGTCTTCCGCGGCGTGCTGGGGGGACGCACCGCCGGCGCCGGCGGCCCCATCCTCATCTACCCCATGAACAAGCACAAGTAAGTCAACGCATGCACAGATTAATTAATTTAGCGGATCACTAGTCAAGTGGTACTCCGTACTAGCATAGCAGTCGCATCGCATCGCATCAAGCCGCCCTCCTGGCTGGCTGGCTGCGTGCGCTAGCTCATCCATCTGCCGCCACGTGCGCGCGGGGGGCGGCGCGTCGCCGTCCTCGCCCGGCCGCCCGCGCTTCCAACCAACCTTCCATTCCATCCATCCCACATGCAGCGCACGGGACACGCGGTCAGCACATGAGCCGCCACGCCACGTTTCCGCGCCGTCCGACGGCACCGCCCGGCGCCCTCACATGCGGCGCACACACGCGGACGGCACCGCACGCGCAGCGCAGGTGGCGGCGGCGGCTCGGCTTGCTCATCAATCATCATGTGTTGCGATCAAGTGTGGCATGATTGGCGCCACGCATGCGCACAAATCACCAGCGCATCAGCAGTTTCCCGCGGATTAAACAAATTGCCGAACTGCGTGAGCCGAATCTGGCGCCCTGATTGAATGGCCCGGACATACCGCGCACTCGCGCGACAGGGCCTATTCTATTCTCCTGCCATGGACGCTCATCCATCATCAATCTCGCGCGCGGCTGGTGGCGCCGACCGGGCCATTTTAAACCGGCGCCGCGAGAGCTTTACAGGGCGCAACGAGCTCGGCGCGGTCAGAATTGGAATTCCTTAGCCGAGACCCTGATCGCCTTTCACTTTGTTTGTTTTGGGGTCAGTGAGTGGCCAGGTAGATGCACCAATTGTTGTTGCTTTTCAGCTTCAGCGCAACCTAAAAAGCCGTATCAGAATCATCAGACGATCCTGCTAAAACCCGCTGCTTTTTGCCATTCTCTGCTGTCTGTCCATACTCCAAAACCTTTTTTTCGAGTCGGTTAGGTAATCTAACAATTGCAGTTGCGAAATGTGAACTGGACCGTGAGCTAACCGTGTGATGATTGCGCAGGTGGGACCCGAGGAGCTCGGTGGTGACCCCGGACGAGGAGGTGTTCTACCTGGTGGCGTTCCTGCGGTCGGCGCTGCCGGGCGCGCCGGAGAGCCTGAGCCTGGAGGCGCTGGCGCGGCAGAACCAGCGGATCCTCGACTTCTGCGCGGAGGCCGGCATCGGCGCCAAGCAGTACCTGCCCAGCCACAAGTCGCAGGGCGAGTGGGCGGAGCACTTCGGCGCCGCCCGGTGGGAGCGCTTCACGAGGCTCAAGGCCGAGTTCGACCCGCGGGCCATCCTGGCCACCGGCCAGGGCATCTTCCGGCCTCCCGGCTCGCCGCCGTTCGCCGCCGACTCGTAGCCGTAGCCGTAGCCGTAGATAGAATGAGGCTGTTTGATGGTGATCGAGCTGCTGCTAGGTGCGTTACTGATTAATTAATTAATTATTAGGTGGGTTTAGTGTAGGTATAGTAGTAGCTACAGCAGTAACCATACAGGATATTTAGTTTCTTGTTAGTAATATTATTGGTTAGCTACGGTTGGTTGATGTAGAAATGCGGGTGGTTGATCACGTGGTGCCATAGCTACTGTGATTGATTCTGTACAGGGGAGTCAGATCTGAAGGTGGCAGACATTTTTCCTATGGTAAATTGAAATACCGGTGCCTGCCTTTGTTTCTTGTCAAACTTCAGTGCAGTGCAGTGTACTGTTCTCGTTACAGTAATGACAAACAGGGAATCAGTTGCTAACATGGAACGGAATTATGGAAATATCAAATCAAAAGGGCAAAATGGTTGGCAAAACTGACCAATCACCAATGGCTCAGTATGTAGCTTTATTATGGGTAACAGAGGAACGTACCATGTCCTGTTTGCGGTGAGTATTTATACTACAGTATTCTTCATGGACGCTGTATCACGACGCTGCGATGGGCGATGCCATCACTCCACGCGCACTGCAAGTCTGCAACGTCTCGCGGCACAAGTTCGTCATTCATGTCATGTGCAGGTTAATTACAAACAGAAACAGGGGTTCAATCAGTACTGATGTGGAACGGAACATAGTATTTGGAATAGTAGACTTGTAGCTCAGCACAGGCCTGGGTTACACGTACAATACACACAAAAGGCTTTTAGCTCGAAAAATACTATAGCATTTTATTTGTATTTATCAAATATTATCTAATCATGGTCTAAATAGTCTCAAAAGATTCGTCTCATAATTTACAATTAATCTATGTAATTAGTTATTTATTTTATTAATATTTAATGCTTTATGTATTCGACATGACATTAGATGTGATGGAGAGAGTGAAATTTCTAATCTTTTTAAGGCAACTAAACCAGGCCTGTCACTGATTTGCAGCGCACACGTGTACCGCAGCACAGTAAAACTCTGGGCCGCGGGTACATTTTTAAGGCCTCCTTTAGTTCCCCACCCCGAATTTCTGTTTTGGCACTGTAGCGCACTGTAGTATTTTGTTTCTATTTGATAGAAATTATTTAAATATTAACTAATTAGGATCAAAACATTCGTCTCATAAAGTACAACAAAATTGTAATTACATTTTAATTTTATCTATATTTAGTATTATATACATATATCGATATTTTAACGTGATATAGAATTTTTTTTACATAGTGAATAAATCTGAGAACCAAACCAAACGAGGCCTAAAATGGATATCTACTCATCAGCCCATGTGCCTTTGATTCGGAGCCGCTCAGCTCGGCAGAATGGACAATGAATGACCATGAATGACATGGTTGTCTAATCTTGCTGGGCTTGGAGCAGGCCGTTAGCGAGGCCCTGCAGCCTGTCGCCGTGTTGCATGCCTATAGGAGCAGAGACTGCATCCGGACGCTACGAGTCATTTTTTCTTTCGAAAGATCGCTAGGAGTCGATGGACGACGGTGTACAGTATACAGAAAGCGGATAGAATATCCGCACTTATCCAACTCTAAATTTCAACTTAAAAAAAATATTACATCTTAATTATTAAGATTTTTTTCTCTATATTATTTTTTTTCGTACCCATCCAAAATTTATATCTCTACACTATAGCAGTGGGATCCATACGTTAGGTTTTTTTTTCTTTTTTCTTTTTTTCTTTTTCTTTTTTCCTTCTCCTCCTTATCCATTCATCGCACCACCTCTCTGCCTCCTCGCCTCCCGCCGCCGCCGCCGCCGCGCAGCCCCCATCCTCCACCTCCCGCGCGGCCTCCCCACCACCACTCCGGCTGCCGACACGATGTGTACAGGTCACGAGCATGGCCGCGCGCAGCGCCGCTGGAGCGATAGCGGGCACTCCGGGCGCAGCGCCGCCGGCCTCGAGCTCCGCCGCCGTATCCCGCTGCAGGAAATTCCTGTAAAGTGGTACTGGAGGGGGTTTTTCAGTACCTCAGTGCAGACAGTTTACTACAGGTACCAGCACCTGGCAGGCCTGCCCCTCGCCGGCTCGCCCGTCCTTCGAATGGTTTTCAAACAAGCAAAAGCTTGGCTAACTGGTAGAATTCTCTCGGGAAAAAGGGGCATCGCAGGTGTAGGAAGCTAGATATCCCTTTTGGTGCCTTCAAGCAGCTAATTCCAACGTGTGTGGTTCTCTCTTTCTCAGTGATTATGAGAATATAGAAAGTCAGTGTCCTAGGCTTTGCCCGCTCCTCCTGAAGCTGCGGGCCTGACGGAGCTCTGCGCAGCACCGCCGTCGGTGCCGGCAGCCTCACCGGCACCGGCGCTCCCTTCCCAGCCCTCCCCCACCTTCCCCTACCACTCCTCCTTCCCCGCGACCAAGCTCCGCACCGCCATGCCAGGACGAGTCGCGCCACAGGCCATCAACGGCGCCCTCGTCGTCGCCGGTGGCTGGGACCGCCAGCGCCGATGTTGCCGCCTGAAGCCGCGGATCCGCGGCCTTCAACGACGGATCCGGTGCTCCATCCCCTCCTCGGCCTTCCGTGCCATCACCGGAGTCGAGGCCGGCGGTTCTGGAGTCTAACGGCTCCGACTCTTCCGAATCCCCGCAGGCTGCGTCGGGTGGCTCCTCCAGCACCGCCACCATGACTCCGCCCCAGTCGTCGCCGGCACCTGTCGCGGCCGCGCCATGGCGGTGCGTGGGGGACGGTTCTGGCCCCTCAACGCCGTCGTCCAAGGCGCGCGAGGATGGAGGCCGGTCGTGGGACTCGTCGTCGTCCCGTTATTGCGGCAAAGACCCATGCTGTGGAGCCGCCTCCAGTTTGCCGGCGGTTGGGCTCCCCTCACCGTAGGGCCACAATACCTCCACATCACGTCCAGCGCCCGGTACGCCCCGCCGTCTCCTCGTCGCACCTTGCGCGCATGTCATCTCCGACGGACGCGCATGTCATCTCGCGCCTTGCGCGCATGTCGAGAGCAAGCGCGTTGGAGGCGGCCAAAACACAGTACTCCAGGCTCGCGCCCTATGCCGCCAGGGCTAGTTGGGCTCTGCTTCAACTGCCTGGCGGCAGACCACATCGCGGCGCTGTACTCTCCAGTCGCGCTGCCTGCTGTGTCGCGGAACAGGCCACCGGGCCAGAAACTGCAAGGGCCCGCGTCCTCCTACGCAATCTGGTCGTGCAAGGGAGTTTGTGGCAAGGCGTCGCCGTCGGGAAGACGGAGGTAACCATGGCCCCTCTGGTTTGGACAACCATGTCGCCGGCGGCGCGCTGAAACGACGGCACCGGAACTAGTGCGGGCGCTCATCGTCGGGGTCCCGGTGACATCATCTCGACAGCAACGGTGGCGGCGGGGACGGTGCCAACGCTGATGCGTCACCGGACCTGCACCTGGGCCCAGGCTGGGGACCGACTCTCTAGCAGGCGTTGTGCATCTTGGTGGGGTCCATCCCCTGCCCGTCCGCGCCCATTGCTTTGGGTCAGTCCATCCCCGGTCGTGCCAGGTTGCTGACGCGGCCTACGTCAACACTGACGCCAGTGAAAGCGCCCAGAGCATCCGAGGCAGGCAGCGAATTCGAGTTTAAAATCCCCAGTCCTCACCAACCGCTGCCAGAGCTGAGTCACTGGTCCCACCACTTCCGCTGTTGCAGCACACCGCACTTCTGCTATGCGCAGGGCCAGTGCCGTCTCTGCTTTCAGAAAAGGTAGCATGCCCGTCGACGCTAGAAGACAACCAACAGCTTCCCTCCTTTGGCGAGGATGCTGCTGCTGTCGTGGTCCTTGGGCCGTCCTTCGCCGAGATGGGCACGCAGACTGAACCCGAGGCGGACACGGCCCAAGAGCACTTGAATGCATTGGGCCTGGGTTGGTCTTCTACTTCAGGCTTGGACTCGCCAACTCTACCCCGGCCTATTCTAGAGAGGACCAATGTGTTGTTGGTCTTGGAATCGCCACAACCAATCCAACCTGCTTCTACCGCTTCAACCACTTCCGAGCCTCCCAACGTCGGTGTCCTGATAAACAACGGTGACGGTCGCTCCCCGGCATCCTCGACGCAGCGATCACGCATCAACAGCTTCATCGCCACTGTCACGAAGCTGATCCAAGGGGCTCTCATCTCCTCGCCGCCTCGGCAAGGACCGACAAGGGCCCCGTCCCGTGCGTTCATCCCGCGACACAGTGACCATTTGGCGACGAAGTCGATCAACCGTGATCCTGTTCTAGAGAAGCAGGCGCGCAGAGTGCTCTTGGGCAAATGGGAGCACGGGCCAGTGAGCAACAAGCCGAACGACGCTGAAATCGCCACCAGGTTCAACGAGACCTTCGCCGAGCCGCTATCTACTTCCAAGTTGGTAGCAATGCGCGAGTTGTTCCGAGGAGCAGGGAAGCGCAGAGGCAAGGCAGCGCCATCGCCGCAGTAAGGGATGCTTCATCTTCGCCACAAGAGTCGCAACATAGGTTTCTTTAGCAAGTACAACGAATATTAATCCACCGTCTCCACAGTGTCTTTTGTTGTGTGTTCACCATCACGCTTTGAAGGCTGCTCGCTTACCAACGTGTTTGGGCGTGTACTAAACTTCCTTGCTTCTTCTTAATAAAATACGTGCTAAGCATGCTCCTGAAAAAGATCGGAGGTTTTCCATAGGAATTTAGATGGAATATCATTTCTCCGTTTCGCTTACGTCGAATCAAATGCATATTTTTGACAAAACAAAGGAACGGAGGAAATCTGTTTCACTGAAACGATGAGCAAATCTGTATTTTTTGGGCCAAGAAGCCAAACCTGACACTTGCTGGTGCCAAATTGAGCCCAAACCTGATAGAAAATTTTAATCTCCAACAGTCAGCAACAGAGCAGGCGAATCGCGGCGCAAACATTGTCCAGGAAATCGGCGGCCAAGTGAGGTGAATACTTCATTATGCAGAGGATGGGGCTGTTCCAAGGGAAGACTACGGAGTAGGCCACGCAGGAGCTAGAGGCCATGTTCGGCGACGACCCCAAGCCCGGTGATGCCGAGGCGATGCGGGAGCTCTTCCCCGACGCCGCACGGCCACGGCGACCGCGCGGACGACGCGGCGGAAGCGCTTGAGCGCCACCACCGATTTATGGATCGAAGCCGGTGCGATCAGACTAGGTTGTCGATTAGTGAGTAATCCACTTACGATGTAAGGTGCGGGAGTAGCGCTTCATGTAATACCTTCACTACCAAAACGCGTGAAAGCGCGGTTATAAGAAACTCTTCTACTTAAATACAAAGATGCACAAGTCTTTTACGCATTCGAGAAAAAATCTGCAACAATTAGTAGAAGCTTTTGAGAAGTTTCTTCAGTTAGAAGTAACAATCCAGAATTTCTAGCTCTCTGAAGCCAATGATGTATGGTCTTATATATGGGGCAGACAGGAATGTTTTTCTACCAAAGCTTACAAGTATCTAACCGGTTCATCGGGAGCTCATCCTATTTTCAGCTGGGTATGCAAATCTTCATGCCAACACGAACATAATGTTTTTTTTGGCTTACAAATTGAGCACCCGAAACATTATGAGAAGGAAAAACATGTGCTTAGATTCTTACAGCTGTATCTTATGTAATACTCCATCCGTTTCAAATTACAGTTCACTTTTGACTTTTTTGCTTCATGTATTTTGCTATCTACCTAGATAAATAATATGTCTAGATACATAGCAAAATGCATAAACTAAAAAAGTCAAAGTGAAGTATAATTTGCAACGGAGGGAGTAGCTCAGTAAAAATGGTGGAACGTTCCTGCAATATGACTTTGCAAAGGCTTGTTGTAATCTGATTGGATTAACAGTGCCGCTATCTCAAGGACTGCTCCAGATTTTAGAAGCCTTCAAAGCCCAACTGAGGGTTTCTTTCTTTATGGAGATCATCATTCTCATGTCCTGGAGCATATGGACAGTGAGAAACAATCTAATTTTCAGAGAGGAGGCTACTGCCCAAAAATGCAAGTGTGTTCAAACATGTCTTCAGCCTAGTTATACTACGAGCGAAGAAGAAGTACTTACCTGTTTCTCAAAAAAAAAAGGTACGATCAGTTTATGGCTAGAGTAATCTCTGTAATCGAACTCATCTTTTTGGTTTTTTCTTTTGTTTCGTATAAACTGCTAGGCTGGACTTTGTCCTCTAACCTTCTGTTTCCCTATTTATCGTTGTCTTTTCACTAATAAATTCCAGTAGCGGCGCAAACCCCTCCAGGTTCTTTTTTTTTTGTTTGAAAGAATGAGCTCTTGCTTCATGGAAATATTTCCTTGAGTGTTCACCAACAAGCACCCACACTAATCAAGTTCGCCTATTGACACTAATTCATGCTCTCAGGGAAGGTCAGATTCATGGCCGGCTGCCCGCGCGAAGCGCGGGGGTTACCCACTACGGAGCAGTTGATAAGAAAGTCGTATGCAGGTGAGAAAATATCTGCTCAACAAGACAACAACCACAATGCTGCCAGTTGACGTTGACTAATCTAAGACAAAGCAGAAAGCCGACTGTGCTAGTGTTACATCCTTCCCTGTACCAAAGGTATTTTCCCCATGGGGGAGCCCATCCTTGCTTCCTTGATCCATGGCATAGCATCCCTACTTACGCATGGAGTAGCCGACCAAGGCTGTCGCTTCTTGGCCACAGGCCAGGATGTCTGCTGGCTCCGCGACGAGCTCCACAGCATGCAGCTTTTCCTGAACGAGGTGGAGACGTGCAGCGCCAATGGCAGCGCGACCACAGAAGCATAGGTCCACCAGATGAGGGACATCATGCTTGATTCGGAGGATGTCTTTGATGTCTTGGATGCTAATCAGTTGCGTGCTTGCAGCAACCTCGGCAACTTGAGAGCATAGAGCAAGGTAGAGGCCCGGATCAGGCGCATCAAGAGGCAGCTGAGCGACATCTCTCACCGTCGGTCTGAGTACCCAATCCTGACCAACAACCCAGAAGACTCCAGTGATAAGATTATTGGCCTCTTAGCCTCGTCTCCTCTAGTTCATGACAAAGATACTGTAGGCCTAGATAGAGACTTGGACGTGTTGCTTCAGCATATTTTGGGTGAGGAATCAGAGCTGAGCGTCATGTCCTTGGTTGGCATGGGTGGTGTTGGGAAGACCATGCTTGCCAAGAAGGTGTACAACCACCCAGATGTGAAGAGGCACTTTGATCGCAGCTCATGGGTCGCATGGGTGGTGTTGGGAAGACCATGCTTGCCAAGAAGGTGTACAACCACCCAGATGTGAAGAGGCACTTTGATCGCAGCTCATGGGTCTATGTTTCAAATAAGATGGAGCTACGAGGCGTCCTTCGTGAGATGGCCAGAGGGCTGGTTCGGATCCCCTCTGCCGAGGCAAACTCTCTCAGTGTGGGGCAACTCTAAGAACTGCTCTTAAGTGGCCTCAGAAGTATGCAGTTTTTAATTGTGCTTGATGATGTTTGGGAGAAAGGGCTCTGGGAGGCGATCAAGCTGGTATTGCCCAAGAATGGCAGGAGCCAGGTCCTTGTGACAACGCGTAATGTTGTCGTAGCTGAGTCAGTATTCGATGTGAGAAGCAATGTCCAACGACCTCAACCAATGACATTTGAAGATTCCTACAATTTGTTTTGTAGAAAGGCATTCTTGAAAGATGGGGTATGCCCTGATGAATTGACAGAGACCGCTAAGGACATTGTGAGGAAGTGTGTTGGTTTGCCCCTTGCTATAGTTGCTGCAGGGAGCATGATGTCAAGGAAGAAAAGAACAGACACTGAATGGACTTGTGTCTTGGATAGTATTCAGAAGGACTTGAGCAACAGTGAAATGAGAGTCCACCAAGCACTCCTTTTAAGCTACAAGGATCTTCCACATCCTTTGAAGCCATGTTTTCTGCTGCTTTCTGTCATTCCATACGACTCAGAGATAGAAACTAGTTCGACTATGGATTGCTGAAGGGTTTGTGAAAAAGGAAAATGATGAGACACTTGAAACAACTGCAGAGAAGTACCTCATGGAGCTCATTAACAGAAGCATGATAGAAGTGTCGGTCATCAGCAGCAGCGGGAGAGTAAAAGCATGCAGAATTCATGATCTTCTTCACGACCTTGCCATCTCACTGTCTGAAAAAGGCAACTTCTCTGTCATTTGTCATGATAAAGGTGCAATCACTAGTGCTCGGCGCATCTCATTACAGACATCTCATGTGCAATTCCACAAAGAACACAAGAAAAAATTGCGATCTGTTTTCATGTTCAGTGCTAGTGCAGCTGTTGTATTGAAAAGTAACATTGTTGCAAAGAGATTTAAACTGGTAAGAATTTTGGATTTAGAAAATGCCAATGTGCTAAAACTTCCGAAAGAGGTAGGAGGACTACTTCACTTGAGGTATCTTGGGCTAAGAGGAACAAAATTGAAGAAACTCCCAAGTCACTTGCAAACTCTTGATATCAGGAAGACTCGGATAAATATAATTGCATTTCAAATCAAGTGCTTGAGGAATTTAAGAAACCTAGAGATGAAGCAAGATGGAAAAAGCATCAAAGTCCTGACAGGACTTGCCCAGCTTGGAGAACTCCAAGTATTGACTGGTTTGCAAGCAAGTGCAACTGTTGTTCATAAGATTGCAAGCCTTACTAAGCTTCAAAAGCTTGCTATAGAAGACTTAAACAATGAAGATGCAGAAAAACTGTGTTCTTCAGTAAACAATATGAAAGAACTATCATATCTATCCATCTTCTCAGCTGATGGTATCAGACCTCTTGACATTGCAACATTGAAGCCTTCATGTCTAAAGAAGCTGCACATAGCTGGACCATTACAGAAATTGCCAGATTGGTTCACTCAGTTAGATAAGCTTACAAAGCTACGCTTGAGCTTCTCAAAATTGGAACAAGATCCACTTTCAGTTCTCGCTCAATTGCCAAATCTGCTATTCCTCCAGCTGAACAAAGCATACCAGGGAAAAGTGATGAGATGCGGCTGTCCAGGCTTTCTAAACCTGAAAATATTTATCATAACTGAACTTGAGGAGCTGGAGGAATGGAATGTCGATGAAGGAGCCATGCTCGGTGTCTTGGAAGTGTGGATCATGTCATGTGAAAATCTAGCGACAGTTCCTACTGGGTTGCAGTCTCTTGCTAAATTGCAGAGACTGAGATTGGTGGGCATGCCAAGCTCGTTTACTGATAGACTGGGAGAACTTAGAGAAGATTTTGTTAGGGTCAAACACATCCCATCTATCCAGATCATTCAACAATATGGGTAACTGTTTAGGCCATTGCTTATAGGACATCAAAGACAATCATATTGTAACATGAGCCTTTTTTATTTCTTGTTCTCGCGGGTTCAACTGTATTTTTGTTTCTGTTTCGCGATTGGGGCTATAGCCCATGTTTCATTAAGAGGATTACACGACATAGCTATGAGAGAACCCTTGTAATATATTTTTTATTTTGGCAGGTATGTTTTGCAATGACTAGAGCAGTTGCTTGTTCTGACTCCTGAATAATCGCTATCACAAGGTCTGTACATTCAGACAAATTAACTTGCACGAGAACTGAAGACAAGTTTAGTTTGGCACTGGTATTTTACCAAGAAAAAAAAATTCCAGAAGATGCATCCTGGAACTCATGATGATGGAATATCATTAGCATGACGTGGTGCACAAAACTCCACGATTTATAACCACCACGGATCTGCTAGATAAGCAAAACTGAAATGCCTGGTGCATAGTCCAAAGTATGAAGGTTGTATCAAACAAGCTTGCGGAGTTGTTCAACTGTTCTTAGGCGCATTTGTGTATGCACAAAAAAAAATGTGAAAGAAACACCAGTGGCGGCTCACCGTGAATCCAAGGAGGGGCCTCCTGCTTCAAAAGCGCCGGCCGTCTGGAGGGATGAGCGGCCCGAATGGACAGCCTCCGCGCTGGCGCCCCGGACTCTAGCAGTCCACCTGACCCAATCGCGTGGGGCGCTCCCTGCTGCAGCGCTGCGAGCGCGGGCAGCCTAGCATCGCAGCGGAGAATGTAAGCGAGAAGGGACAGGAGAGGACGACGGGATTCGGAATCCGGAAATCCCTTCCGTAGTATCACCTCTCTTCTCCAGTCCCACGGTTAACGATCCGTATTTCTATCTCAGTGAGGTAGTAGACGCCGAGGAGTAAAAGGGAATATACGAAAATAATGAATACAGTAGATATTAAAGTGGTTTTGATAAAAAGAATATCACAGAAACTATATATATCTCATATCAATGTATGAGACAAATGTATCACACCCCATATAGTTTCGAGCATACACATAGTTTTGCGATACTTTGTATCACAACCTATATAAAATTATTAAATTTGTACTTTTCTCCTATCGTGGCACTTTATTATATGAACATTTTAACTACTCTTTGTTTAAAAAGAGATTCGATTCTCACCTTGAGGATTCAAATAAATTAAAATTTAAATAAATATAAAAATTATTAATATTTTTGAAGTAAAAGTGTACCGATATAGTAATTATAAATTATAATAAAGTATATATTTATGGTAAATCTATTTAAAAATATAAATATTTATGTGGTTTTGTCAATTCGGTCAAACTTAAGATTAAGGCTGCGTTTGGTTTGTGACCAATGGAAGCCGCGCCGTGCCGCACCCTCCGTGCCGCGGTTTCGTCGTGCGTTTGGTTTGCTACCTCATTTGCGGCTGCCGCAGACTCGCCCGTGCTCGTCCAGTTCAATTTGGCCGCCAAAACGTGCCGCAGTTGCGGCGGCCGATTTCAACGCCGCAGTTGCGGCACGGCGACATGTTCGGCGTGACACTTTGTGGTCAGTATCCAAACACACCCTAAGTAAGTTTGACTTATTATACATCTCCCGTCGTTGGATCCCTCTATTTTGGAGAAATGAAACCTGCTTAATGATTAGGCTATCTGATTTAGAACTTAAGATTTCATAACTTTTCAAAGTTTATATATAAGTCTACCTTAAATGGGTGGAAGATGAAAACAAACTCTATAAATCACCATGATAGTATATTTGTATTCTTCAACTTAATTAAAGTTACTCGGACTATAATAAATCATAACGGAAGCTAATGAATTCAATACCTAATAAGGTCTATTTTTTGATAGAGACAATATTTATGACATTTTCATTTTGTAATAAGATTTACTCCCATGGACTTCATGTCGGCGCCGATAAAAAATGTTCTGGAGAAACCAGAATTCGAGAGAGATGCATTCACGGCCCCGGCTGTTTGCGTGTGTACCTTCGCTGCTACCATCCTGCCATCCGTCGCGGTCAGGCGCACCGCGCACGGGTGCGCGCATCTCGGCGGCACCAAGCTGACCGCGGGAGGAAGAAACACATCACACCCTAAGCTCCTAATCCAAATACCATACTATACGCTCTCTTTCTCTCTCCGCTGTCTGCGCCCTTTTCTCTTCCCCTCGCCGTGCAGGAGAACCGCCGCCGCAGCTCCGTCTCGCCGTGGTCGCAGTTAGCCGCCGTGGACGCAGGTATAACTCTACTCTCTAGCTTCACAGGTGTAGTAGAGCTAGGCTACCAACACAGCGCGGCGCAGCCGAGCGGCTCTAGGCCGCCGGTCGCTCTCCTCTCTCTCTGAGGGATCGATCCTACGCCTGCCGCAGCTCAGTCCGCCGCCGCCTCCGTAGCGCCGCTACCTTATCGTGCTAGTGTTGTGGAGATCCATGCCGACGCGGATTTGGAAGTAATCCTAAGCTTGCTCGGATGAGTTGGTTCCATCGTCAATCGAATCTTCGTATCCTTCCCCGTACTCCAATAGGTTTGCAGCGAATTGATGTTGCTGCGTGGCGGCAGACTAATGAAATCAATCATTATCGATCTGTTGATTTGG
>CM041634.1:46879651-46898452 GCA_023333625.1 Bothriochloa decipiens
AATAACAAACGCCTTGATGGAGCTGGAGGGGAACGATCCAAGAAGCAACAAGCCCAGCTTCAGCTAAGTCGAAACTGGCCTCTGATGGGTTGATGTGTTGGTTGTCGATCAGATCGAGCACCAGCTAGAGATTATTTTTCTTATGGCATCTGCCAACGCAGCATAAGGTAGACCAGTCACCATCAGTGCATCAGATGCAGCAGTATGCTTAATTATACTACTGCAGAAACTTCCAGTTTAGTCATTCAGTAACCGATCGACGCGACTTTAGCAGAAATAAAACGTTCTGTTTCTGACGAATGTAATGTTAGTGTCATAAGTGATGATTCGTTCAAGCGGCATGCAATATTTGCCGTTCTCCCTGAACTACTGAAAAACAAGTGAACAAGGCAAAACCTGTCATTAATTAAAAGGATTGTTTCAGGTCCACGATCAGTATATTGTATATATATCTGCTATTCCGGCGTTCAAAACTTGGGGGGTTGGGGGGGGGGGGGGGTACAAAATGAGATTATATATAACTAGCTTAATTAATTACACAACTAGCTAGTCCATGAAATCAGATCAGTTGGGCGCGCGGCGACTACGGCGACGGGAAGCACGCCTCGCTGTTGAAGATGGCCTGCTTGAGCTCCCGCTGTATGGACGCCCTCACCGGCGACGCCACCAGGTCGTTCCACACCGATCCCGCGCCGCCCGTGGGATGCCCGTCCGGGTACAGCTCGTGCACGCAGTTGGCGTCCTCGTTGATCCGGCTCACCCGGTCTAGCAGCCCGATCTCCTCCACGTCCACCAGAAGCCGGCTGTCCTTGTCCTTCCACCCGATCAGCTGCATGTATTAGAAGCATGGCACATCAAGCGCCTCGAACATCGAAATCGAGTGAGCGGCCGGATCGTACCTTTGCGCCGGCGATGGTGTTGGTGCTGTAGAGCCTGGCGTTGTCGACGAGGTCGCAGTACTTGCGGAACGCGCCGGCGAAGCGCTTGTGCGACTTGAGCTGCGAGTTCACCCGCACGGCTCTCCCAGATATGATGGCGCGCCGGATGCCCCTGACGACGGCGAGGTAGGCGTCGCAGATGATGCCGACGAGCTCGATGCGGTACGGCTTCCTCGTCGCCCTGCTGGGGGGCCGTCCCTCGCCGTCCTCCTCCGCCACGGGCTCCCAGTACTTCTCCGTGGTCGTCCCGTCGGCGCCGACCTTGTAGCCGACGCCCATCCGGTACCGCTGCCGGTGCACGGACCGCGCCATGGCGATGGTCTGCCGCACGAACGGCTCCCACGACAGGGTGCCGTCCATGATCACGTCCCGCCCCTCGTTCAGCGCCGTCACCAGCAGCGACGCCGCCGCGTCCGTCGAAGACTGGTGCACCAGCTCGGCAGTCTGCAGCATGTCGGTGTGGTGGCCCCGCGAGCTGATGGCCTGGTAGATCACGTCCGACTCTTTGAACGCGTCGGCCTCCACAACCACGGCGTTCGCCGCCGCCCCAGTCCAGAACACCCTGCGTTGCATTGGAGATTCGCAGGGGAGCCAGAGACAGAGAAACTTTATATGTTTTGGAAGGAACGACGACTCACTCCTCCATGATTTGCTTGAGCACGGTGCTCTTGCCAGCGCCCATGCCGCCGCCCATCAGGAGCAGCACCGGGCTGTGGTCGCTGTGGGCAGCCGGGACCAGCACGTCCGTGCCCGCCCGGCTGTGGTCGTGCTGGCAGTGTATGCCGATGACCTTGAGCTCCTCCACCAGCGTGGTGAACAGCCTCGTAACCTTGAGCTCTCTCGTCACCCTCTCAAACCTCATCTTCCTGTATATAAGAACCAGCAACAGAATTCATTTGTAACTAAACCCAAGAGACACAAAATTGAGGTTAATTTCATCCATATTCTCGATCGGGAAGAGGAATGAATAAAAAAGAAAAAGAAACATTGATATGTTACGATGTTCATTTCACATTAATTCTGTGCCGGATCGGATAGGCGTACTGTAATTACCTGGTGGCCTCCATTACCATCCTTCTGAGTTTTCTTCTAGGCTGCTCGTGGGTCAGAACCTATGCAATTGAACCCAACGACGATGACATTAGTATATGCATGGCACACAAAAAGATCTCAATTGTATGAAATAAAATCACCAGGAGGATCTCAATTGTATAAACGCCGCGCGCGTCGATTTTACGGTGTGCAAATAAATATTGCATTTCTCGTGCTTCCTCCGGCCGGTGGATCGAATTGGATACATACCTGCGTGATTATGTGGGTTGCGAATTTCCAGTGGAAGGAGAAGTAGCCGAGGATGCACTTGTCCATCTCCTCGATGAGCTGCACCAGCAGGGCGTCCGGATTCATCTTGTTGTGGAAGAAGGCCAGCAGATTCTGCTCGTAGCCCTCGGTCTTCTTCAGGTAGTCGTACGATAGCGTTGTAACACCCCAAAATTTACATAATTTTTAAAATAATTAAATTGATTTAATTTTTGCATTTGGGGGCATTTAACATAGGCAAAATAAATATTTTAATAAAGTAAAAATATATCGGGCTAGATACATGTATGTGCATAGATGCCGCTGCACAAGTTTTTGATGGTTGTTTGAACTTGTTGCCTAACTTTTGCTCCCTAGAGGACCCTAGCCACCCCTAGCCTCTTCTGGCCAAGTATGGCCAACCCTGGCCACCAGTGGCCACCTCCAGCCGGCCATGGCCAGCATTGGCCAGCCATGGCCAAGGCAACGGCAGCAGCGGCCGGCCACAACGGCCAGCTCTGGCCACCGGCGGCCACAGGCCAGCCAGGCAGCTCGCCGCGCGCCAGGCCGCGAGCCCGCCAACCAGCCCACCAAGCGCAGCGCGCGCCTGCCGCCATCTTGGGCCGAGCGGCCCAGCTAGCCAGCAGCAGCCGCCGTCGCTCGATCTTCTTGGGCCGCAGGTCGCAGCCCATCAAGCTGCCGCTCCGTCGTGCTCGGACGCCGACAGGTGGGTCCCACCACCCGGCCCCACGCGTCAGCCGCTTCCTTCTCCTCTGCTCTGCGTCGCGCGCGCCGTTGCCCGAGTCCCCCTCGGATACGCGCAACCCGAGGATGGCCGACCTATAAAGGGCCTTGCCCTACGCTCCGCCGCCCTTGAAAACCCTAGCTTGAGCCACTGCCACCCTGTGCCCTAGTCCGCACGTGCAGCCACC
The DNA here is from genome assembly GCA_023333625.1 of Bothriochloa decipiens. Lineage (NCBI taxonomy): Eukaryota > Viridiplantae > Streptophyta > Magnoliopsida > Poales > Poaceae > Bothriochloa > Bothriochloa decipiens. The sequence continues at coordinate 46,882,821 of CM041634.1, forward strand.
ATAGCCGCCGCGCTCGAGTTCGGGTGCGCCGCGTCGATCTCCGCCGTCACGGTGTCTCTGTCGACGAAAACCGGCCACGAGCTCCGCCTGAGGGTGATGAAGACGCCGGTACCCCTCTCATTCTCCCTCTCTGTCTCGCGTGTCTGTATGCCGTCGCGGTAGCGCCGCCGCCGTCCGCCGTCGACCTCAATTAGCCGCCTCCGTCCACCTCGAGCATCATCTTCACCGCCGATAAGGTCGCCATGACCTCCTCTGTCGATTGGTGCCTGTTCCCAGTGGAGTAGTGACCCGTAGCACCCTCCCACCGAGAATCCGCTGCCGGTCAATGGCGCCGCCGCGAGCCGACCCGCCTCCGGCCTTCCCTCTCCGCCATTAACCCCACGGCCGAGTCCGCGGAGTCATGCTCGTCACGCCAGTGCCCTTCGCCAAGCCAGCCAAGCAACGGAGCGCCGTTCCGGCGAACTCCAGCGAGTCTCCGGCGAAGCGCCGCCGTCCCGGCCGCTGTCACCGGCAACCAGACCCCGCCGGCCGACCCTGGCCACCCGATCCAATCTGGACGGCCCAGATTAGATCGGGGGAGTACCGGTCAACCGGCAGTCAACGAACCTCTCGGTCGCCGACATGGCAGCCACGTGTACGCCACGCGTACACCACGTATGCGCCACGCAAGCGCTGACCAGTCAACCTGGTCAACTGGCCGGTCAGCCGTGGCATTTTTGCAGAAAAGCCCTTGGACTTTTCTATAATTACGATTTAGTCCACCGCAGTTCAAAATAGGCTGTTTATTTTGTAGTTTTAACCATGAAGCCATCGGTATTTATGATTTAGGTCCAAAATAAGTTTTGTTTCAGTTTTTAAATTATTTTTGAATACAAAAATAGTTCTATTTATTTACGGTTATGCCCTTGACTTTGTCTTAGCCATAACTTTCGCGTTTTAACTCCTTTTTTAGCAATCTTATACTTTTTGAAATCGTATCGACGTAAGCTACGCGATAGTAGTGATGTATACCATATTCTAGGTTTTCAAAATGTGACTTATTTGAGGGTTAGAATAAAGGATCCAGCAACGCCTTTTCCCAACATGCGTATAGCCTAAATCAACCTCGTTAGTTATGCCACCACAACGATAGTTTCTTTGCTGGTCACCCTTACGCTCTAGTGATCATAGTAACGAGCTCTACTGTGTAGACCACTCTTTCTTTAGTGTTCTTTTGATTGATGTTTGTTCTTAGCTTTGTCTGTTTGTGTTGCTTGTTTGCTACGAATAGACGAAGAGCAGTTCATGAGTGCTAAAGATCGGGAGCTGAGGACCGACAAGTACAATTGGAATTAGAGACCAAGAGTTCTTAGACAACCAGAATCAGCAGGTTCATTGGGAAAGCTTCGAACGATGCAAGTATAGTTTGGGTTTTATTTCTGTAACCATGACCTTGTGATTTAATTAATGTTTAAGCATTAAACGTTAAAAGATGACTTCTTAACAAAATTAAGATCTTATCTGTACGTGATCATCCGGATTTACAGTACAGCTATGAGGGCTATATGGCTCTGGTTTTAGCTCAGTATGAGGCCCTTTTCTAGCTTGTTAGTGGTTACCCGAAAGGGTGCAAAAGGGGCTCCGATCTGTATGATCCCGCTGCCTGCCAAGAAGGTGTGGTTCTTGTCTTTTGTTAGTCACCTCTTCGGGGAGGGTTCATGCTTATTGATGGGGAAACCTAGTGGCCCTAACTTGTTAGATGAACCTTTGAAAGGCTTCATAGTGAACCCTGCCGGTCTTCCTTGGTAGTGGGCTAAGAGGCTGATCACCTCGGGCGAAAGGGTAAATCACGGCTCACAATGAAAGTGTACACCTCTGCGCAGAGTTTAATAAACTGGTATACTAGCCTTGCTCAAGGACACAAGCGGCCTTGGAGACATTTATATTAGATGATGATTCTGGTTATGTTAAGATGCTTATTATTTATTGTTTATGTTTTACATTATTTATGTTACATTGGTCATCGATTTATAACTATACCACCTTGTTGCTATACTTGTTGAGATCGACATGGACTCACTCTTGCTATTCTCCCATACCTCAGGAGAAGTTTTAGACTTGTGATCAACCAGTCAGTTGAATCCAGTGGAGTGAACTCTACACTCGGAGTTCGAAGTCGTTTTTCCGCTGTCTGTTCATAGGTGATCTTTTATATACTGTATATGTTATATTTAAAGCATTGTACTTGATACTATTTGTAGCTATATGTGAGATTTATCCCTTAAGACTCACATATAGTGTATATCTGGTTTTGTTCCTAGAACCGGGTGTAACGAGCGTGTGATTGGTGACCATGCTAATATAAAAGCATGCAGCTGGCTTAAGGGTGCCGTGAGCCTGTGAGGGTGAGGAGGACAGAACTGACCTACATTGGGTCTTTAGATGATGACAGCCGACACGTATATGATTAGTTTGGTGAATTGGACGCAAGGAAAAAGTAGGCTTATTTGTTGGCACTGGAGTGATATGATGGTACTTGACATTTTGTGTGCCGTGTGCATTTTGTACCACAAGGTGGAAAACTATGGCGTAGGTTGGTGTTGGTGTAGAATATCATCGTTGCCGCCCGGGCCTGTGGCGGTAGTGGCGAAGCCACGTTGACGTACCCTGGTGCACAGGCACCAGGCTAAATTTTTTTTTACGAGCTACTAGACCGTTTTCCAATGTTTGTGCACCACCCTGCGACAACCGTGTGCACCAGGCAGGCTCGGCCTTCTCTCAAGGGCACCAGGGTTGACTGAGCGCTAGCTTCACCAGTGCCTGTGGGGGTTACTGTATATAATGGAAAGCATTGTTCCATTCTTGAGGCATGGCCTGAGAAGACACATCGTCCAATGGGGAGCTGTGTCTCAGAATTAGAAAGTTGTGCTGTAGATTTTTTTGGCCGAAAACCGTGTACTTTTTTTTAGATGTCATCTAGTGAATGCCACATATATATTCTTTTGATCTAAGGGTTAATTGAAGTTGCATTGCTTATTTGCTTGAGGTGCTAGCGGGACCCATGCCTTGGCATCATGAGTTTGCGTCCTTTTATGACTAAACCGACCTACTACTAGTTTGCCATGTGAAACGACCTCGATTTCTATGAAGGAAAATCCACAGAGTCAAAGTGTAATACGACCATTTAAATTATATTACCCGATAACAATTGAATATCATAATCCATATATCGAACAAAATGGTGCAAATAGAGAGGTTTACATTAACTTATTATATCGCCACTTGGCGGAATCAAAGTTCATGCAGCATAACATTAAAAGCTTGAGGTGCGAAAACTATCATCTTCGATCCAACTTGAGCGTAGGTTCGAAACCCTCAATCGCTGTACTCCCCAGAAGAGTACTCACTCCTTGAACCTGAAACCAAATTTTCAGTACGATTTATACTGGCCACACTCTCATCCTATGCATTGCTTTGTAGTAACTGGATGTAATTCTTGGATATATAAAAAGGAACCTATGAGGCTGAGGTTTTCCTATGTAGTTAATTAGGTATATAAATAATAATATATTTATCAAGTTTTAAACACATTCCCATCTCACATATCCATCACCATCCATCTCTGTAGCACCACCCCAACTTCTCCACCACCATCTCAGACTCAAGTGGACAAGCCAACTCCCTCTCGGCTTGTCTCAGCGGCCCACAGCACTTAACCTGGCTCACGACTGGAAATCATACTCAGGGGAAGGTAGAATACTCCACTCACTAGTCCGGTGCATGCGGAACAAAGAAAAGGTCCATAGCCAAAGAATTGGGCTTATGTATCGATCGATCAACCATACACTATACAGAGGTTTTACTAATCCACTAGATAACCATCATCGGTGTTGATCACCACCTAGGCAGATTCCGGGCGCCTACTGCCATAGAACGATGCCACTCTACCATCCAGCTCTGGATCGCTGGAACTATGAAGAGAGCATGTATCCGCTCCCATAGAGGATGTCATGCCATGTACCCACTCCCGAAGGGGGTGCCATGATCGTCTCGGTAGGGTGTTAGCTCCATCCCATGCATATACCTTCCTATCACTACTCGCCTAGCAGCAGTGGCATCGATCTATCCAGCGGTTTGGCTGTCTCCCCCCATGGAGAGCGAGTGGAAAGCAAGAGATTCCTAAGGTCCGAATACCAGCGCAGCAGTTTCTAAGTGTGACCAAACCGGGATATCTTCATCAGGATTTATCTTTAACGTGCTACCACGACACCTTCGTCCTGGGCTCCACCTCTCAGGGGATCACACCCAAGGACCACCATCACATCTCAGTTAGCCCGCCACAGGCCCCTCTCATGGGAATATCCAGATCCATTCCCCGGCATGACTTGCTCCAAAAGCTCGTCGTACATCCTGGCTTGATCGACTCAACCCTCACCCTACACCCTACCGTAAGTTCCACCCCAAACCCAGATATAGCATCATCAGCTCACATGCCCATCTGATCCATCAACTCACACCTCACCAGCCTGGCACCCTCTAGGCCTTCCCAGGGAACATCACGTCGCATCAAAATGTAAGCGAGTGAAGTATATATATATATAAATATAATAGATAAGCAAGTGGCTAACATAACAGCGGGTAAGCAGGCGAAAGGTTACAACAAGGTAGGGCTCATCAAGTAAAAATCTATCATACAATCCTAACATAGGCAATTCATTATAGCAACAAGAATTTTTAAAGCGCTAGCCATACTACATTTGCCATGCATAATGGGATCTATGAGATTGGGTGAGGTGTGGCACCTTCACTGACGTAGCTGTCGGACTTCTTCTGGTAGTCACTGTCGTCAGACTTGTCCTCGCTCGAGCCTGTAACGAGAATTAATGGTCGCGGAAGCGACCCCTATAGATTAGCACAAAGAACGAATGCAAAATAGAGGATCCAAATGCACTCAAACATAGCTTAGGTAGATAGGGCTTGATTTATAGAAAATTTGGATATGTGGATCATAATTTTTTGAGCTCGTATGAATTAGTTATGAATTTTTAAAGATTTAACCATTTTCTGAAAAAGAAAAGGGGCGATTTAACTGGTGCTGACACGTGGCAGCCTGTGATTGGGCCACGTGTCACGCACGGGTCAACAGGGTCAACACAGCGGCTGACGTGGCGGGTGACGTCATGCTGACGTCAGCATTGACCGGGTCAACAGAGGTCTGACAGGTGGGTCCAGGGTGACGTCACTGCTGACGTCAGCAGTCAACGGTCAATGGTCTGGTGGGTCCCACTTGGCTGTTAATGGGCCGATATGGGCCAGATGTGGCAGAACCTCCTAAATCATATGACCCATATGCATCATTATTGTCTTAAACAGACTCGTAATAACCATGAATGTGTACCATGAGACTTAAAAGGTCTGTCGGGTAAATCCCGAATCATCCACGATTCTCCGAGCAGGATCAATCATTACAAAGAGTCATTGCAGTATTACAACAGTTTTATACAAGTAAGATATATGAGAGTAAAATAGCGGAAGGCTTATAATAACACAAATTTTACAAACCATTTAGTTCAAAACTTACAAATCATAAGTTGGATTATTACAAACCATAGTAGTAGTGGAGTAGCAATAGAAAACTTTATTACAATACCAGGTGATAAGCTCTGCTCAAGAGCCAAACATCCTACTCGTCGTCACTCTCTGCAAGGACTGTCATGCAGCAGGGTGCAAAACATTTCTGTGCATGAGTTTCACCTGCAACAAGGGTTTAACAAACCCTGAGTACAAAAGTACTCAACAAGACTGACCTGACGAAAGAGAGGGGGAAGATTCAAAAATGCAGGCTAGAGGGACAATGTAAGGCTTGCAAGAGACAAGAATTTTTGCAAAAAAGCTTGACAGAAAGTAAAGTTGTCTTGCTCTAGATCATGATTACCAACCAAACTTCATTCTTAAACTCTAAATATTATTCAAGTTGTTACTACGATGATGAACACCGATCGAGTCTTCTTCTCCGAGAAGCAACGGCGATTCGAATCCATTTTCATACCCAGCTGGGACCTAGATCTCGATATGCATGAGGCTCCAACCAAATTGCATACTGGACCACAGATAAACCAGGATAACAACCGCAGCCATATATCACCACATGATACACATAAGCACTTTGACCCAGTGTATCGATATACATGGGAACTTAAACCCACAGTATAACACACTATGACATATGTGAAAACTCTGGTCCCACTATATATATCACTCCATGACATTCCTACGCTCCAACCCTTAGTATGTCACTTCATGCATGTGGATTTCTAGTTTCTCGATATCACTAGATCATCATCGGACGGGACCTAGGGCATCAACAGATGGAAACATTATAGAGGGACTCCTTTCCCAATGCAAATCACCCGTCCGGACTCGATTTATTAACTATTGTCATGATTCCAACAAGTAAAGCCATCCTCATCTTTTTTATTTTTTTCTTTTTGAAAACCTACTAATTAAGCAGGACTAAGCATAACTAAGAATTTACCAGTTAACAGGTAACAAGGAATGAGGAAGTAAGACAGGTAATGCAATTGGCAGGTTTTCACTCAACTCCTATTACCTAATGCAGCATTTCATAACTGAAGCGATAAAACTTTTATATAAAAAAATTAAGGAAGGGTTTAAATGCATCCGGGGCTTGTCTTGATGCTCGGAGTAGATGATTTCTGACTCTGGATCAACACTCAACTCCTGGTTCTGCTCTTCCTTGGAATCTGGTTCGACAGCGTTAAACTCTTCGTTAACGGAGACTACACGATAACATAATACGATTCGACATGATGGAAAAGTAAAACATGATGCTTGATGGATGCATGACCAAATTAAATTCTTGAGTACTCCTTCATGATAAAGTTGCAAGCCAACAAAACTTACTCACTAAGTTCGTTAGGGTTAACTACATCTTTAATGAAATTATTTAAGCACATGAAATAACGTCGATTAAACCCTAATGACATGATCCAGGTAAGCGCAAATAATTAATTAAAGTGCCAAAGGTCATTAGGGTTACTGACCCAAGGTCATCAAGCAATCCCAAAGTCAAACAACCCTATAATGATTAAACATGATTAAAGGGGTTAATTATTTAATTAAAAGCATTAAAATAAAGGCATAAAAATTAAAGTTGTCTAAATGATCTTAAAATTTTATTTTGAAAAGCTCTTGGTCTAATTAGATGGCAAAATAATTTTCAGAAATAAAAGCCGATTATTTTATTTATTAAAAATCATTGAAAGTGCATTTTTCAATAAAAAGGGCTAATTTTAAATTATGCAAAAAGTACTCAAATTTGAAATTTCATATTTTTTCTAGGTATAGGACATCATAAAGATCATACACAAAAAATTTTAGAATTTTGGAGTTATACATGAATTACTATGATTTTTCAAAGAAAATAGTATTTAAATCATTTTCTAGAAAAAGAAAAAGGAAAAAGGGAACAGTACTCCCGTGCTGACCGAACCGACCGACGCCGTTGACCGGCGATTCCTCGCCGACGGCGAAGTCTCCGGTGACGAGCTTGGCACCTACGGGCTCTACGCGACGAGGCGAGCCTAATGAGGTAGTTAATGTGGCGGCGGAGCTCCGAAGCATGGCCGGCGTCGGCCATGGCGGCGCGGCGACGCGCGGACGGCAGCGGCAAAGCTCCCTGGAGCTTCTCCGACGACGGCAAACACACGGGCACATGCAGGACCTTCACACGAACGCGATAGGCAACAAGATGAAGTCATTCCCGACCCCTAGCCCCGATGGCTACGCGCACGGCGGCGCTGGCAAGGTCGCGCCGGCAGCGAGCTACGGCGGCCGGACACTATAACATGGCAAAGATGAAATTGAAGGCAAGGACAAGCACAGGAGCTCACCGCGGTTCTGGAGCGCATGCTATCGGGCTCGGAGACGGGCTGAGTCGAGCTGCAGACAGCGGCGGTGATGGCGGCGGCGGTGTTCCGGTGGCAAGGACGGTGCTCCGACGTGTCCTGTCCACCAGAGAGCGAACCAAGGTGCGCATGAGGAGTAAGATAGCATGGAGAACACAATAGGAGGGTTAATGAGAATATATAACCTACTCTGGCGGCGATGGTCGGCGAAAGAGCTCGCGGCGGCTCGAATGCCGGTCGCGAGGAAGACGACGGCGTGCGGGTAGCTCGGGCGGAGAGAGTGAGCATGGGCTAGCTCAAAATGAGCGAAAGGATGAGATGGAGCTATTGGCAAAAGCAATTGAACAGCGGTGGATCGACGACGATGAAATCAAGCGGCGGAGCGAGGTCGTCGGCGGTGGCGGCGGGGAAAGAGAAGAAGAAAAACGACGGCGGCCGACCGGTATTTAGAGGGCAGGGGCGAAGCATGGACGGGCGACACGACGACGGTGAATCTTCAAGCATTCGGGGTGATCTGGCGGCCACGGCAGAGTAGTATGTGCGGCGGTGGACGGCGGTGCGGCTTGAGAAGCCGGCGATGGCGATTGCCCATAGGTCCTGTGACTGTAGCAGAGGGTTTTATTTTTGAAAATTTGTAATTACTCTAGAAATTACATAGGAACTAGAAAATATCCAAAAATATCATTTGCATAACTTTTCAAGTGCTACATTTTTAATTTAACAAGCCTTTTCAAATTCTGCATATATTTTGAAATATGAATTCAAATTCAAAAGGGGAATAAACCCTAGAAACAAATATTTGAAATTACTTTTGATTTTTCAATAAAACTTGAAAATATTAAAAACTATGAAATGTTTAACATTGCAAACCAAACATGTTTTGTATATAAAGTTTTCCAAAGTTATGCATAAATTTTGAATTATGTTTTAAAATCAAAAGGGGACAAATGCTGGAAAACTGTATTTTCAAATTTATTTGAAATTCTTTTTGGAAACTTGAAAAACTTTGAATACCAACTTTGTAGCTCTTGTCAAGATCTACAAACTATCTTTTTAGAGCATCCCCAAATTCATTATAGATTTTGAATTATCAAAAAGTGGTAAAACCAGCTTTTGAAATAAAGGGTTTTTCAAACCGAATTCAAACTCGATTTGGTTTCTAAATTAATTGGTTGGTCATTAGTGATCACAAATATCATCCAAGGACATTTTTAGGTCAATGACCCAATGCCACCCTTGGTTGACCAAGTTGACTTTTGAAAAACATTTTATAACTTTCCAATTTGAATTTAAATTTGAATTGAAAAACTTGGGAATAAGCTTTGAAATCCAAATTCAACTTCAAATATGGAAATCACTTTTAAGGGTTGAACTTAGATTTATACACTATGCTTAACACTAGTGTAAACACGGTTTACACCTCAAGTATATAGAATATAAACTAAGTATTTGAGATGACATTCGAAAGTAGGGTTTTATTATTTCATGTGAAAAAACATTTCAGAAACACCATCAATCTACAAAATGTAAACTTGTTTCAGTTGGTGCACATCAAGATTGACTTAAACATGAATGCTTTGCAATGCATATGATGACATGGCATGTTTTAGTTAATATAACACCAGAGGTGTTACACCGGATATGGGCCGGACCGGGCCCGCCACGTGGCACGCTCCGGTGCTGCCACGTCATCACACTGAATCCACAACGGGCTCGGTCCACAGCTCCTGGTCCACGGTGCACCGCACTCACTGGGGTCCACTGGCAGCGGCTCCAGTCCACGTACGCCGGGTGCAGGGGTGTTCGCTCGGGTTCATGTGGTCCACAGGCTGGTCTCTCGATGCACCGGCTTACACTGGCCTACTTGCAGCGTCACAATTCACGTACACCGTGTCCATTTTCCTCTGGCCGATTCCATCCCCTTCCTCTGTCTCCCAATCCCGACGACGCTGCTCGCCGGCGGCTGGGAATCTCCGATTCCCAGTGGCTCAGGGGTCCTCTGGCTTCATCAACTGCCCATCGGCTTCGGAACATCACAGCGAACATGAAGGTAGGCTTCAAGGTGGTAGCTTGGCTCCCAACGACGTGCTCTACGGTGGATGGCGGCTCGGCGGCAACAGCGCTCAGTGAACTCTTCGCACCGAGCCACTCCGGTTCTAATTCGGGGCGTAGGGGTTCGATTGAAGTCACGTAGCACGTCTCCGAGGCACCGACGGTGACCAAAATCCACGGCGGAGTCCGCGCGGGCAGCAACTCCCACGGCGGAGCTCCGGCGTGGACATGGTACACGGCAACAGCACCCAGGGAGGCTCCACGGCTCCCATCTTCTCCTCGAGTCGATGCAGCACGTCCCGACGTAGCTTCCCGGCTTCTTCTTGGTCCTTGTTGTGGTCCGAGATGGTAGGAAATGGCGATGAACGGCGGCGCTCTAGAGCGGCACAGCTGCGACACGACAGCGGCAAGGTGGCTCGAGGACGGTGCTCCAGCGAGGCAAACACGGAGCTAGGGTGCGCACGGGGTCCGTCTCATCAAGGCGAGCACGGATCCGAGGTCAAAGGAGGACAAGGCTCAACGGTGAGGCGGCATAGTGGCTTCACCGCGGCGGCGCTCGACGCGCGGCGACTGGCATGGCAGCGCTCCGGTCCGGCATCCTCCCAATGCCGTGGTCTTGGGGCTTGGCCGGTCTGTGCGTGCGTGTGCGTGTGTCCAAGTAGGTCGGTTGCGACCTGGGCCTACACATTCCAAGGCGGAGCGCCATGGCCGTAGCAGCACAGGCGGCGGTTGGAAAAAGGGGAGCAGCGGAGGTGCTCACCAGCGTTTGGAGAGGAGAGGAGGCGCGGTACGCGTCCAAGAGGCTCTGGCTCGTGGTTCTATCCCTGCTCCTCGACGGCTCCGCAGCAGCAGCGCGACGGCGCCCTCCTTCTTCCCCGACTCCGGCGGCGGCTTGCTTTTCCCCTGCCTCCTTCTTCCCCAATCCCCTTCTTTCTTTCCAATTGGTGGTCTGGTGGTGGAATTGGAGGGCCACCGGTGCGGCAGAGCGTCTTGGGAAACCCTAGGGCGCCGGGGATTGCTCTTATAGGGACGGAGGTGGTATGTAGCGCGGCGATGGCACGGCGGGGAAAGCTCAGGCAGCCGGGGGCAATCCCGTCCAAGGAAAGCTTCCAGGAGGCTCCCTCGGCTCCTGTGGGCTTCAGCGGGCAGTGGCTCAAGCCCAAGGTTTCTCGGCGAAGGATGGGACAGGCAGGGGACAGCGGGTGTGCGGCGGTGCGGGTGCGCGCGAGAGAGCGAGGTGCTCGCGACCGCAGGTGTTTTGTGGCAGGGCTTGTCGGGCCAGGTGGCGAGCGGGCGCGCGATGATGTGGCGGAGGCTCAGATCGGGCGGCCGGGGCGGATTGCTTCTAGGCGACGCGTGGGAACATCGACTGGCATCGGCGACGTCAGCGCGAGCGACCGGTGAGGAAGATGTGGAAAGGTATGACAAGGTGACCCCATGCGTCAGCGACTCGGGCGGCGGTTCGGTGTGGCGCGAACGGCAGCGAGTCCTTGCTGGGCCTCCCGGTGCTTGCTGGGCCGGCTCGCGCGGGGAGAAACGAGAGAGAGCGCGGGCGAGCGGCTAGGCCGCCTTGATGGGCCGGTTGATGCGCGAGGGAAGGGGGAAGGGAAAGAGAGATCGGGCCGGCTTGCTGGGCTGCTTGCAGGCCGATCGGCGCGGGAGTGAAAGGGAAGAGGAGGAGAAGAGCTGGGCCGGGGCTGGGCTGGTTTGCTGGTCGTGCCAGAAGCTTCTTCCCTTTTCTCTTCTTTATTTTATTTTCTTTTCTTTTTTCCCTTTTTTAAATACTTTTATATATATGATGTGCCAATTTTGCATGATAAAGTAGTGGGTATACTAGGCCCTTATTTTGTTAGGGTATTTTTCCCTTGATATTTATTTGTGAAAATAATTATTATGGTCTCATTTTAATTAAACATCACATAAATCAAATAAAATCCAAATCACTCTTTAATGCAGCATGTCATGTGAAGTAATGAAACATTGAAGTAGAATTATTGCAACATTGAAATATAACATGTGAAACATTGATCATGACACGAGACATTGATTATGTTATGATGCTAATACATGATATGCTTAGGGTTAAGACATGTTTAGGGGTAAATGATGAAATGTCATACTCATCACTCAGGGTTTTATAAAAAAAATTGTAGCTTGGATTTTTGGGTTGTTACACCGTGTGTGTTTCTGTTCTGGCGTTATAGTAGTATCCTTAAAGCGATGTATATGATATAAAGGTAGGAAGGAGCACATTTCTAGCCATCTAACTATTGCCTTGGTTTGATACAAAAAACTATTGCCTTGGTGATTTTTGGAAATACTAGCAATATCGGTTAATAGCTGGTTTTAAAGATGAATTTGTTTATGTTTTTTAGATTATAAAGTTGGTTTAATTTAAAATAATTTAGGCAGTTAATTCCAAATTAGGAACTTATGAAATGAATCGGTAGCAAAGTCGTTTGCTAAAAGTACAACTCCTTCTTAACTTTAACTAGATGACGTTATGGGATGCGCGCTGGTCAAACTTTCAACTTTAATTAAATTTTTATAAAAATCGTGCAATATCTATATCCTCAAACAAGTTTATTCTAAAAATATATTCAACAATCTATTTAATGATACTAATTATGTATTATAATTAATAATATTATTTAACATATAATCGGTTAATTAAAAAATTGACTTATAAAAAAAAGAGAATGGCATCTATTTTAGAATAACGGGAGTATATATCTATTGAATTTTTTTATTTTTATTTTTTTTAAAAAAATTTATAATTTTAATTTTTTGTTTCGAAATATGACAGAACTAGTCGCTCACAGTGGGCGTTTTTTTAAAAACGCCCACTGTGTGGGCGTTATATGTGACGTGGCACAGGGCCGGCCGCCGCCGGTGCCGGCTTTTGCGGGCGGCCGCCTGGCGCCCAAAAAACGCCTACTGTGTGGGCGTTTTTTGGTGGCGAGAGGGCTGCCTGCAAAAGCGCGCGACCGGCCTCGCCCTTTTACAGGCGGCCCCCTAACGCGCAAAAAATACCGATACAGTTAATATCATCATCAACAATGTCGGAGGGACAAGTATGTCTTGAGATAGCCCGGCCGGCGACCACCAGCTACGGCCTACGGACACGGACCATAGCACGTGGCGATTATTCTGCCCTTCGATCCTTGGAAGGGCCACATTGCATTGGTAGTACTATTCATTTTTTTGCATCGAGAAATGTGCACTTATATATATTGTACTGCATGTACTGAAAGCCCGTACGTACATGAATATTTTTCCCCCGAAGCCGTACGTACGTTGATGCATGTGAGAACGAAAAGTCCAGCTACCAGCCAGTATGTAGTCATAAATATGCATGAGCGAGCCAGCATCACTGATCGGTCCCATCGTACCGACGCATGCATTATTTTACTGAACAGCATCGCGTCGTGACCTCGTTTGCAGGCGAGGCCGGGCCGTGCACTTTTGCAGGCGGTCCCCTGGCGCGCAAAAAACGCCCACACAGTGGGCGTTTTTTGGCTGCTCCGAGGCCCGCCCGCAAAACAGCGCGCACTTTTACAGGCGGCCCCTCGGCACCAAAAAACGCCCACACAGTGGGCGTTTTTTGGGCGCCAGGCGGCCGCCCGTAAAAGCCGGCACCGGCGGCGGCCGGTCCTGTGCCACGTCACATATAACGCCCACACAGTGGGCGTTTTTTAAAAAAACGCTCACTGTGGGCGCTGTCATATTTCGAAACAAAAAATTAAAATTGTAATTTTTTTAAAAAAAAAAATAAAAATAAAAAAAATTCTATATCTATTGGTAGTGTTTGTTGGGCCAATCAACATACTTATAGGCCCACCAACATGCTTATAAGCCCAATAGCCTTACTACAATTCATAGCCAATCTGGCCCATGTCGATCTAAAGTTTGCTCCTAACTGTAGAATTGAATATTCTCTGCGCCGTCCATGGAGATCGGCATTAGCTCCGCCGCCGCCGCCGCAGCGGAGGAGACTCGTCATCTCCTCGGAGTTGGACCAGTGCTGATTGGTTCGGCAGAGGCGGCCGCATCGGCGACGCGCCACCAAGGCTCGTCCCGCCGTGCCTGCAGGTGGCTGCCGCTCCACTTGTTCGCCCGCGACCGCGGCCACGAGAGCACCACCCGCACCCGCGCAGCCTGTAAGCCGATGAACGCGGAAGAGTTCAGGAGGCATCGGGAGAGAAGGCAGAGGTACAGTAGGACTAGTCGGTCGCATCTTCGCCTTCCTTCTTCTGATCCTAACTATTTTGCTTTTAGTTTCCCCAATCACCATGACCGTGGTCCATCCTGTTCCTGTTATGCTAGGGTCATCGAGCAGGGGCACTTCGAGCGCTTAGCCGCCGATCGCCAGCTTGTTGTGGACTGCCTGCGCCACTACAACTCTCTACATCCGGTTCGTTCGTTTGTTGCATTGCTTCCCTTCCATCCTCATCTACGCAATGTGTGTGTAATATGCATGCTTTCTGTCACTGCTCTGTTATCAATCAATTTGGTCGTCTTGTGCATGGTTCACTCACACACTATTAAGGGACCAACACAGACAAACCTGCTCTACAATAAATACCTCTGTTAATTAGTTTTCCCAGAATTCTGATGTTCAGTTTCACCATGCCGTGTTGCTCTCTGTTTTAATTATTTATACCTCTCTTCATGGCATCGCATTGCATTGGCTGGTTCATCAGCACGACAAGTATGAACCTGCTCCCGGTGAGGTGACTCAACACTTCAGGGCGCACAACATCGAGGTCTGGACTCATGGCAACTTTGTGGTCGCCGCAAGCGCTCCGGCTGCTTCTCCTTCTTTCCTGCTGCAAGGACTCTCTTCTTTTTTGAGCTCAACCTTACCAGTGATTTCCATGGAATCGTCACATGCGTCCCATTAGGTACTTATCGTCGATTCTACCTATCTCAGTTCTACTTATCTTAGTTATTAATACATTTATAACTGATTACACAGCATACCTGTTTGTGCCTTCTCTTTTGGTAGCGCCAAATATATATGCCACTTCATAACATAACAATGGATTGAATGGTGGAATGCACTACATAATACCTCCCACTGAATTAGTGATGAAAGTCCCACATGTTTTGGCTCACTGGGTCAACCCAAAACTAACGAACTAGAATGGCATACCACCTGAATAATTAATTTAGGGGTAGAAATGAACTAATCGAGATGGTCCACAAAACACCATTGGGTACCCACTTTTCTGTGTTAAAACTTCATCAACAAGTTCCCTCGAGGCTAGCTATTAAAACCATTGATTTGACCTTGTAAAGGTGATCCATGATTCTTACAATTTTACCAAGGCACATAGTCACTGTCTTAAGTCTTAACATATCTTTACCTTGCTTTTGTTTGGTATATGTCCTTGTTTATATGCTGTGATGTTTCATTTGAGAGAGATTGCATTATGATCAAATTCCCACTATGGAAATATTCGCTCAACTTCGTTTCAGTTCCTTGTGCATCAATAACTATTTAAAGAATTAAATAAATGTATCTGCATAACAGATACATCTTTTATCTCATGGCACGCTATATATGCTTACGTTTACCCTCTCTCTCTCTCTCTCTCTCTCTCTCTCTCTCTCTCTCTCTCTCTCTCTATATATATATATATATATATATATATATATATATATATATAT
>CM041634.1:46898552-46920258 GCA_023333625.1 Bothriochloa decipiens
AATAACAAACGCCTTGATGGAGCTGGAGGGGAACGATCCAAGAAGCAGCAAGCCCAGCTTCAGCTGTCAAGTCGAAACTGGCCTCTGATGGGTTGATGTGTTGGTTGTCGATCAGATCGAGCACCAGCTAGAGATTATTTTTCTTATGGCATCTGCCAACGCAGCATAAGGTAGACCAGTCACCATCAGTGCATCAGATGCAGCAGTATGCTTAATTATACTACTGCAGAAACTTCCAGTTTAGTCATTCAGTAACCGATCGACGCGACTTTAGCAGAAATAAAACGTTCTGTTTCTGACGAATGTAATGTTAGTGTCATAAGTGATGATTCGTTCAAGCGGCATGCAATATTTGCCGTTCTCCCTGAACTACTGAAAAACAAGTGAACAAGGCAAAACCTGTCATTAATTAAAAGGATTGTTTCAGGTCCACGATCAGTATATTGTATATATATCTGCTATTCCGGCGTTCAAAACTTGGGGGGTTGGGGGGGGGGGGGGGTACAAAATGAGATTATATATAACTAGCTTAATTAATTACACAACTAGCTAGTCCATGAAATCAGATCAGTTGGGCGCGCGGCGACTACGGCGACGGGAAGCACGCCTCGCTGTTGAAGATGGCCTGCTTGAGCTCCCGCTGTATGGACGCCCTCACCGGCGACGCCACCAGGTCGTTCCACACCGATCCCGCGCCGCCCGTGGGATGCCCGTCCGGGTACAGCTCGTGCACGCAGTTGGCGTCCTCGTTGATCCGGCTCACCCGGTCTAGCAGCCCGATCTCCTCCACGTCCACCAGAAGCCGGCTGTCCTTGTCCTTCCACCCGATCAGCTGCATGTATTAGAAGCATGGCAAATCAAGCGCCTCGAACATCTAAATCGACTTGTGTAAAGGAGTAGTGACCGGCCGGATCGTACCTTTGCGCCGGCGATGGTGTTGGTGCTGTAGAGCCTGGCGTTGTCGACGAGGTCGCAGTACTTGCGGAACGCGCCGGCGAAGCGCTTGTGCGACTTGAGCTGCGAGTTCACCCGCACGGCTCTCCCAGATATGATGGCGCGCCGGATGCCCCTGACGACGGCGAGGTAGGCGTCGCAGATGATGCCGACGAGCTCGATGCGGTACGGCTTCCTCGTCGCCCTGCTGGGGGGCCGTCCCTCGCCGTCCTCCTCCACGGCCACGGGCTCCCAGTACTTCTCCGTGGTCGTCCCGTCGGCGCCGACCTTGTAGCCGACGCCCATCCGGTACCGCTGCCGGTGCACGGACCGCGCCATGGCGATGGTCTGCCGCACGAACGGCTCCCACGACAGGGTGCCGTCCATGATCACGTCCCGCCCCTCGTTCAGCGCCGTCACCAGCAGCGACGCCGCCGCGTCCGTCGAAGACTGGTGCACCAGCTCGGCAGTCTGCAGCATGTCGGTGTGGTGGCCCCGCGAGCTGATGGCCTGGTAGATCACGTCCGACTCCTTGAACGCGTCGGCCTCCACAACCACGGCGTTCGCCGCCGCCCCAGTCCAGAACACCCTGCGTTGCATTGGAGATTCGCAGGGGAGCCAGAGACAGAGAAACTATATATGTTTTGGAAGGAACGACGACTCACTCCTTCATTATTTGCTTGAGCACGGTGCTCTTGCCAGCGCCCATGCCGCCGCCCATCAGGAGCAGCACCGGGCTGCGGTCGCTGTGGGCAGCCGGGACCAGCACGTCCGTGCCCGCCCGGCTGTGGTCGTGCTGGCAGTGTATGCCGATGGCCTTGAGCTCCTCCACCAGCGTGGTGAACAGCCTCGTAACCTTGAGCTCTCTCGTCACCCTCTCAAACCTCATCTTCCTGTATATAAGAACCGGCAACAGAATTCATTTGTAACTAAACCCAATAGACACAAAACTGAGGTTAATTTCATCCATATTTCTCGATCGGGAAGAGGAATGAATAAAAAAGAAAAAGAAACATTGATATGTTACGATGTTCATTTCACATTAATTCTGTGCCGGATCGGATAGGCGTACTGTAATTACCTGGTGGCCTCCATTACCATCCTTCTGAGTTTTCTTCTAGGCTGCTCGTGGGTCAGAACCTATGCAATTGAACCCAACGGCGATGACATTAGTATATGCATGGCACACAAAAAGATCTCAATTGTATGAAATAAAATCACCAGGAGGATCTCAATTGTATAAACGCCGCGCGCGTCGATTTTACGGTGTGCAAATAAGTATTGCATTTCTCGTGCTTCCTCCGGCCGGTGGATCGGATTGGATACATACCTGCGTGATTATGTGGGTTGCGAATTTCCAGTGGAAGGAGAAGTAGCCGAGGATGCACTTGTCCAGCTCCTCGATGAGCTGCACGAGCAGGGCGTCCGGGTTCATCTTGTTGTGGAAGAAGGCCAGCAGATTCTGCTCGTAGCCCTCGGTCTTCTTCAGGTAGTCGTACGATAGCGTGCACAGGTGCGGGCACTCGTTCAGATCTTCGAAACCGATTTGCGTCGCTTGGGAAAAAAAAATCCCGATCGATCGGTTAATCAGACCAATATAAAACAGAAAATTCAAAAGTAAACACGCCATTTGCAGCAGTTCGTCGTCATCAATCGATGCTGATTAACAGGCTGTGCAATGGCTGCTGCAGGCGGCGTACCGACGTAGTGTGCGAACGTCTGGATCTCGTGGACGCGGCCGCCGGCGGACACGTTGAGCAGCGGCACCACCGGCTTGGGCGGGCTTGCTTCCTCGCCGGCGCCATTATTGTCCGTCGGTTGCGCGACGCGGTCGAGGCGATCGGGCACAACCGCGCGCAACATCATGAGCCCATCTACCGGGAGGAGCTACGCGCGGCGTCGCACTCGACCCTGAGATCGGCGTCTGGGGAAATGCGCGTTCTGCTCTCTCTGAGATGGGATGCAAAGCTTGAGGCTAGAATCGAGAGACAGAGAGGGGGTCTCGCTCGAGGCTGGGGACGCGGCCGGGGATCCAAAGGGTGCGGAGGCGCGAGAGCGAAACGAGTGCATGCGCGCATGGCATGGGCACGGCACGGCGCTATGTTCGGTTTCCTTTTGATGGATCCTTTGGGCTTCGCTTACCGACCGTCCCGTCAGGAGGATTGCATTCTGTGAATTGGGTGCCCACTAATGTGTCGACCAGAAGCATTGCCTTCTCATGATCTGAAATGGAGGTAGATCCGCCATGGAACTTGCTTGAAGATGCATGGCACAAGCTGCCGCTCCACAACATCTGGAAGCAATTAATGGCCGGCACGAGTGGAGTGACGGGTGACCATGCTAATCCAAAAGCGTGCAGCTGGCTTAAGGGTGCTGTGAGCCTGTGAGGGTGAGGAGGACAGAACTGACCTACGTCGGGTCTTTAGATGATGACAGCTGACGCGTATATGATTAGTTTGGTGAATTGGACGCAAGGAAAAAAAAGTAGGCTTTATTTGTTGGCACTGGAGTGATATGATGGTACTTGACATTTTGTGTGCCGTGTGCATTTTGTACCACAAGGTGGAAAACTATGGCGTAGGTTGGTGTTGGTGTAGAATATCATCGTCGCCCCCCGGGCCTGTGGGGGGTTACTGTATATAATGGAAAGCATTGTTCCATTCTTGAGGCATGGCCTGAGAAGACACATCGTCCAATGGGGAGCTGTGTCTCAGAATTAGAAAGTTGTGCTGTAGATTTTTGGCCGAAAACCGTGTACTTTTTTTTTTTTTTGAGATGTCATCTAGTGAATGCCACATATATATTCTTTTGATCTAAGGGTTAATTGAAGTTGCATTGCTTATTTGCTTGAGGTGCTAGCGGAACCCATGCCTTGGCATCATGAGTTTGCGTCCTTTTATGACTAAACCGACCTACTACTAGTCTGCCGTGTGTGTTTCCGTTCTGGCGTTATAGTAGTATCCTTAAAGCGATGTATATGATATAAAGGTAGGAAGGAGCACATTTCTAGCCATCTAACTATTGCCTTGGTTTGATACAAAAAAAAACTATTGCCTTGGTGATTTTTGGAAATACTACCAATATCGGTTAATAGCTGGTTTTTAAAGATGGATTTGTGTGTATGTTTTTAGATTATAAAGTTGGTTTAATTTAAAATAATTTAGGCAGTTAATTCCAAATTAGAAACTTATGAAATGAATTGGTAGAAAAGTCGTTTGCTAAATGTACAACTCCTTCTTAACTTTAACTAGATGACATTATGGGATACGTGCTGATCAAACTTTCAACTTTAATTAAGTTTTTAAAAAAATCGTGCAATATCTATATCCTCAAACAAGTTTATTCTAAAAATATATTCAATAATCTATTTAATGATATTAATTATGTATTATAGTTAATAATATTATTTAATATATAATCGTTTAAATTAAAAAAATTGATTTATCAAAAAAAGAGAATGACATCTATTTTAGAATGATGGGAGTATATATCTAACGGTAGTGTTTGTTGGGCCAATCAACATACTTATAGGCCCACCAACATGCTTATAAGCCCAATAGCCTTACTACAATTCATAGCCAATCTGGCCCATGTCGATCTAAAGTTTGCTCCTAACTGTAGAATTGAATATTCTCTGCGCCGTCCATGGAGATCCGCATTAGCTCCGCCGCAGCGGAGGAGACTCGTCATCTCCTCGGAGTTGGACCAGTGCTGACTGGTTCGGCAGAGGCGGCCGCATTGGCGACGCGCCACCAAGGCTCGTCCCGCCGTGCCTGCAGGTGGCTGCCGCTCCACTTGTTCGCCCGCGACCGCGGCCACGAGAGCACCACCCGCACCCGCGCAGTCTGTAAGCCGATGAACGCGGAAGAGTTCAGGAGGCATCGGGAGAGAAGGCAGAGGTACAGTAGGATTAGTCGGTCGCATCTTCGCCTTCCTTCTTCTGATCCTAACTAACTATTTGCTTTTAGTTTCCCCATCACCATGACCGTGGTCCATCCTGTTCCTGTTATGCTAGGGTCATCGAGCAGGGGCACTTCGAGCGCTTAGCCGCCGATCGCCAGCTTGTTGTGGAATGCCTGCGCCACTACAACTCTCTACATCCGGTTCGTTCGTTTGTTGCATTGCTTCCCTTCCATCCTCATCTACGCAATGTGTGTGTAATATGCATGCTTTCTGTCACTGCTCTGCTATCAATCAATTTGGTCGTCTTGTGCATGGTTCACTCACACACTGTATTTTTTTTTTTTTTGAAAGAGTACTCACACACTGTATTAAGGGACCAACACAGACAACCTGCTCTACAATAAATACCTCTGTTAATTAGTTTTCCCAGAATTCTGATGTTCAGTTTCACCATGCCGTGTTGCTCTCTGTTTTAATTATTTATACCTCTCTTCATCGCATCGCATTGCATTGGTTGGTTCATCAGCACGACAAGTATGAACCTGCTCCCGGTGAGGTGACTCAACACTTCAGGGTGCACAACATCGGGGTCTGGACTCATGGCAACTTTGTGGCTCGCCGCAAGCGCTCCGGCTGCTTCTCCTTCCTTCCTGCTGCAAGGACTCTCTTCTTTTTTGAGCTCAACCTTACCAGTGATTTCCATGGAATCGTCACATGTGTCCCATTAGGTACTTATCGTCGATTCTACCTATCACAGTTCTACTTATCTTAGTTATTAATGCATTTATAAGTTATAACTGATTACACAGCATACCTGTTTGTGCCTTCTCTTTTTGTAGCGCAAATATATATGCCACTTCATAACATAACAATGGATTGAATGGTGGAATGCACTACATAATACCTCCCACTGAATAGTGATGGAAGTCCCACATGTTTTGGCTCACTGGGTCAACCCAAAACTTCCTAAAACGAACTAGAATGGCATACCACCTGAATAATTAATTTAGGGGTAGAAATGAACTAAGCTAGCTGGTCCACAAAACACCGTTGTGTACCCACTTTTGTGTGTTAAAACTTCATCAACAAGTTCCCTCGAGCTATTAAAACCATTGATTTGACCATGTAAAGTTTAAGTGATCCTTGATTCTTACAATTTTACCAAGGCACAGTCATTGTCTTAAGTCTTAACATATCTTTACCTTGCTTTTGTTTGGTATATGTCCTTGTTTATATGCTGTGATGATTAATTTGAGAGAGATTGCATTATGATTGCATTCCCACTATGGAAATATTTGCTCAACTTCGTTTCAGTTCCTTGTGCATCAATAACTATTTAAAGAATTAAATAAATGTATCTGCATAACAGATAATCTTTTATCTCATGGTACGCTATATATGTTTACGTTTACCTTCTCTCTCTCTCTCTCTCTCTCTCTTTCTGGTACAGTGAACCATGGCAACATTAATTACTTTTTAAGATCTTATTAGTTTGTTCTATGTTTTCAATTCCTGTACTCTTGTTCATCATATTCCCTAGATATTAACCCTTTAAACTTAGCACCTTGTACAATGACAATGGCCTGAAGGAATAACCAATTTTAAAATAGTGGATGGTCCCTTTTTAACTGCTTCCTTCTGTAAATTTTCTTGATGTTCCCCTGATTATGCATGTCTGCTTAATTTAAGTTAATATAAAATTTATTTCTAGATGGTATGCAGCTAGAAATGGCTTTATCTCTCCTGTTGTTTGAATTATATTATGCTTGCTATATCCACATGATTGAGGGCGGGACAAGTTATGATATTTTCCTATTCTCCTTTGCTGGGCTAGCAAAGAGACACCTGGCAAGATAATTATCCCAAACAAGGGCAACAAGAGAGCTATTACCCACTTGCCCTGTGTTACTGCATAACCTGTCTCGTTGACTAGCATGAAATACTCTGCTTCCAGTCATTAGGTTTTGTATTCCTGATTTATCTATGATATTTTCTTTTGAGAATGAACCTGATTATCGTGTTCTCTATTGCACCACATTGATGTGAGTCTGATTTTTTTTTTCCCTGCTTGTGTTTTCAGACGAACCAGTTACTGAAGGTTATAGTGTCTTGGGTTTTCCTATTTGGTGGTGAAAACGTCGCGATGGCAGAAGTATCTCTCTCTCTCTCTCTCTCTCTCTCTCTCTCTCTCTCTCATTAACACAATATGTTGTTTCAGCCATTTTTTCTTCAGCGGATTGCATTTGCAACACCTGTTATCGTCGTTTTGATTCTGCACAAAAAACACTTGCATGTGGCCACGGCAAGGCAGAGAGGATATGTGAGATGTGCCATCATAGCTCCGCTGTGCTGCATCCATACCCTGGAGAATTCACATATGGCTATCGTGAATACCTTTGCCGCTGCTACTACTGAGCAGTGATCATCCATCTTTCGCCTCAACCAATGTGCATAGAATGGTGACTAGTTAATATGGTGTATTGAAGATGACGATGGTTTTACTAGACGTGCTGGTGGTGGTGCATGTAGATTGTTGGTTCCAATGGTCATGGAACATGATTTTTGCTTTCTATCAAATTGGAAGTTACTACAAGTTAACAATATCATGCTTATGCAACTACATATATGATGCTTGTATGTGGAATGAATCTGCTCTTTATGTGTTTTAGCTTGAGCCTCGGGTTTGCATGGTTGGTGGGTTTACATGGTTTAACTTATTATTTTTAACTCATCTGTAAATCTGATTCCTTAGCAGATGGGTCTGGTGTGTTGAAGCACCAGCCATACAGATTCCATCTCGCTCGATCATTTCTGCTTGCCTACTTTGGGGATTTTCTGACTGATAGGGACCTGAAAACCAAGCCGAGCGAACTGAAATACCGGTTTCATGGTTTTGGCTTCGGTTTAAATTCACAGAACTTTGGTTTTTGGTGTCGGCTTCGTTTTTTCTATGGCGAAACGAGCCGAACTATCGAATAATTGAATTGAGCCAATAAAATCATCGAACACATCCCACTGACCTCGCGATTATTGCAAAACATGCATCTGCGCCCAAATTTGCCGCGGAAGTCGGATCAAAGTCCACTTTTGGGCAAGATTGTATCGACTTGAATTTTCGCTTGTGTGCGGTTTTAGCCGAACCGTATTTCTCACGATTCGTTCGGGATTTAGGCAGATGTGTTTGGTTGCTCGCGTCAGCAGATTCAGTGCTTCTCTCCTCCGTGGTACTGATGAATTGAAAGAAAAAGAACTGAGTCACGTTTGAGAATGAACTCGTGCCGATTATTTTAAAAACGAAGCCAAGATCGTGTGCTGCTCGGTCTGCTCGTGAGCGAAAGCATGAGGGGAAAAAAAAGGTAAGGACGAAATTAATTCTTTACCATCAATTGGGAGCAAACCGCTGCAAGCATGCAACGACAATTTTGTCTGTTCACACACAGAGGACCCACGTACAAGCACAGAGGTCGTGGTCGTGGCCGTCAGAGGATGGATTCGAGCAAATCCACCAAGTAAATGATCGGTAAAGATGATGGTGTATTTTGCATCCATCTATACTGCTGCGTTTGCTTATATTTAATTATTTTTACACGAAAATAAACACGTACTCCATATATCCGCGAACGACCCAGACAAAGGAGTTAGCAGCGGTTAATGATAAATAAAGTTTCCTCTCCCCCCCCCCCCCCACCCCCACCCCCCACCTCCCCCCAAAAAAAAAAACGTTTACAATTGCACAAATCTGTCAGTGCCTTCCTATTTACAGATAGGATATCACATAAGACCTCATCCCATCAAAAAAAGAAGTCAAGCCATATGCTAATACAAGATGCTGATGTTACAACCGGTAAATATGATAATCCTTGTATCTGGAGAAGTGGACTGTGGGCATACCAAAGGGTGGTAGCCATAGCAGCGTCGCCTTTTCAGACTAACCGCAGCTAAGCGGTAGCCATGACACCGCAAAAACCAACACTATACAACTTATCGTGGTTTAAAAATAATACATGCCTCATCAACTGGCTCATAACTTTCCATTAAGCTAACTAGTAGGATGGATAGAAGCCTCCCCAGCTGTTCCATTCTACGAACGAAGTAGCTCTCTTTCTCTTAGCTTCACACTCAGTTCTTCCTTTGACGGCAGCTTCCACTCACCTTTCATAGCAGCAGACCACCATGCCTTCAGCTCATCCTAGAAAACGAAATCATATATGATATAAGTCATTTCCTATTCCAACTGATGGGATGGGACCAAAACCATTTCATGTCACTAGTAAATAGGAGTTATTGGCAAAAGTGGTTAAAATCATATGCTTTGAGAACGGAAGCAAAGAGATCTAGGAGAGTTGTAAAGTATTTGATATGGTGTCTATTGCTAAACACGTGCCTTTTCCATTATCCACAATTTGGTAGGCATGCATTATATTATTGTCTCACTACATAACAATAGTATTTATTAGTGTTTAGATGACATAAATGCATTTCACAGATTTTGTTAAAAATGTTTCAATAAAACTTCAACCAAAATAATATTACTTTGAATAATATCATTTGATGTGTAGAAATTCTAGAAACAATCTAGAAAAAAGTGACTGCCACACTTTGTCGGGATGAATAAAGCAAGAAGCCATCCACCAAAAGAACTGTTGGAGCAATATTTCACAGCTCATTTTAATGTGGTGCCACTGTGTTTGGTAAACTTTCAGTTATCACCCACTAAGTCGGTCAAAACATAAAACTTCTACGCATAACATACCTCATGGAAGTCATGGTTGGATACAAAGCGAGAATCTACTTGACAGGTTGAATTTCTGATGGTTACAGAAAGGCGACTCCTATCCAGTGCTCCTGTAAGACATGCATACCATTTACTCTCTTTTTCCATTTAACCACTGTTTTTCTTTTTTTTAAGCGATGAACAAATGCTCTGCATGGAAGAAGGATTTTCCAAATTCAATCACCAAATTAAGGCAATTTTTTAGTCATTTACCATTCAGGCGGGCAACATGATATCCTGTGCCACCCAATGCTTCCTCCCATTTACCAAATCGCAGTCGGACAAAAAAGCCATCTAATGTAGTGTGCATGATCGGTGATCTCAGCCATCTGTCATGAGGAACAAACACAAAAAAGATCAAACATCATTAGGTCTTTTCTTTTGGGTGTTGTACAGGTTTCTAAACCCTTTTACTCTTCTTCTTTTGATAACTCAATTCTATCGACTTTGGACAAAACTAGAATGACTTTCTTTTTGGGATGGAGGTAGTATCTAACAGTATATATTTGTCCACCGAAATGTCTAAGAAATCATTATTTACATGTCCCCCTTTCATACAAGAACATAAATCACCTGAATGCAAATATACGGCATAGAATTCAAATGATCCAGAAATCCAGTGGAGTACCTTATGATATCTGAGCGAGACAGGCGAAGCCTATGTAAGGCACCAAAAACAACACTTGGTTCATCACAGATATCATTAGACATAGTGCCATAAGGTACAATTTGCTTGTTATCTGATGGACCTGCCATAAAATCTGTGACTCCTCCCTTTAATTCTACTTGGCTTCTGTCAGTATCTTCAGCCAAAGTGTTTAGTTCTAAATGAGGCTGACTTGCAGATTTTCCAGCTGTGTCCCCTCCATGATGCTGATGCTGATGCTGATGCTGATGCTGATGCTCAGATACAAAGTTTTCTCTTAATTCTTCGTTGCTTAGACACATCTGATCCTTGCCTTTTTCACCTACCCACAAAACTATTCTTCCGTTTCCACTAGAAGATTTCTGATTTTCGTGTCCTGCCTCTACTTGATCATGGCTGCTGTAACTAACAACAAAAGAGTTAGTTTTGTGGTTTCTCAGTTTGGGACTTCCACGCTCACATGCGATAGCCAACCTTACTGCAGAGGTGTTTGCATATCTAAGCGCGTCCAATCTCTTTGCAAAAACAGAAGCCATTGTTTCAGATTGCTTAGGTTCCTCTGGAGGCGTTGCTGGACATTTACTACTTGTTACACGATCGCTGCTTCCTCTGCCAGTGAAGTGTTGCATATTGTTAAGTTCCTTCTCCAAATTAAAATTCTGAAGAGGTGGACAACACAACTTGTCACCCACAGCCTGTGGATCAACAGCATTCTCTACATTGCATGGTGTTGCCTCCATCAATTCCACTGATGCTTTTGGCAAAAGCCGAGTTACCCACAAGCTTTCCCTCAAACCACCTTTATTTTGTGTTGCATCATTTGAGCAGACAGCTGTGCACTGATTTTGTTTTTCTTCTAGAGATCTAGAGCTAAACTTACTGGAACTGGGCAGTTTCATATTTCGTTCTGGTCTCATTTGGAAAATATCAATTTGACTCTGAACATTTCCTCTACAACTACCAGAAATCATCTGAAAGCGTTCAGCAGCTAAAGTCTCAGTAGCCACATCAAGAGTTTCTCTATCCATGCCAATTTGTTTGTCCAACACAGAGTTGCTATCATTCAATTCCAGGGCCAGTCTATTGAACACATGCCCAGCACAGTTGCTTTCTGGTTGATGGCACTTATCTCTTGAAGTTGTCATAACATTATGAGTATACAGGGACTGGAAGAGCGAATTGAAGCCAACAGATTGCATAGGAACACTGCTGTTGTTTTGAAGTGGCTGGGAAGGTGCTGCAGATCCCTGTCCTGTACTCGCTGAAAACTTCTGATCAAGTGGAACGGCAGCAGTGGCTCCATCAAGCATGGGTAACCCATTCGTGAGTGATGACATCCAGTTGAAGAAAGATGTACCACGTTTTTGCAATAATCCTGAGCAAGAACTCTCATTGTCTTCTCTTCTAAATCGTTTGTTTCCAGAAGAAGGCATTGTGGCTGCACAAAACTGCGCATGCTTCCGCTTTGGAGCTTTTGTACTTGTACAGCTCTCAATGCTCTCATTGCTGTCATCACCCTCCCTTGTATTGTTACCACAACTGCTGTCATTGTACACAACTTTTTCTTTGCCTTTCACAAGCTTTCTGGAATTAACTCCAGGTGCTGACTCGCATCTTGCAACAGCATTAACACCAGATGCTGACTCACCTCTCGCAACAACAGGCTCATCCTTATGGCTTTCCTGCAGAACCGGATCTTGGCAATTGTCATGAGAATGAATTTCTGGACCATTACTAATTACATTTTTGTCACTGCCCAGGCTTTGAACATTTCTATTGCCTTGGGAACCTACCAATTTGCCTGAGACCTCTACTGCATCACATGAAATTCCTAAGGAAGAAGGTAACATCGGATTCTCCGTGTTCATTGGCAACATAGATTCTTTCTGACAAACTGCTTTTACTAACCGAGCACGCCATGCATTAGTTGCCCAAGATCTTTCATTGCAGACAGTGGTTGCACAGCAAACCTGGTTTTCTGAAATACTAGGCATGACTTCTTTTCTGGAGGCTGAACCTGAAAAAAGCAATGATAAATATTTGTTACAAACAAAAAGTAACAAACTTGTCTTAATTGACTTTCCAAAACATTTAAGTATTACTATGGGAAGCATCCTTGCAACATCTTGTGGGACAATTCTCCGCTTCCATGTCCTCCAGCTTATCCAAGCAATGGTTTTCCAACTCTTCTTTCCCTTCGCTCATGACATTAATCCCTTCAAAGCACTCTGCAAGTTTAGATTTCAACAAAGTTTAGTCAGATAACAGAAAGAAAACCTTTTAACTTTTAATCTTATTTGGCCAGAGAAAAGCAATGTACCTAGAAAAGTCAAAACGATTTATAATTTGGAACAGAGGGAGTACATATGTATTACGTGGCAGACGAAACTTCAACATCTAATATAACAAATGATAGGCAATAGAGTTCCCTAACAAGCCTTAAAAGAGAGAAGAAACTTGGTTTGATTTTGAGGTGTAATTTGTTCTGATATGTTAACACAGTGCTATTTATATTCATTGTATTAGACCCTTCTAACATGATGAGCAGCTAACTAGACCAATAAAGAATTGGCAAATTCATATCTCTCGGCAAAAAGAAAAAAAAAAGAATTGTCTTCAAACTACCAGCTCTTTAGACTTACTTGAATCTTGCTCCTGCGATCTCATAGACATAGATTGTAGGGCATCGACACTTTTAACTCTAATGGGGCTATCCATGGTTACTCTCACTGAGCTGTCACTACGAATCCGTAGTTGTGATGGCATCTTTTCTGACACCTCTAGGTTATCACATATGGTATCGCCGCTCACTACACATGGACCAGAACCACTCTGTTGAGGTGAAGATATTAATATGCTCAACGTATCTGCATTCCAACGAAGAGAAGCCTTTCTTGTGCTAAGACTGGACGCCGCAATTTTAATGCTCAAGCCCTCATCCGGAGACCACACCAGCTCAGAGAGGGGGCTCATGCATGCCGAATTTTTGGACTGCATTTACACCTGCACCTGAACGTAGACAATGGTCCTTCAGAAAATTAAATAATATATCTATGGACATATGAATAGTCCTCTGCATATTATATTATACAATATAATTTATAGCTTGCTTGTGCATAGAAGAGCCGAGAAAGCAAGATAGCACATGACTGGAAGTAGAAAGTGCAAGGAAGCATGAATGATCTCTATATAAGGCACATGATGTAATTCCTTTTCCTTGCGTGTAGCAAAGGCATATCTGTTTGTTGTAAAAATGCTCCTGGTATATGCATCTGATCAGAAAGTATTCGATAAAGTAGCTGCAAAACTTTGTGTCTGTTTGATTTTTTGTCCAAAGGCACTATTCACAGCATCACTGCCATCAGATGACCAATAATACAATATGTTGTTCTAGGAACTCCCAGCGGGGGTGCATGGTACATGTATCATGACGTCAGAAAACACACGCACCCACCTAAAAAAGGAAAGCACCATCTACATCCGATCCTGCGTGTTTTTGCTAAAATACAACAAAAAGTACGGTGCAAACTTTGCCTGAAAGCGAGTAAGAGAGCGCATAATATTAAATAAATAAATAAGTAAAATGATCTAGCATGGTGTGGGAGACAGACAGCAGCAGCCGCACCTCTGGGAGTAGCGAATCAGTACCATCTCATCTCACTGCATTCGCCCCATCGCAGCGCGCCGGGCCTCAGAGACACCACACCGCCCGGCGGCAGAGGACTCTTCTCGATCGCGCGCACCCCAGCTGCTTTCGACTGCGCCGAGCCGCAAGGCCTACAGCTAGTCAGCTACAGGGCAGGGAACCAGGAGGGGTTTCAGCAGGTGGTGGGGATGGCGGCGAAGGGCGGCCAGGGGGCGGCGGGCACCCGGTCCGTCGAGCGTCCTGGCGCGGTGAATCTGGGACTGGGAGCGGCGGCCGTGGAGGAGGAGGAGGTGCAGGGGCTGGGGCGCAGCATGTCCGCACAGCCAATGAGTGAGGAGGCCAGAAGACTTTGTTGCATGCGGTGCGTGACATGAGGCGGAGGGCGCTCCACGTAGAGGCCGCGCGGACACAGGCGCCCGTGCGCTGGGTCTACCGGTGTATGGGGAGGGAGAGGGGGTTTCGGAAACCCATGGTCTCTTCCTTTCCTCTTGTGGCCTCTGCTGTGTGCTGTGCGAGCGGCCGTGGACCGTGATGCGGATGGCCATGGCTCTGCCGTGCGGAGGCTGCGGGCCTTGATGAGCTGTCCGTCTCGTGGTGGGGCCGCGCGACACGGGGAGGGGACCAGGGTTTGAGATTGCCGGATTGGATTGGGTTGGGCTGGGCTGGAAATGCGATAGGATGATGGGACGGCGAGAGGATAGAGAGGAACACCGCGATCGCTCCGGCTGGACCTCTCTCTCTCCGTTTTGGATTTGGAAAGGCACCACCAAGAGCCGTTTTGAATTAGGGATTTTTTTTAACCGCTTGAATCAAATACAATCGCACAAATCAGCCTACAAGATCACTTTTTATTTATTATACGTCTTCTTCTTTGAGCTACTTTTCTAATATTCTACTTGTATACCTTTAAAAAAATAAAAAAATTTAAATACCCCTAAAGTATTAGCATCGGTCAACGTAATCCTTCGACTACAAAACCGCCTGTTTCGTCCTTTAAAATATGCAAAACAGTCTGATCTACCCCTCCCTCGGCGGTTTCTGAGTCTGGTTTTGCGCCTTCTGAGTCTGGTTTTGCGGACGTGGCGTTGCAACCGTGGCCACGGAGGCGTCGTGGCCCACCTGTCAGGCAACGGATCACCGCGATGCTCGCTATCATCGCCGCGTTCACGGCGTTCACCACCGCAGCCTCCTTTGTGTGCCGCACGCGAACAGGCCGCCGGTGTCCAAGCTTTCTGTTGCAGGCGCCCGAGCACTGCACCGTCCTGTGGCAGCCGTCGCACCCCGCTGCTGGTCCGCGACCTTGCCGGACCGCTGATCCGCCACCGTCCTGCGGCGGCCCACGCGGCCGAGCGGCGCGCCACTGCAGCACCGTCGCGGGCCGCAGCGCTTCGCTGCCTCCGCCCCTACTTGCTGATTGGTCTTCATTTGCCTCCGCCCCTGATCGATAGGCGAACGAGAGCTTTGGCGCAGAGTCAGGCGGCCCCGTCTCGTGTGGCAAAGACACGCGGTCTCGTGTTATCGAGCTCGCCGCCGCCGTCTTGTGTGGCAAGACACGCGCTCGCTGGATCGCACCCGAATCGTAGCCTCGTAGGCAACTGCCATAGCTACCTACTGGTGCAAGGAATTGAACTAGCAGGCTTCGAGCTGGCTGAATTTGATAGGCGCAGGAAAGCTCTGTTTTGGCTCGTGTATGGCGACGGCGATGCGAAAAACGCCCGCAGCAGCTTTTACCTTGGACGAAATTCAGCGAGGCTAGGCCTGGGATGCAGAGAGGCTCGTGATGAAGGTACAGTCAAGACTAATTTTGGGATGGTGCATTGGACCTCGTGAATTTTGGCCGCCGGCGGGTGCTGCTCTGCATGGAATTGGACACGGAGGCAGAACAGATCATGGCTCTGAGATAGAAGACGAGCAAACAATTGGAGCCGGTGTGTATGTCCCGACACAGCCGGCGGAACGCCTCGACGGCGGTGTCATGGTCGCCGTCCCGCGCGTGGCCTGGCGCAGTCAAGGCGACGGCCGCGCCCGTCCTTGGCGCAGTCACGGCGATACCCCACTCGCGAGCACGCCGCCGTGGACGAGCGCGGCCTCGCCTCGCGCGCCGGTCGCCGCGGGCGGGCGCGGCTCCCCCTCGCGCACCGGCCGCCGCGGGCGGGCGCAGCGTCCCCTCGCGAGCGCGTCCCCTCTGCTGCGTGCCTGATGGGAGGTCCGCGTGCGCCGTTGGTAGTGGACGCCGGCGCGCTCCCCCTCCCGGTCCTCGCGCTCGCCGCGGTCACGTCCGTGTGCTCGTAGCCGCCGCCGCGCGGCGCCTGCCCGCACGCTCCCGTGCAGGTGCTGCATGCTCCCGCCTGCACGCTCCCTTGCAGGTGTTGCACGGCCTGATGGCGCCGGCCGACGACGCGCACACCGTGCAGGTGCTGCACGAGCCCGTCGGCGTGGCCTCGCGGAGCACGTCGATGGGCGTGGGAGCAGCCGTGCACAACAGCTTCATCACGACGGCGGAGATGGCGAACCTGCGACGCCCGCCCGCACGCACTTCCTCCTGGTCCTCGCGCTCGCTGGCCGCGGCCGCCGTCGCGCGGCGGACCTGCAGAGCCCGCCCGCGCGCTTCCCTGGCGCTCGCGGCCTCCCCTGGCACCTGATTGGAGGGACCATAGGCCACCATGGCCACGGATGCCGCCGCGTCGGCCAAAACCGCCTGCCTAAAGCACCCAGGGGCTAAATTAGATCGAGGACCAAACCTTAGAGTTTCAAACAGACAGTTTTATAGTTAAAAGGATTATATGCACCAATACTAATACTTAAAGGGATATTTATATTTTTTTCTTAAAAAAATATTCTACTTATTCATCTCTTGATCAGACGACATAGGTCCTCGTAATCATGAGTTTGGACATGGTTGCTTTGTAGTTTGCCTGGACGTTATAGTTTCCATGGAAAGTATATGTTCGTCATCATGGAAACATGACGAACCCTTTGCCTGTTTACTCGTAAGCTTAGTAGTTACCTTTTCCAGACCTTAGAAAATTGTCTGGTCCAATTCTTGGAAACAGCTATGCTAGTTTTGTAGGATCGTCTCCATCTATTTGTAAACATACCAACTCTATAAGTGTGAAACCATAATTATGTCAACACAAATACTGTTGGGAAAGATTGTTCTAGTTTTATGAATCTATCCGCTCTATACGATTGCTTTATTGATATATTATCTTTATTTTGATATTAATTACATCCATTGTTGATTAGGAGCTGGTGGAAAAGCCAACCAAGCACCGTGATAACGGGTTAGTCTCGTCCTGTCCCACCGATCTTCGTAAGTCCTAACCAAATAATAGTACGTTAGAATAATTGTATTGACCATTTTCTTGCAAGTACTTTTTTCAAAAATACTACCTTACAATATTAGCAATCACCGTCTATCCATATGTACTTTTTTTCAGATAAACCCATACAACAACACATGTTGTTTTAAAACACTAAGATCTCGTTTGGCATGACATCCCAAACGGGCTCTTGAAAGTCATTTGCAACCACTTTGTAAAACCAGTCAGCTTTACCCAAAAGCCTCTTAAATCGTGCTCATAAAAAAATGGAGAGTGGAGGTATACGAAGAGTGGAGGCAAAAAAAAAAATGGCTTCACCAACCCGGCCTCACTTAGTTTTGGTGGACTCTACAAAAATGTTTTATTAAAAATGGCTTCTAACTCTACCGATAGAGATGTTTATGGAGCTGAAGCCAAAAAAAATAATAACTTGAGTACTTGACTAACAAAGCTGTGTCTAAATCTCAAAGTTTTAATGAATTGAATGCTGGAATCCAAAAATATCTTGGCCTTTCAATTTCACAATATTCCATTCGAAAAAAAAAGACACAGTATTCCACCATCTGTCTTTGTGTTTTAAGTTTCAAAACGCACGCTAATCACTCGCTCAATCCTTTGTTTATTCCGCCTCCATCCATCCATATACGACGTCAACGCACTGACCTACTCTGCGGATCCACGTCTGCAAACACACCGAGAGCTCAACCACCACCCGCCTTTCGGCTGAGGCCGGCTCGCGTCGCTGTCCAGTCCGGGCCGCCCCGTTTCCGCCCCCGGCGTGGCGACGCCACCGCCCTCATCAGCGCCGCCACCACCTCGCCCCGCTTTCGTTTTTGGCTCCTTCCGCCGAGAGGCCAGGGAATCAAACCAAACACTCCTCCTATATAGAGAGCTGGGAAGAAGACGGGATGCAAACTGGTCTGGTCGGTGCTCGCCACCTTTAACGCTTCTCCTGGCTGCTGCTGCTCCTGGTTAGCTAGCTTGCTCTGCTCAGCCACCTTTTTGGACGCTCGCTGCTCCCGACAAGACCGCCCGCCACCCTGCTGCCATCACAGATCGGGATCTCGCGGGCTGCGATTCATTCGCCAATTGCCAGGTGCGTTCTTGCTCGTCCTTGACTGACTCCATGCCAGCCCGTCTATGTCATGGTCAGCTCTCGGCTCGTGAGCTTCTCTGTTGTTTTCAGTTCCTTCTGCTGGTGGATTGGATGGTGGTGCTATTGATTAGCTACTTGAAAATTCTTGTTGGTTACTTGGAGCCCCCGTTAATTATGTTGGCTAGAAACGTCCAGGTTCTAGTTTTGGTTATGTCTGCTGAGCCTAGTTGGTTCTGCGGAAAGAATAGCTTTGAATTCCCTGCCATCTTGAATCCAATCCTCATGCTCCGTGGTGTTGTCCTTACAGCAAACTTCTGATGTGTGTTCGTTAGGTACTACTTCCTGTTCAAGTATTCATGTAGGATGATTGGTGTGCGTTTATTTGACTTTATTATGCCTTTTCAATTTTCTCTTGGTGGTCGGTATCTGTCAATTGCCACTAAGTTTGGTGCGGGACGCTTTTAGTTTATGTATAATATCGAGTGGTTTCCAGCCTAGTTTTCGGGCTCCCTGACTTTTATCCATCTATGATTAGCTTTAATAGTCCACCAAAAATATTCTCAAGGCGGTAGCCGTGATACAGATTGCCACATAGGTTCCTGTCAGTTTTTATCACGCCATAGATGTCACACACTTACTTCTAACATCATACCACACACTTCAATTTCTTCATTAACTTGGTTCGGTTCCTTGCAGCCATCCTACTCCAACGCCACCCATCTCTGAGCCTTTGAACAGTCTTGACAGCTTGGAGCAACTGTTCTGAAGATTTGAGACACTGCTGGAGATGGGTACAAGGATGTCAATCTTACCCCGGCTATCGAGTGCACTGTCCACGGCGTTGCTGGAGTGGATCTTGATGCTCCTGCTGTTCATCGATGCGGTTTACAGCTTCTTGGTCACTAGATTCGCCCGTCTCTGCAGATTACCAGCACCATGCCCTTTCTGCTCAAGGCTTGATCACGTCCTGGGTAACGAGAAACCATGCTTCTATAGGGAGTTGATCTGCAAAACCCACAAGTCGGAGATTTCATCCTTGGCCTTCTGCAGTCTCCACCAGAAGCTCGTGGGAGCCCAAAATATGTGTGAAGGGTGCTGTGGGAAAGTCACCGATGATATAACAGATGAGACTGTGATGGATGTCAATGTACTTGATAGCAAACAAACAATGGATGATGCTTTGAATTCCCCTCGTGAAAAAGTTTGCTCTTGCTGTGGACAGCATTTTAAGCAACGGATTGTACCTTTATCCTCTAGAAAGACTGCAGAACTAGAGCCTACTGGAGCGTTTGGCTCACTAAAAGTTTACACAGAGTACTCTGTAGTATGTCAAGAGGACGAGCCTTTGGAGCCTAAAGATATATACCACCAAACTGACTACAGGTTTAATGAGCGAGATGGTCTGCTACAGATGACATCTGACTTGGAGATTGAGGTCCCTTGTGCCAATGATGTGAAAAGTTCACAATCTCGTGAAGCCAGTGTTATGGGCGAAGACTTACAAGAAGATTCAGGTTGTGAGCAACCTGTTCCTCCTTCCCCTGTGGTGATCAAAGAATCTGAAATAATTGTCAAGAAGGAGCCCAGTGTTGAAGAAACCTGCAATACATCTTCAGCGTGTCCTGCTGTGGATGATCATCCAAATAGCAGAGGTGATGTGAACCAGACAGAAGAAAAAGAAAGCCTATCCAGAAAATGGGCATCCCAGCATGATTCTGTACTTGTTGTAGAAAATTCAGGCCTAGAAGGTAAATTTTGCTTCACAAACTGGAATGATTGCCTCTACTGCCACTTATTTTCAAATGATAGATTATATGATTGGGTAATAATCATGCAGATGCTGGTATTTTGCAAATTCCAGTTATGCGAAGTGATGAACTATCACAGGTTCCTGGTGAAACTGAACCATCTCAGAGCGCAAATGAAGGCAAGGCTGATCCATTTACATCTCAGTTCACAATACTAGAGGAGCACTATGCTGTTTTGGAAGAAGGAAATATAAAATGTATGTTCTCTTGATTCTTGATTACAAATGAAATGTTGTTTAGCATTTCTCCACTTAACCCTAACACAGCAAAAAATTGCTAGATATTCTGGAACAAGCTCATGTGCCAGAAATTACTGGCAGATCAAGTGGTGAGTTTCATCAGAGAAGTGTGTCAGCAACTGATCCACATACAAGTGAACTGGTAGTAGAGAATTCTCATCATTGTGCTTTAGAAGATGTAAATCAGAAAGGTTTGGATTTTATTTCCCATTGGCTTTATACACCTTTGATAATTAAACCTAAATAAAGGACTTCATGTTTCCTCTTTTAGATAATTGCGGGGATATCCATGTTTCACAAGTTGGTGCTGGTTCCAAAACGTGTGGTGAAGTTGAAGATTGTACTAAGAAAATTGAGCCTACTGGTGACATGGGGGCACACGAACTGATAGTCCAAGATCCTTTTGATAGTGCTCCCAAAGATTTAATAGATAAAGGTTAGTAAAAATGATTTATGTCTAACACAAACATTAATAAAATTGGCCCTTACAATAAGCTATTTTGCTCAGATTATGTGGACAAACCTCATATATTAGCATCTACCGGAAGATCAAGTGGTGAAGTACCTCAAGATCGTAGTGCCACTGAGGAATACCCAAAAACAAGTGACAGCATTGTTGAAAGGAGACCATCTCTAAGCACTCAGATTAGCATGAATGAAGCCTATAGACTTGCCGTTGGCAACAAGGGTAGCTTGCCATCCCCTACCTTGACGGATGTAATCCTTGGAAAGGACTGTACTTCTAGCATAAATGAAGAACTGAGGCTACTGCTATCACAGCTTTCAGCTTCCAGGGGGCTTGAGGCACAATGGGTCGATCCAGGCCCTAGCCCACGTGCATATGGACGTGGTGATGAGTTAGTGGTGCAGAACATTACCAATAGAATTTCACTTGAGAGGAATGCTTCCGGTTTGGAGTCTCTAGATGGAAGCATTGTCAGTGAGGTGGAAGGTGAAAGCACCATTGACCGGTTGAGACGACAGATTGATCTTGACCGGAAATCAATACACCTACTCTGCAGGGAACTGGAAGAAGAGAGGAACGCCTCAGCCATTGCTGCAAGTCAAGCTCTGGCTATGATCACCAAGTTGCAGGATGAGAAGGCTGCAATGCAGATGGAAGCTTCGCATTACCAAAGGATGATGGAAGAGCAAGCTGAATATGACAGTGAAGCACTAGCGAAAACTAATGAGTTACTCGCTGAAAGAGAACAACAAATAGAGGAACTGGAAACAGAGCTCGAAAACTATAGGAGACAGTATGGAGGTGGAGCAATAGAGAAACGAGGCAATCAAGCTGCTTTTAAACAAGAAAATAGGGATACAGCTATGCTTGAC
>CM041634.1:46930868-46948589 GCA_023333625.1 Bothriochloa decipiens
TGTTTAGGAGGCAAAAGATATGTGGAGGACAAAAGAAAGGATAGGCAACATAGTAGTATCAAACCTGGGAGAAGTTTTTCATGATTAGCAACGCAAAGAAACAATGACAAGTGATTGGAGACATCGCATCCTTGAGGGTAAACTAGAATATACCTGCAAAATGAGCAAGAGATCAACTTATAGAGCATCCAAGCAATGCGCATTACAAACTGAGCTGCTCAACAATTTATAATCCCAAATACAGAAGAAGCACACAAAACTACTGGAAAACGATAGCGATAACAGCACGTCATGCGGAAATAAGATAATTTGCACTTTACATAGACTAACTGGTTCAAGGATCATAGAAATATGATGGAATGCAGAAGAAAAGGTCTCGGGACTAAAAGGTGGCCTAATAGCATGCTCTGTGCCCTAATTTAAGTTTTAATCCAGTAGACAAAATCATTGGAAGGAACCCCAGAATGCAATAAAACCAAGTAGAGAAAATCCACGATATTCCAGCAAAGCTCAACATATCACATATCAGAAAGACAAATATAGGAAAAAAAAATCATAAATATAAGAATTTATTTTATTCATAAAAGGTTGAAGAAGCAACCAAAAAACCATGGAAGCCAATAAAGGTCAAAAAGTAGTGACAATACATAACTAATAGCAAAAACATCCCTTCTTAACAGTGACTGAAACTTAGGCTTCTGAGTTTGTAGCAGCACTTTCTCAGAACAAATGTGGTACAGTAGCAGTTAGTGGTATACACAACTCATGCTAACACCTCTATAGTTCCATCACCAAAATTTAACAAATAATAAAATAAAATGGCCAGATCATAGTAAGGCCCTGGTTACATCACCAGAATGAAGCAACTTATGGTTAGTATGAAACTTCCATGTCATCCTCAAAGGTTGTAGGAAGAGCATGTGGTGTTAGCTTGCTTTGTAGAAAGTCATAAAGGAATGCAATCTATGGCATTTTAAGACACTGATTTACCCAATTGCACAGAATAGTAGTTAGGCCATAGAATGGCAAATATAAAATCAGTGAGATAACTGATTTTTATATTACAGCTCTAAAAACTGAACAATAAGGAATGGTTCAAGTGACAGGACAGCTATCGGTAATGATGTTGTAGATCATCAAGCAGCTTCTGAACCATTTTCAAACTTTATATAAGACAAGGTAATCAAAATAACAATTATATACAGCCAATTCTTTCCAATTTGCAGAGATTCATGATTCCTATCACAATTTAATGTTTAGCACTAACAGCGGGGGCACTAGAGTTTTAAAACCGTTATGAAAGCATGCAATAGTCTCTTACATGCACCATTATCACACAAAACAGTGAAGAAGCATGAGCCAGAGAGCGCTGTACTGCAATAATAGCAGTGACTGATACATGATGGGCCACATGTAATGAAGTACAACTAAGAAAAGCATGTTAATATAGACTAATAGCATATAAAAACAAAGCTAAAACACAGACATTTTAAAGAGCATTCATCACCAGACCAATAAGAAACATAGAAATGAGGAATGCAGAATGCAACAGCAGCATTGGGAATATTTAATCTTACCACTTGTAGCCACCAGCTTCAAACGGTTCACTTTTCATTTCTCTCTTCTTCTCCTTTGAAAAATTTTCAATTTTCCAAGTATATCTCCCAAATAAATCTGAAGGTCTAGGCCCTGAGATCATACAGATATGAATCACAGAGAGAGAGAGAGAGAGAGAGATCATACAGATATGCGCAAAATGAAATGATGCTGCAACACACACTCTAATTCTAAATGCCACCAAAGGGGAAAAGAAACACATGTGAGGAAGTGATAACAGCAAGCAGTGTGTAGATCTGAATTAAGAACAAGCACCTATATGTTTGTGTTTATCCTTTAATCAACCAGGCACAAATACTGATGCAAAAACACTGAAGCTAACCACAGACATTGTTGGAAACAAAATCACTTTCATTCTCTCTTCAATGACACAAGTAGCTAGTAATGCAAGTTTATACTATACTGATCTTATAGCTTCACACTACAAGCTTACAAACCTTGCTTGATCTTCACAACCAAGCTATACTATCACACATACACACAAGCTTACTACACACCATACACGACCAAGCTCTATCTTCTCTATAATATCTCAAACTGGAGGGTTTGTGCCCCTTTTATGCTTTCACGATTGGTTACTACAGCACTGCTACAGGAACCGACCTAATGGTACACAGCTCACATTACCCTACTTGCTATCTAAGCAAACAGCTGTTACAGCTAGAAGTAAAAGCCAATTTGCTCTATTTTTCACCCCCAGGAGTTTGCTTGTTGCTTCCTGGATTGGTAACCTTCAAGTTGACTAAATCAACTAACAAATAGCTAGTACTAGATATTTCAGAGCTGCTGTTTTCATGTAGCTCTCTCATCCAGGAACCATCTAGGCCTATACAAGCATGTCTAGCACTAATATGCCTATATGACAAGATTAATCCTACAGACATGATTATATGTAAAGGATCATGTTATAAGTAACATCCTACATCAATAGGTAATTAGATTATACTTCATATATGGCATTGGAAAAGAGTTATCATGAAGTTAAATGTAATAATTTCGTGATTTCTTCATCACATGGATGGGAAAAAAACTGCACGTAGCAATTACCCAAATGGTATACAGGTTACCCAAAAAATATTTGAGCTATTACCCATAGGATTACAATTTGAGACAACTGTACATGAGCACAAGCACAATGCATAATGCTAATAACACTTGTAAACCAAACCAAATCCCATAGCATACTGCCCGATCAAGGTTTTGGCCGGCACTAATCAATTACACAATATTCAGTAACTTCCAAACCTCTCAAATATAAAGGTAACAACAAAGCAATCTAAAATATATACTTTGCAGCATCATTTCTAGGGCATTCAGTATTAGTTTTAGCCAAGGGAACGACCATCTTTAGAAGCTCCAGCGATATGTAAGACTAATGTTAAACTAGCATTAAGTGCTGAGTACCTAATTTACCATCTTACACATCAGCTCTTATAGAATTAAAAAGTGTTCACTATTTCAAGATGTAGCATAAGAAAACCCCAAATTAAAGTGGAGTGAACAGAGTTAAGCATTTAGGATTTGCCAGCAGCTTTCCTGTTCTGCCATCTGAAGTTCTGGTATCAAACATTTCAAAATTTAAGTTTGCATTTGATTCAGGGTTATGAGCGAATTAGATGCTTAACCACAGAAAAGATGTGGATTCAAAAGAGTTAACTGAATTAAGGTTGAAATGTTATATCATAATCCAAGATTAAGCTGCTGACCCACAAAAAGGGAAAACACTACTTTATACAAACTATACTTCCTGCGAGATGCATAAAATAGGCCAAGTTAACCTAGCTAAGTTAGGATAGGTAACCTAGTTATTTAGTCCTAAGACACCCCTTGAGATCGGGACAGTGCAAAAACCCAAAGTGCAATACTCAACGGGAAGACTAT
This sequence comes from Bothriochloa decipiens, assembly GCA_023333625.1. Lineage (NCBI taxonomy): Eukaryota > Viridiplantae > Streptophyta > Magnoliopsida > Poales > Poaceae > Bothriochloa > Bothriochloa decipiens. The sequence goes on from CM041634.1 coordinate 46,934,367, forward strand.
ATTATACTGATAAACTCTTGACATTAGAAGTGGAGCATAGGAACAAATTGCAAACAAAAGAAGTAAACGATGATGTTAGTCTATGCTTTCTTCAAATATCAAGAAACTTATAAACCTTCCAGTTCAGAGGTTTAAATCTATGCTCATACTGACACACTGTACCATAATTACATATTATGACAGCTCTGCATCTATGGATCATGTATAGACTCCAGTTCAGAGAAGGGTATCTGTTTTCTTTGTTTTGATGATGATATTCTACTTTTTCTGGATTAGTATGTTAGACTGTAATGCCAGCAACAGGTAACATGAGAAAACTCAAAGGTAGGTATCACACACCAGGATCATCGTCTTCACTATCGGTGTCCCAAAAGGGAGGGGATGTTGAAGGGATCCCATTATCAACATGCTCGCAGAAGCGCCACTCAGAACGGGAATCGGCAGAGACACTGTGATCCTCATCCCCCAACCCACTGGTGCTTGCAGCAGAATCATCCATTATGATAGCATCAGCCATCAGCAAATCCTCGATGTTCCAACAATTGCCTAAAGTCACAGCTGCATACACAAACAAGGACAAACTCACTAAATATAGTATAGTTACAGTTTGAAATCAACAAATTTAAATGTACGATGACGTCTCAAAATTCATACTGAATCAGCTCCATAATAGCAAATTAAGCAACAGCATCCCATAAACGTGGCATAGGATTTACCACAAGGCTAATAAAAGGAACTTCCGTTTCATATGCAACCCCACTGAGTTTTGCATGAATAAGCTGGGTAGAGAATCAAGCTAAAGTTACTCCAGCCAGTGGTGAACTTGGTGTGGGGAATAAAGGCTCCACGGAAACCCTTTTTTTTGGAAACCAGACTACACTAGCACTTACTTCGGCAACTAGAGGTCACATGCGGTGTAAGGGGGCAACTGTCACGCTTGAGGCAACTGATGTTGAATTCAACCAAATCAACAGATCGATAATGATTGATTTCATTAGTCTGCCGCCACATAGCAACACATCAATTCGCAGCAAACCTATTGGAGTATGGGGAAGGATACGAAGATTCGATTGACGATGGAACCAACTCATCCGAGCAAGCTTAGGATTATTTCCAAATCCGCGTCGGCATGGATCTCCACGCCACTAACACGATAAGGTAGCGGCGCTACGGAGGCGGCGGCGGACTGAGCTGCGGCAGGCGTAGGATCGATCCCTCAGAGAGAGAGGAGAGCGACCGGCGGCCTAAAGCCGCTCGGCTGCGCCGCGCTGTATTGGTAGCCTAGCTCTACTACACCTGTGATGAAGCCTAGAGAGTAGAGCTGTACCTGCGTCCACGGCGGCTAACTTGCGACCACCGCGAGACGGAGCTGCGGCGGCGGTTCTCCTGCACGGCGAAGGGGAGGAGAAAGGGGAGCAGACAGCGGAGAGAGAAAGAGAGTGTATAGTATAGTATTTGGATTAGGAGCTTAGGGTGTGATGTGCTTCTTCCTCCCGCGGTCAGCTTGCTGCCGCCGAGATGCGCGCACCCGTGCGCGGTGCGCCTGACCGCGACGGATGGCCGGATGGTAGCAGCGAAAGTACACACGCAAACAGCCGGGGGCCGTGAAGGCCTCTCTCTCGAATTCTGGTTTCTCCAGAACATTTTTTATCGGCGCCGACATGAAGTCCATGGGAGTAAATCTTATTACAAAATGAAATTGCCATAAATATTGTTTCTATCAAAAAATAGATCTTATTAGGTATTGAAATTCATTAGTTTCTGTTATAATTTATTATAGTTCGAGCAACTTTAATTAAGGTGAAGAATACAAATATACTATCATGGTGATTTATAGAGTTCGCTTTCATCTTCCACCCATTTAAAGTAGACTTATATATAAACTTGAAAAGTTATGAAATTTTAAGTTTTAAACCAGATAACCTAATCATTAAGTAGATTTCAATTCTTTAAAATAGAGGGATCCGACGACCGGAGATGTATAACAAGTCAAACTTACTTAATCTTAAGTTTGACCGAATTGAGAAAACCACATAAATATTTATATTTTTAAATAGATTTACCTAAAGATATACTTTATAATTTATAATTACTTCAAAAATATTAATAATTTTTATATTTATTTAAATTTTAATTTATTTGACTCCTCAAGGTGAGAATCGAATCTCTTTTTAAACAAATAGTTAAAAAGTTCATATAATAAAGTGCCACGATAGGAGAAAAGTACAGATTTAATAATTTTATATAGGTTGTGATACAAAGTATCGCAAAACTATGTGTATGCTCGAAACTATATGGGGTGTGATACACTTGTTTTGTTATACACTGATATGAGATATATAGTTTCTGTGATATTCTTTTTATCAAAACCACTTTAATATATACTGTATTCATTATTTTCGTATATTCCCTTTTCCTCCTCGGCGTCTACTACCTCACTCAGATAGAAATACGGATCGTTAGCCGTGGGACTGGAGAAGAGAGGTGATACTACGGAAGGGATTTCCGGATTCCGAATCCCGTCGTCCTCTCCTGTCCCTTGTCGCTTACATTCTCCACTGCGATGCTAGGCTGCCCGCGCTCGCAGCACTGCAGCAGGGAGCGCCCCACGCGATTGGGTCAGGTGGACTGCTAGAGTCCGGGGCGCCAGCGCGGAGGCTGTCCATTCGAGCCGCTCATCCCTCCAGACGGCCGGCGCTTTTGAAGCAGGAGACCCCTCCTTGGATTCACGGTGAGCCGCCACTGGTGTTTCTCAAATGCGCCTAAGAACAGTTGAACCAACTCCGCGAGCTTGTTTGATACAACCTTCATACTTTGGACTATGCACCAGGTATTTCAGTTTTGCTTATCTAGCAGATCCGTGGTGGTTATAATTCGTGGAGTTTTGTGCACCACGTCATGCTAATGATATTCCATCATCATGAGTTCCAGGATGCGTCTCCTGGATTTTTTTTTTCTTGGTAAAATACCAGTGCCAAACTAAACTTGTCTTCAGTTCTTGTGCAAGTTAATCTGTCTGAATGTACAGACCTTGTGATAGCGATTATTCAGGAATCAGAACAAGCAACTGCTCTAGTCATTGCAAAACATACCTGCGAAAATAAAAAATATATCACAAGGGTTCTCTCATAGCTATGACGTGTAATCCTCTTAATGAAACATGGGCTATAGCCCCGATCGCGAAAAAGAAACAAAAATATACAGTTGAACCCACGAGAACAAGAAATAAAAAAGGCTCATGTTACAATATGATTGTCTTTGAAGTCCTATAAGCAATGGCCTAAACAGTTACCCATATTGTTGAATGATCTGGATAGATGGGATGTGTTTGACCCTAACATAATCTTCTCTAAGTTCTCTCAGTCTATCAGTAAACGAGCTTGGCATGCCCACCAATCTCAGTCTCTGCAATGTAGCAAGAGACTGCAACCCAGTAGGAACTGTCGCTAGATTTTCACATGACATGATCCACACTTCCAAGACACCGGCATGGCTCCGTCATCGACATTCCATTCCTCCAGCTCCTCAAGTTCAGTTATGATAAATATTTTCAGGTTTGGAAAGCCTGGACAGCCGCATCTCATCACTTTTCCCTGGTATGCTTTGTTCAGCTGGAGGAATAGCAGATTTGGCAATTGAGCGAGAACTGAAAGCGGATCTTGTTCCAATTTTGAGAAGCTCAAGCGTAGCTTTGTAAGCTTATCTAACTGAGTGAACCAATCTGGCAATTTCTGTAATGGCCCAGCTATGTGCAGCTTCTTTAGACATGAAGGCTTCAATGTTGCAATGTCAAGAGGTCTGATGCCATCAGCTGAGAAGATGAATAGATATGATAGTTCGTTCAAATTGTTTACTGAAGAACACAGTTTTTCTGCATCTTCATTGTTTAAGTCTTCTACAGCAAGCTTTTGAAGCTTAGTAAGGCTTGCAATCTCATGAACAACAGTTGCACTTGCTTGCAAACCAGTCAATACTTGGAGTTCGCCAAGCTGGGCAAGTCCTGTCAGGACTTTGATGCTTGTGCCATCTTGCTTCATCTCTAGGTTTCTTAAATTCCTCAAACATTTGATTTGAAATGCAATTATATTTATCCGAGTCTTCCTGATATCAAGAGTTTGCAAGTGACAGAGTTTCTGCAGTGTTCTTGGGAGTTTCTTCAATTTTGTTCCTCTTAGCCCAAGATAGCTCAAGTGAAGTAGTCATCCTACCTCTTTCGGAAGTTTTAGCACATTGGCATTTTCTAAATCCAAAATTCTTACCAGTTTAAATCTCTTTGCAACAATGTTGCTTTTCAATACAACAGCTGCACTAGCACTGAACATGAAAACAGATCGCAATTTTTTCTTGTGTTCTTTGTGAAATTGCACATGAGATGTCTGTAATGAGTTGCGTCGAGCACTAGTGCTTGCACCTTTATCATGACAAATGACAGGGAAGTTTCCTTTTTCAGACAGTGAGATGGCAAGGTCGTGAAGAAGATCATGAATTCTGCATGCTTTTACTCTCCCGCTGCTGCTGACGACCGACACTTTTATCATGCTTCTGTTAATGAGCTCCATGAGGTACTTCTCTGCAGTTGTTTCAAGTGTCTCATCATTTTCCTTTTTCACAAACCTTTCAGCAATCCATAGTTCTTTCGTGAGATCTCTGAGTCGTATGGAATGACAGAAAAGCAGCAGAAAACATGGCTTCAAAGGATGTGGAAGATCCTTGTAGCTTAAAAGGAGTGCTTGGTGGACTCCCATTTCACCGTTGCTCAAGTCCTTCTGAATACTATCCAAGACGCAAGTCCATTCAGTGTCTCTGTTCTTTTCTTCCTTGACATCATGCTCCCTGCAGCAACTATAGCAAGGGGCAAACCAACACACTTCCTCACAATGTCCTTAGCTATCTCTGTCAATTCATCAGGGCATACCCCATCTTTCAAGAATGCCTTTCTACAAAACAAATTGTAGGAATCTTCAAATGTCATTGGTTGAAGTCGATGGACATTGCTTCTCACATCGAATACTGACTCAGCTACGACAACATTACGCGTTGTCACAAGGATCCGGCTCCTGCCATTCTTTGGCAATACCAGCTTGATCGCATCCCAGAGCCCTTTCTCCCAAACATCATCAAGCACAAGTAAAAACTGCATACCTCTGAGGCCACTCGAGCAGTTCTTGGAATTGCCCCACACTGAGAGAGTTTGCCTCGGCAGAGGGGATCCTAACCAGCCCTCTGGCCATCTCACGAAGGACACCTCGTAGCTCCATCTTGTTTGAAACATAGACCTATAAGCTGCGATCAAAGTGCCTATTCACATCTGGGTGGTTGTACACCTTCTTGGCAAGCGTGGTCTTCCCAACACCACCCATGCCAACCAAAGACATGACGCTCAGCTCTGATTCCTCACCCAAAATATGCTGAAGCAACGCTTCCAAGTCTCTATCTAGGCCTATAATATCTTTTGTTGGCGCTAGGACCTAGCACCGTAGAGGCGTACAGCACCTGCTCAACCCTACCCCTCGAGACCTTCGTTGAACCAAGGATAGAGACGAGCAGAGTTTCAGATCACACACACAGCACATCCTCTGTCTCTACGTTGGCGGAAGACAAAGTCCGAATATGGTGGCAAAGAAGCTGCCATTTCCATTGCATTGCATAGAATTTATATACAGACATCACCCACTATCGGGTATATGAGGCATGGCTACAGTACTCAACTACTCCTAGTACTATTCTAGCATCAGCTCGAGACGTGGCTGACGGAGCCTCTACAGGCGCACGACCTATTGTCGTGCTCTATAGGACTAAGACGAGGAAGGCCACGACCGACTGTCCTCCATGTCCTTGCCCATGCTGAAAATGAGTTGAGAGAACAGCAGCAGATTACTTCTAACATATTTGTCATGAACTAGAGGAGACGAGGCTAAGAGGCCAATAATCTTATCACTGGAGTCTTCTGGGTTGTTGGTCAGGATTGGGTACTCAGACCGACGGCGAGAGATGTCGCTCAGCTGCCTCTTGATGCGCCTGATCCGGGCCTCTACCTTGCTCCATGCTCTCAAGTTGCCGAGGTTGCTGCAAGCACGCACCTGATTAGCATCAAGACATCGAAGACATCCTCCGAATCAAGCATGATGTCCCTCATCTGGTGGACCCATGCTTCTGTGGTCGCGCTGCCATCGCCGCTGCACGTCTCCACCTCGTGCAGGAAAAGCTGCATGCTGTGGAGTTCGTCGCGGAGCCAGCAGACATCCTGGCCTGTGGCCAAGAGGCGACAGCCTTGGTCGGCTACTCCATGCGCAAGCAGGGATGCTATGCCATGGATCAAGGAAGCAAGGATGGGCTCCGCCATGGGGAAAATACCTTTGGTACAGGGAAGGATGTAACTTCCTGCTTTGTCTTAGAATAGTCAAAGTCAACTGGCAGCATTGTGGTTGTTGAGCAGTTCCTATTTGCCTACGACTTTCTTATCAACTACCAGTGGGTAGCCCCGCATTTCGCGCGGGCAGCCGGGTATGAATTTGACGTTCCGTGCTTCTGTTGAAAGAGTTTTTGTCTTTTCGAAAATGTTGAAAGAGGTGATTAAGTAATACTTGAAGAACAAAATATATATAAATAAAAAAGAGTACTGAAATGAGAGCACGAGCTTGATTAGTGTGGGTGCGTGTCGAACACTCGAGGAAATATTTTCATGAAGCAAGAGCTTATTCTTTTATTAGTGAAAAAAACGACAAACAGGGAAATACAAGAGGGTTGGAGGACAAAGTCCAGCCAAGCAGTTTAGGAAACAAAAAGGGAAACAAAAAAATGAGTTCGATCACAGAGATTGCTCTAACCATAAACTGAGACATGTTTCAACGCACTCTTACATTTTTTTTCCTCTCCTCTGAATGAGATTAGTTCTCACTGTCCATTTTTTTTTTTTTGAACAAGGGGATTCCCCATTTCCATTAAAAGTATAACAGAAATACAAAGCAAGTTTAAGAGAATTCAGAAAAGCAAAAGATAGCAGATCAACTGCAACGCACTCCTAAATTTATCCATTACAGATTTTTAAGATGCACGACTGATCATCTAAAGTTAATCTTGGCTTCTCATCGTCTTTTGTCCATCAGGACCTGCACTTGTTCATCTTCTACGCCAGGCTTCTATTTTCTTGTCCATCATGTCCTGATTTCTCACTGTCCATATGCTCCAGGACATGATAATGATGATTTCCATAAAGAAAGAAACACTCAGTTGGGCTTGGCAGGCATCTAAAATCTGGAGCGGTCCTTGAGATAGCGGCACTGTTAATCCAATCAGATTCCAACAAGCCTTTACAAAGTCACATTGCAGGAATAGATGTTCCACCGTTTCTTCCATTGAGTTACTCCCTCCGTTCCAAATTGTAGTTTGTTTTGACTTTTTTGGTGCATGTATTTTGCTATGTATCTAGATAAATAATATGTCTAGATACATAACAAAATGCATGCACCAAAAAAGTCAAAGTGAACTACAATTTAGAACGGAAGGAGTATTACATACACAGCTGTAAGAATAAAGTGCATGTTTTTCCTTCGCAGAATGTTTCGGGTGCTCAGTGTTTGTGTTGGCATGAAGATTTCCATACCCAGCTGAAAATTGGATGAGCTCCTGATGAACCGGTTAGATGCTCGTAAGCTTTGGCAGAAAAACATTCCTGTCCGCCCAATATATACACATCATTGGTTTCGGAGAGCTGGGAAATTCTGGATTGTTCCTTCTAACTGAAAAACTGCTCAAAAGCTTCTACTGACAGACGACAGTGGCAGGTTAAAATTCTCTGGAGTATCAGGTTTGGGCTCAATTTGGCACCAGCAAGTGTCAGGTTTGGCTAGGTGAAAGAATACAACTCGGGGAAAATTCTCTATCATAATCATGGCAGGTTGTGCCAGCTCATTCTTTAGTTCCTCCAAAAGTAGTCGTTTCAGTGAAACGGCCAAACGGGTTTCATCCGTTCCTATGCGTCAAAAATATACATTGACGTTAGCGAAACGGAGAAACGATATTCCATTTAAATCCCTATGGAAAACCTCCAATCCGTTCCAATTTCCAAACTGAATCTTAGTGAGGATCACACATTGACATCTTGCCTGCTAGTACCAGTAGTAATCACCGTTCTGTATGCACCGTCGTCCATTGACTCCTAGCTATCTTACGAAAAAAAAAATGACTCATAGTGTCCGGATGCATTCTCTGCTCCTAGGCATGCAACACGGCGACAGGCTGCAGGGGCCGGGCCGGGGGGGACGCATGCCTCACCCTCAGGTTGTAGCGCTGGTCATCGTATTGATCGAGCTAACGGCCTGCTTAAGCCCAGCAAGATCAGATAACCATGTCATTCTTTGTCCATTCTGCCGAGCCGAGCGGCTCCGGAACTCCCAATTCACGCCAAGGCTCAATGGGCAATTATATTTTTTGTATAGTAAACTTAATTAGAGAAATACATAATTTTCCTCGTAATAAAATACATAAGCGTCGTGTTTTTTTGTATATTAAGATAGAAAACAGTTTAACACCACGCTTTAAGAGATGTACAAAATTGAGCATCATTCCACAAAACTCCACGAGCTAACTCAAAAACCGCGCTTAGCTTACGCTACTACTACTCGTAAAGAAAACGACTCAAGAGCTTGGCACTGTGTGTTCCATCTTTTCACAGAAGCCACACGATCAAGACAAAAAGTTATCCGCTGCCGAGAGAGAGACTTCGAAATCACCGCGGTTGCTCGAGAGAAAATACTGAAAGTACGTGTTTCCTATGTATTTAATCAAAATTAATAAAACTAGATGATACCCCGCGCGTTGCTGCGGGGATTTTGTTGCATTGACTTCAAGAGATTTGATGGAGTGAAATATAGTAAATTTATGAAAGAAAACATATTATTTTTATTATTTCCTTTTATGCATCAACATTCAATTGCGAGTTTGTCAGTATATTTCGTTCGTTTATGATGTTTTCGTTCGTTTATGATGTTTTGTTGTCTTGTATGGAAGTGAAAAAGTGCAATATTGAATGTAGGCACAATGGATAGAACACAATTAAATATTATTATGAAAATAATAATTGTACATGATGTCTGAGCAATTTTTGATGCTCGGCGTTCCTGCAATTCCTGCAATGATGCCATGCGACTGATGATCTGCAGCAGATTTTTGATGCAGCTGATGGGCGGATCGGTAGGTTGATCGATGTCGTGCGGCTCTTGGATGGATCGGTGGCAAAACTTCTCGGCGCGAGGAACATCTCGGCACAGGACAATGAATCGCGGGCTATAGAAGGTGGACACAGAACAATCAGGATTGAATTGTCAGGTTCATTGGGGCCGGAGGTCTGGAAGGTGGACGCAGGATAATGAATCGTTAGGCTCATTGACACGAACTCACAGAGAAACATTTAGTAGGTGCAGATCCTTGAGGCATCCCCACTACGCAAGAACGAACAAAGGGATTTTTGGCGTAATTATATAGCTTTGGGAATCTGGAGAAGGCCAACACTACTGGAGACTGGGTCTTTACCGTATGTGACTACACAGTAAAGACAGGGTTACACACGATAAAATATTTTGTCGTGTGCAGCACACGATAAAGTACGCACGGCAAAAATCTGCACGATAAAATTTTTTTGTCGTGTGTTGCACACAGTAAAATATATAGAAATTTTGCCGTGTGTTTGGCCTGGCACACGATAAAGTTTCTATATTTTGCCGTGTGCCACGGCCCGTGGCACACGGCAAAGTTTTGTTTTTATTTTTTTAAAAGATTACTTTGCCATGTGCCACCAGGCAAAGCACACGGCAAAGACCACAAGAAATGCATTTTTTCATTTTATTATATAATATATATATACATCTATATCAGCAACATGCATTATATATCAAAAGCACACGCATATTTCATAAAACCTTCGAAAATCCACTAAAGTTCAACATCACAAGTTTATTATTACAAGTTTAACATCAAACAATACAACATTCCTACTACGGCGACGCAGACTGCAACTGTGGCCTCCTGGAGTGATGTGACGGATTGTTATGCAGTGTAGGGTTGACGGCATCAGCCGCCGGTGACACCGTAGCGAGATAATTTGAACCCGCCGACGGAGGTTGCACAAAAAAGAATAGATTGCATGTGTTAGACTCAAAATTAAAAATTTCGGCAACATCTCCCTGCACGGGGAGGTTTCCAACCTGCAAGAAACAACGGCACAAAGGCCGACAATCACAACGGCATGAAGGCCAACAATCAAAACGGCACGAAGGCTGAAAATCACAACGGCACGAAGGTCGACATTCCCAACGGCACAAAGGCATTAAACTTTCATACTTACAGGAGTGAAGAGACAAACCGGAGCTATAGCCGGCAACTGCACTGGGGCACCCGATGCCACGTTGTGGAGCATCTGATACAATTCCGCCATCTTCTTCTGCGTGTCCTCCAGTCGAGCCTCCAGGTGCGAGTCATCTCCTTTTGCTGTGCCAGCGCCACCTACAGTGTTTCAATCCCATGTTTCAGTATTGCAAATCGGATCAATGTGTGTAACGTTCAATGTACGTCTAGTGAAACCAGAATTACCTGAAGTTCGTCCACCCGCGATAGTGTTGGAGTAGGCCGTGCAGTATGGGAAGGCTCGTGGACGTGCTCCGTGACCTCACGTCGGTGAGAGAGGGTGCAGACGTTGAGGAGTCGGCCACGTTTGCAATCCACAACCGCTCGTGCTTCCTGCCTTCCCCCAAACTCACGATCACCTCTGTCTCAAGGGGCTCAGTGCTCAGATTGTGATCTGGGCCACGGAGCGTCCCAACCGCCTCCGTGTAGTCTTTGACCTTAGCGTGGATGGTCGGGTCAGAGTAAGCCTCGGCAGGTGCATCCGGGTTGAAGACGACACCGGATTTCACCCGGCCCATGTGGGACACAGCCCATGCCCCAAACTCCGACACCGGCACCCCCGGCTATGCCGCCTCCTGTGAGAAAGATGGCAAGATGATTAGAAATCAGGCAAAATTGAGCATCAGAATAGATAAATGACATCTCCTACAAGTGCCCGCTTGAATGCAGGGAGGTTGCGGCTGCCTTGGTGGTGAGTTGAACCGGTCCTCTGCGATCGCTTCCGCTTGCCGTTCACATGCTTTGCGATGAACTCCGGGGATAGGTACCTATCCATGATCTTTGACCATGCCGCTCTATGCGACAAGCACCACGGTGGCGGCACCTACGCATCATCAATTGTTTGACATATAAGATGATCAATTATAGACATACTAAATCTCAAAACGAATCAGTACTATTCACCTACCTGAAGGTATTGTGCCTTGGTCAGCACTAAGTCTCTTGAGTCACCCTTGATGAGGGGCTCTTGCAGGATGGACCTATAGTACAAGACGTGAGCCTGGAGTCGCGCCTCGTAAATCATGTCGGCGACGAGCTTGTGACAGGCTTTGTGTGTCATCTGATCCACCTTGGTCTCTTGGCCTTCTTCGACCTTGAAGTACTTCTGCATACACACACGATGTATCCATACATTATTTCAATAAAAAACTTAACCAATGGAGGATACGTATTTGAGCTTCATTGTGAGACACTTACCCAAAAGTCTGCCAAAACCCGCTCCTGCTTGTTGTCCTTCTCATCATCATCACCGAGCTTGTACCTTTTCCATGACCAGGCCACCCCCCACATGCCATCTTTCAATTTCACAAGGCCGGGGAAGTGTTTCTTGCACAGACATCCCAAGATGTTAGCGGGGGTGCGGGGAGGGGTCAAGAGCACCCGACAAAACTAGCCAGCCCCTGCATAAGTGAGTGATTAAGAAAAAGTATCAGTTTCTATTTTGATTTTAAACGTATCATATGAAGTACTAGTAATAACATCTATAGTTACTTACTTTCCTACCACAGGACGAATCACTGGGCGTAGGTCAGGATGCGGAGGATTATGAAGGGTTGTGGCACCTTGCAGGTAGGGAATCGGCCGAACAGAACTGTCCTGAGCGTAATTGTCCTGCATCTGCTGAGTATCCTCGTTCCCCAACAGAGTGTCTGTGGTCGTGCCTGTGGTTGCCACGTGGTCCTCTGGGGTAGGAGACGGGTCCTCCGGCTGGTCGAGAGCCGGGGGAGGAGGCGGGTCCCTCCTGGTGTGACCGGGAGGGAAACCACGGCCCCTCCCCCTCCCCGTCCTGGGGCGACTCGGGCCTGCTCTTGCCGCTGCCCTGGAAGACGTCCCCGCGCCTCCATCAGGAGGGCGTAGCCTCTGGTACACCGAGTAAACCTGCCTCGGTGTACGGTCGCCCGCCATCTTTGGCCTGTCACCTACAATTTACAAAAAATGAACAACAAGCGTTAGTACAAATATTACAAATAGTTCAAAATGAATAAATATAACAAAATTTATTAAAAAACATAGTATTACATGCTTTAGGAAAAATCTTCAACATTGAGGTCATAGGTCTCGTCATCACTATCAAAATTGTCCAAATAGGCGATACCATCCGAAGGTTCTGTATCTTCCTCATTGTCTCTGCCTAAATGGAATCGCTCAAGCATTTGAATGTCCTTCGGATTCAGCACTACATCTCCAGGGTCATCGTCATCAACCGTTTCATTGTCTACTTCCATTGCGGTCACACCAGGTAAGACTATCTCAAAGCTCCCTTGTAGCCCACTTGCTTGATAGAACTCTCCATCATATGTGTTTGTGTCGAAGGTGTAATTGTCATCATTTGGAATAGGTAGTTTACGATGTGGAGATACCTAGTGCACAATAGACCAACCCTTGAGATGGTCTTTGTCTTGGCACGCGTATGGTGTATGATACACCTGCACGGCCTGTTGAGCCACAATATAGACGTCTTTTCCTTTATAGACGGAATCATGTCTAATCTCAACTATGCCAAGTTGAGGGGTCCGTCTCGTTTGTCTAGGATCAAACCAGTGGCACTTGAATATGACAAGGGTAAGAGGTATCTGGCCCTCATATTCAAGTTCATAGATCTCCTCAATTATTCCGTAGTATTCGACGCCATTAGTGGCACTAGAGAATGGCCTTCAGCACTCTCGCCAAATGCATGCTCTAAGAATTCATCGACCTTGATTATAAACGACCAGTCCCTCTGCGTTGTGTACATCCACTCACGGTCCTCCATCCTTTAACAGATATATAACATGAAGTAATGTGACTATCAATTGCATCTATGTGGTGTCCCTACTGTCTAATAGGTGAGGATAGGTCCTAATCCCACCCGCGGATGCGCAGATGAGTTAGTTTCCATGGTTTGCTCCTATCCGAGACAGAATTTTGGCAACACCTCCCCGCTATTCTCTCGATACACGTCCTGCAAGGGAGAGTGTGTATCCGGAGAACAACAGGGGGTGATGCCGAAACTCCTTCTTGGACATGAGCGGACCATGGAAACTAACTCATCTGCGCATCCACGGGCTGTCCAAAAAATATGGACAATCCAAAACAGATATGGTCCAAGTATGCAAAGTCATGCATACCTCCATCCGTATCTCGTTCGGACGGGAGACGCCTAACTGGGTTACGCGCGGGCTGCGACAAACATACAGAAAGAGAGGTTATACCTAGGGTCGCCTAGGTGCTCTGATTCGTCCGACAGGTCCTACGCTGCAAAAGAAGAAACACATCACTATAAGATGAAAATTTCGACAGAACCTCCCCTATACGGAGAGGTTTCCAAAACATGCAAAAAAAACCGACACGATGGCTGACGTCCACATTAAGGGCACGATGGCCCACACATCCACAATTCCGGCACGAAGGACGCCAACACATAAACGTCACCATGGCGAACACCCTGAGCCTTTACCTTCTTCTCCGGTGACGAACGGGGACGACGGCATGGACGAACTCTCGATGGGCAGCGAGGATCAGTGGACGAACGTGGATGGTCGATGAACTCCTTCCTCTTCTCCTCCTCGATCCCTTCTTCTTCTCCTTCCTCTTCTCCTCCTCCCTTCTCCTTCTCCTTCTCCTTCTCCTTCTCCTTCTTCTTCTCCTCCCTTCTCCTTCTTCTCCTTCTCCTCTCCTTCCTTCTTCTCTTCTCCTCCTCCCTTCTCTTTCTTCTCCTTCTCTTCTCCTCCTCTGTCTGCACTGTTGGGGGCCGGCGGGGCAGGGTGGCGCGCCGGCGGGTGTGGTGGCCGGCGTGCGCGGGGGCGGGCGGGGCTGTCGGCGCGCACGGCCGGGGCGGGCAGC
>CM041634.1:46948689-46980004 GCA_023333625.1 Bothriochloa decipiens
CCGCGCCGTGTCCTTGGCATGCCGAAGATGCGGCGAACAAAACGGCCGCCGTAATTGCGGCAGAGTTTGGCGTAACAAAATGAACTGTGGCAGGATAGGCAAGTCTGTGGCAGCCGAAACTGAGGGCACGAAGCAAACACACGACGGAACTCTGGCGCGGCAGGTGCGGCACGGCGTGGCATCCTTCGGTCACGATCCAAACGCAGCCTGACTTTCAACGAATCAGCGGTTGTCCCGCTGCCGAGCCTCTCGCGGCAAGCGGTTTTTTTAATCCCTACTTCACGCGTTTTTATTAAAAAGAAGAGCCGAAGGAACGAAGTTCACGCGTTTTTTTACCAAGAAGAAGAGCTGAAGGAACCGCAAAGTAACCGATATAATGAAATCATAAGTAATCCACAGATTACTAACGAAGTTCATAACACAAATACAAATCAAGAAACATAAGGTGACCCTCCACCTAACAACCCCAGCTAACTAAACCTAATACATTATAGATCAACACATTAGTAAACAACAGTGAAGTGAAGCCATAGAATACAACAGCGGCAAAGTATCCACTATAAACTTCAGACTGCAAAGCATCCGCCCAAACATGAAGTCCAACAACCATCAACGCGGCAAAGCATCCGCCTAGGAACACAAAGACCATCGACGTGGCAAAGCATCTGAGGATGGGGCCGACACACTCGCAACAGCAAAGCATCTACATACAAGGGGGCCAAATCAAAACTGGCAGCAAAGCATCCGCACACACAACAAGACCATCAACACGGCAAAGCATCCGCGGAAAGGGCCAACACGCTCCCAGCAGCAAAAGCATCTGCACGAGGGGGCCTAAGCGACTACTAAAGCCACATCAAACACCAGTTGGACATACCAAAGTGAGAAGGATAAGAAGCACAGTAAGGTAAGGTTTAGCACGACGACGATGACCATGCGGGAGGAGCAACGACAGCAGGAAGCAACGCCTTTAGGAAGGAGAAGACGTCCAAGACGCCATCGCCCGTGTGTTGATGTAGGAGCTGGAGTAGCCATCGCTGCTCTTCTTCGTTGATGGCTGGCCAAGTAGAAGAGAAGACGGTGAACTCAAATTAAAAGAACACTTGTGAAAGCGCCAGTATCTGTATTGGCTGATGTATATATCCGTTTTACTGTGCAATGGTACAAGTTACGTGGGCCCTGCAAATCTGTGACAGCTTGAATTCTATTTGCTGGCTCATTCTGCCCTGCCTTTTGTGTGCAGTTACGTGTAACCCAGTGCTGTGCCGTGCTGTGCCTGTAGAAGCAGGACACTAGGAGTTGACGACATGGAGGTACAAATCTACTATTCCAAACTATGTTCCGTTCCATTTCAGTACCGAGTAGTACTGACTGAACCCCTGTTTGTAATTAACCTGCACATTACATGAATGACGAACTTGCACCGCGACGAGCGACTTGCTGTGGCATGGAGTGAGGAGTAACATTGACTTGAATGGCATCGCAGCGTCGTGATAAAAGCGTCGATGGAAAATAGAAGAAATACTAATCGCAAACAGGACATGGTATGTTCCTCTGTTATCAGCATAAAGCTGCACACTGAACCATTTGATCTGTTTGGCCAATCATTTTGTCTTTTTTTTTCAAGAACATGCAACCGCATGTATTTCATTAAGCCGAAGTAGAGCCCTTACATGGCAAGCCGAAGCTTACCAACCCGAATCCAACGCACGCACCCAACCATTTCGCACGAGGTTGTAATTACATAAAACAAATGATGTGACTATCTTGCTAACAACTCGCTATCCCCGCATCACTGTCGGCGCTGCAGGGGCGGCTTTTCCTCCAAGCAAAGCATATTGAGGTTGAACGCTATCGGGTCGAAGTGACAGCCCAAAAGCGTCTCAAGATTGGCGTGGGTGGTGTCCGAGAGCGGTTGGCGAAACGCACTCTTGCATAGCTGCACCGTGTCAGTCCCCACAGATGGGGAGGGGGGTGGGACCCCAAGCTTCTTCAGCAGCACCATCTGTGCTTGCTTAGTTGAGTCCGCCTCCCATCGTGCATTCGCGATCCGCGTGCTTCGATGAAGAGATTGAGCAGGAGCAGGGGTTCTAGGCTTGCGTGGCCTAGGTCACCCTTTGATGAGCGGCGTCTCCATAGGGATGCAGATCATGTCCTCCAAATGTTGCAACATCGCCTGAGGCGTCATTTGGCTGTCATGCCCAGGTTCCTCGTCGCCTGAGGGATCTACCTCATTTGCGACAAGAGCAACAGGCATCTCCACATCTGGGCTGACAGATGGGAGGTCGACGCTTGGCCCATGGCTCAGCATTTCCTCAATTGCCACCGAAGGTGCAGTAAGGCCTCCAGCAACAGGCGGAGCCGCTGCCTCCTCACTGTCCACCTCCAGTGCCCCCGCAGCCAGGGCTATTGGCAGTGGAGCGGTTACTGCTGCGGCGTCCACGGCACCCTCCTCCGACGTCTCCTCAAGCGCGAAGCGAAGCCGGATGAAGCGTGGTGGTGAAGGGGTTTCGACGGCAAAGCCGGATCTTGCACATCGTCATTCGGAGGTGCTAAGGGGGCGCCCTCAACGAAGAGTAGCATCGGGTCCCTACGGGCAGGCGGCGAACCCGGCCGCAGATTGAGTAGAAACTCAAAATCCTCAGCCCGCCCAAGCGCCTGGACGGGTGAAGCTGCAAGAGCGGGCATCGACAGCAGTTGGCATTGCAGCATTCTTTGCGGCATGGCACCAAAGGACCTCGGACCAGTCATCGTGTGCAACGGGCAGAGGATCTCCCCCACCAGGAATAGCGTCCCATGGAGAGAGACACTCCCCGCGGAAGGGAGAGTAGACCGTAGTGACTGTGGTGGTGGCGGCGGAGGCCGAGAAGACGCGCGACAGGGGGAGTCGGAGTCGACCTGACCTGAGCAGCACGGTTGGCATGGCACTTTGCAGGGACGGCGTCCCTGCTTGTGCCGGGGATGACAAGGCACCTCACCGCCCTGGTTACAGGCGTGTGTGAGTGACTGGCCGCGCCAGCAATCGTTGGCTCGGTGTCCCGTTCCCCTACAGCGCAGGCACTGCGGCAGGGACCTGCAAACCGCTGCTACGTGGTCTTCACCCAAACAGTTGAAACATAGCCCGACCAAGACCGATGGGACTGGGCAACGCCTGGAGGCCCGACGACGATCCCGGCACCGCCAGCACCGGTGGCTCTCCACTAGCGTGAAGCCGTCATCGTCGACGAGGCCACTGGACCGGGGGACGTGGTGCTACGGACGGTGGGAGCGAGCCTCCCCTGAATCCGTGTCAACAGGTGTCGCTGCACGGGGAATGGCAGGCTTGAACGTCCTGCGCCGCGGCCGAGGCGCCGATGCGCTGGGATCCTTTCTGCTGGCCGCGGGCCCAAACGATAAGGTGCGGGCACCTGCGTGGCCGGCAACGAGGACGGTGACTTCCCCCTCCGCCGATGACGCCGACGTCACTTCTTCTTCGCAGGCGTCGGGTGGGCGACCTCCATGGCTGCCGCTGCAGGCCGCGGAGGCGTGGCACGGAGGATAACACGAGCGGCGTTGAGGCAGGACGGGTGCTTGGCAGCCGAAGCGAGCTCGTCGTCAGAGCTATCCGCGCCGGAATCATCCTCCCATCGGCGGGATTTGCTCCTGCCACTTGACCAAAAAGCGGGAGAGAAGGGCAGGGCCTGCGGAGAGAGGGATGACGGCGAGGGCCTGCACGAGGAGGCATCATCCTCATCCACGTCGTCCTCGTCCAGCACATCCTCAACGATGACCATCTCCTCCAGGGACCTGGCAGCGGCGGCGGCCATCCCCATAGGAGGCTGCGGCGTGGCCGGCCTCGTCGGCTGTGTCGGTGGAGGCTGCGGTGGGGGGGCCGCGACCAATCTGGTGCAAAGAATGCCCGGGACCGGCAGCCGGCTGCCGGAACCTCACACAGGACTAGCGTGGCCACTACCGATGTTGAAGACACGCCGCCTCCAGCGTCTGCAGATACAGAGGTAGCGGCGCCCGGCGCCGTGGACATCCAAGCCAAGGGGGACACCCGTACATCAGATCCCGCTGGGGAGGCCTCCGGGCTGCCACCAACGGGGACGGCAGCCATAGTGATGGTGCCCGATTCGATTCCCGACGGCGGACGCGAGGGCCCCATGGCCGGGGGTGGCGGCCGCACATCCGCGCGAGTGCCCAGCAGGGGCCATCGCCGGATCCTACCGGACTGGGGAGAGGCGACGGCGAGCTTCCCCTGGCCAGCGACGGAGGTGGCGAGTGGGGGGATTTGCATCCGCCAGATGCAGGATTGAGGCCATAAGGAGCAACGGGAGGAGGTTCTATGGTGGCCAAGGAGGAGGGAGGGGAAGTAGGGAGATGGAGGAAGGGGACAGAGACGGGGGAGGGGCCGCCGGCGCCGGAGAGGCGTCCGGCGGTGGCGGGGGGGGGGGGGGGTCGGGGACGGTCGCCAGGGGGCGACCTCACCATCGGTGTGAAAATTGAGCTCGTGCAATCTCACAGGTGCTGTCTGAGCATCATTTTGTGCTTTCGATTTGATATTTCCATAATTCCATTCCATGTTAGTAACCGATTCCCTGTTGGTCATTACTGTAAGCTGGAACTTGTCATGCAGTTCCGGATAAGACTTTATGAGGCGGGAAGTACGAGTTTGACAAGAAACAAAGGCAGGCACCGGTATTTCTATTTACCATAGGAAAAACGTCTACCACCTTCATACTTGACTCTTCTGTACAGAATCAATCACAGCAGCTATGGCACCACGTGATCAACCACCCGCATTTCTACATCAATCAACCGTACCTAACCAATAATACTAACAGGAAACTAAATAATCATGTATGGTTACTGCTGTAGCTACTATACCTACACTAAACCCACCAAATAATAATTAATTAATTAGTAACGCACCTAGCAGCAGCTCGATCACCACCAAACAGCCTCATTCTATCTACGGCTACGGCTACGGCTACGAGTCGGCGGCGAGCGGCGGCGAGCCGGGCGGCCGGAAGATGCCCTGGCCGGTGGCCAGGATGGCCCGGGGGTCGAACTCGGCCTTGAGCCTCGCGAAGCGCTCCCACCGGGCGGCGCCGAAGTGCTCCGCCCATTCGCCCTGCGACTTGTGGTTGGGCAGGTACTGCTTGGCGCCGATGCCGGCCTCCGCGCAAAAGTCGAGGATCCTCTGGTTCTGCCGCGCCAGCGCCTCCAGGCTCAGGCTCTCCGGCGCGCCCGGCAGCGCCGACCGCAGGAACGCCACCAGGTAGAACACCTCCTCGTCCGGGGTCACCACCGAGCTCCTCGGGTCCCACCTGCAGGCACCAACAAAAGCACGGTCAGCTCACGGTCCAGTTCACATGCGTTTCGCAACTGCAATTGCTAGATTACCTAACCGACTCGAAAAAAAAGGTTTTGGAATATGGACAGACAGACAGCAGAGAATGCAAAAAGCAGCGGGTTTTAGGCTTTTAGCAGGACCGTCTGATGATTCTGATACGGCTTTTTAGGTTGGCTGAAGCTGAAAGCAACAAACAATTGGTGCATCTACCTGGCCACTCACTGACCCCAAAACAAACAAAACAAAAGTGAAAGGCGATCGGGGTCTCGGCTAAGGAATTCCAATTCTGACCGCGCCGAGCTCGTTGCGCCCTGTAAAGCTCTCGCGGCGCCGGTTTAAAATGGCCGGTCGGCGCCACCAGCCGCGCGCGAGATTGATGATGGATGGCGTCCATGGCAGTGGCAGGAGAATAGAATAGGCCCTGTCGCGCGAGTGCACGGTATGTCCGCGGCCATTCAATCAGGGCGCCAGATTTGGCTCACGCAGTTCGGCAATTTGTTTAATCCGCGGGAAACCGCTGATGCGCTGGTGATTTGTGTGCATGCGTGGCGCCAATCATGCCACACTTGATCGCAACACACATGATGATTGATGAGCAAGCCGAGCCGCCGCCGCCACCACCTTCGCTGCGCGTGCGGTGGCGTCCGCGTGTGTGCGCCGCATGTGAGGGCGCCGGCGGCGCCGTCGGACGGCGCAGAAACGTGCCGTGGCGGCTCATGCGCTGACCGCGTGTCCCGTGCGCTGCATGTGGGATGGATGGAACGGAAGGTTGGTTGGAAGCGCGGGCGGCCGGGCGAGGACGGCGACGCGCCGCCCCCCGCGCGCACGTGGCGGCCGATGGATGAGCTAGCGCACGCAAGCCAGCCAGCCAGGAGGGCGGCTTGATGCGATGCGTCTGCTATGCTAGTAGTACGGAGTACCACTTTTGACCAGGGATCCGCTTAATTGATTAATGAATCTGTGCATGCGTTGACTTACTTGTGCTTGTTCATGGGGTAGATGAGGATGGGGCCGCCGGCGCCGGCGGTACGTCCCCCCAGCACGCCGCGGAAGACGCCGCGGTCGAAGTCGGCGATGCGGGACGCCGGCACGAAGAGGTTGAGCCACGGGTGCGGCACCTCCCACATGCCCTTGGCGCGCAGCTTCAGCTCCGCCTTGTGCACGCGGTCCAGGAAGTCCACATACGGCAGGTCCGTCGTGAACACCGTGCCAGGGAGGAAGTTGAGCTCGCCCAGCAGCGCGTCCACGTCCTTATTGACATGAAACAGAACAAAAATTCCAAATTTCCTCAGTACGTTTTCCCGTGCTGCTGCTGCAAGGTAGTACTAAAATATTGCTTTGCCGATGGAACAAAATCTAGTAGCAGCAATGCAAGGTCCTCTTTTCTATGATCTATCTACACTCAATTAGTATACTACGTACTCCTATTAGTATACCAGCTATTACAACTAACTGAAAGTTTGGCTCCAATGATTAGCTCCTGGCTCGCCGCCCTAAAATGGGGCGGTTTGTTTATCCGACACATTATTCCATTTCCCAAACAAAACCATATCGGAGCACGTCATATAGAGAAAGAAAGGCGGCTGACCTGGTTGACCGAGCCGGCGGTGACTTCGTCGTAGTTCTTGGTGACCTCGAGGCAGTAGAGGACGCCGGAGTGGGGCTTGAGCGAGCTGAGCTTCACGGGGTTCTGCGGCGAGAAGAAGGAGGACCTCCAGTTGTTGATGAGGCCCTCGGCGGCGACGACGAAGCCCTCGACGTAGTCGAACCGGCGGCCACTGCCGCTGCCGAGCGAGATGAGACGCTCCTGGTCCGCCGTGAACTCGGTGAAGTTGGAGTAGAGCGCCCGGATCCACCGAACCTGCAACCACCACCAGCCATGCGTCGTCCCGGCCGTTAATTAGCTTCAATTCTCATTACAGGCCGATTAATTAGCAGATAGATGGAGGAATAAAATCTTGCGAAAGATCCCAGGAGCTAGACAAAAAACCGGACGATGACGACGACGGCTAATTGGTGAGCAGAGCAGGGGGGCCCAAGTTGATCGGCGACGGGGACCCGTGGATCGGCACCCAACCGAACCGTGGACCACCCAATAAACTTAAGTGCTGCTACTAGCGTGTAACCATGTACTACATCATTCCGGCAGACTCTGACGAACAGTGTAACGACAAGAGTGTTCCGGCAGCCGGAGGAGCTAAAGCTAAGCTGGCGGAGTACGCTTAGTACGTGTCGGACTGCCCTGGGCCTCCATCATATGCTGATCAGGCAGTAGTAATTAGCAGCACGAACGTGTGTGGGTCTTTTCGGACGCTACAACACTGCACATGTGGCAGCCGTTAGCGCCTGACAGAGAGTTTAGCGGCAGGCGGAGACCGAGGCGCTTTCGTTCCTCAACGGATCAGCGGCGCGCTCGCCACTTGCATGGCCGGTGTGGTTGAGATGAGATCCCTGCTGGGTCGGTCATTAGTTGGAAAGCGAGGCCGGTGACACACACACGCGACGGGAGGAGACACACTGCCCGGCGCCTCGGCCAGTTTCCTGGTGCCACCACACGGGAGGGAAAACGAAAAGCGAACGATGGAGCTGCTACTGAAACTGAAGTGCTCCTACTAGTTTTAACTGGTGCAGCAGAGATAATAATAATAATTAAAAGAATCGACCGAAGCAGGCGATCAGTGTGCGCGCCTGCCTGCAAGGAAGGAGAGAGGATTGAGAAGGGTGTTACCCTTTGGGGAGCACGCTCCAGGGCGATGCGCGCCCGCGTGATGATGCCGAACTGGCCCAGCCCGCCCAGCGCGCCGAAGAATAGGTCCGGGTTCTCCGTCTCCGAGCAGGTCACCACCTCGCCCTTGCCTGCCGCCAATAACGCACGTGTGTCGGTCAGTTTATTCGGCCATGCGGAGCTAGCGCTGGGGAAGAATTCTGGATGGCCATGGAAAAACGGCTGACTGGCTAGCTACCTGTGACGACGTCGAGCTCGTAGACATTGCTGATCTGGGGCCCGTGGTGGAACGCCTGCCCGCTGATGCCGGCGTTGGAGAGGGTGCCGCCCACGGACAGGTAGAGGTAGTCCGTCCACGACCGCGGCGCGAGCCCGCCGTGGGAGAGCGTCCAGTTGAGCACGTCCACCCACAGCTCGCCGCCCCAGACGTCCACGTAGTGCCCGCCCAGCGCCGGCGAGTACACGGGCAATGCCCGCGCCCGCGCCCGCTCGGCCGCGGCGCCGGCGCCGTGGCTCATGTCCACCACCACGCCACCGGGCGCGCGCGCCTGCCCGCTGATGCTGTGGCCGTGGCCGCGCGCCGAGATGCGGAAGCCGCGCGCCGACGCGAACGCGGCGCGGACCAGGCCCGCCACGTCGCCCGCAGCGCGCGGCTGGAACACCACCATGGGCGGCGCGGCGCCGGCGAGGCCCCCGAAGTCGCGTGACGCCTCGGCGATGTCGGACGCGTCCACGCTGAGGCGCCCGCCGCCGACGTCGCCGCCTCCGAGCTGCAGAAGCTCCACGGGCGGCTCCACTAGCAGCCCCACGGTGGAGATGAGGGAAGAGACGAGGAACAGCAGCATGAACATCAGGCACCGCGTCATTGCCTCCAGGGTCGGCCTTATGCTATGTCTTTCACTAATCACTCCGGCCGTGTGTGCTTCTTGGAGGTCGAGGAGCAATAGCTACCTGAGCTGAGCACACGGGAACGGGATAGAGAAAGAGCAAGTGTTCGAGTGCTGTGCGGCGGTGGCGAGGCGGGCGTATTTATAGGCTGCTGGAGCCTGGAGGAGGAAGGTGGTGGCGGCTTGACCTGGTAGCGGGGGGATTAATTAGGCAAAGGATTAGGGGGGAGACCGAGGAAGATAGGAGAGAGAGAGAGAGAGAGAGACAAAGGAAATGGTGGTGGTGACGATGTGCCGAGGAGAGGGAACAGAGAACACGGACGGGACGGACGGGGCCGCGACCAGGGCGCCACGAATAAACAATTCCGGAGGCCGGAGGCGCGTCATGACTCATGCACATTCCGTTCCGTTCCCGCGGAGACTTTCACTTGCCGCCCAATTTCTTTCTTTAGCTATTGACTGGGACTAGTGGAGTACTTGGACGGTGCGCTGAGCTGGGACGAATCCTGCGCCTTCCTGATAAGGATCTCGCTTCGGACGGTACAAAATCTTCTACAACAACTTTTCATCAAAACGTACATTAGTATATGCATTTAGATGGGAAACTTTGCTGCCTGTAAGTTGTGATGAAATTCTCTTGTTCCAAAAAGGAGCTCTCTTCTAGTTCGATAAGATAACCGGTGCAAATTGACTTGACTGTGGAGGCAGATAGAGTCCAGAGTCCATGGTTATAAGAATACTATATGTATGGGAAAGTTATACTACCATATAATCTCAAAAAAAAAGTTATACTACCATATAAAAGTATTTCTTCTTATTGAGATATATACCTTTTTTGAAGAATGTATTCCTTTTTCCCCTATATAAAAACTTATTTTTTTCCATCTGATCTTACCTGTGATCTTACCACCAACTATAATTTTCTCTATCTCCGGCGAGGATCCACAATTTATTTTACAGAATTTAAGGGTTATAGTTTTGGATTAAGAGATGTCGAACCAAGAGTCCTCAAAATAGATCTATAGAGGGAATGTCATCGACGACAGGAAGACAATTAGTGGATACTCCGACCATCTCACCGCTAGACAGAGTTGTACGAGACAAAGCGTGGCATGGAGTGAGGGTGGGGGGAGGGGGAGAGATCTAATGGCGGAAGCCAATTATTACAAGAGTAGGATGGTGGTTGCGCGACGAGATAGAAAGCACACCAACTCAACATAAATAGGTTGTTAGCTTGAGGTAAATTGAAGCCAGATCAATGAGAAACAAAACACTGAAAAAATACATACAAGGCACTTGCTTTGTGGTACGGAATATCCCTCCTAAATCTGGAAAAGATAAGGAACACGGAAGGAGAAGCCTCTCAGCATCAATTGATAGAAGAAAAAACATTTGTGATAAATTAATTGGGTCAGTCTAATGGTCACTCGAATGACCTGACCCAACTGGTCACTCGATTCAAACAAAAAAAAACAAAATCGAGTGGATGAAGGGCATGTGTCACGTGATTCTAGTGACCACATAATCAAACCTCAAACGATCAAAATAGAAACAATAAATTAAAATAATAAATAAAAAATACAAAACATAACATATGTTTTTATGCAAGGCAAATTAGAAGAGGACTAAAATTTACATATCAAATAAGAAATACAGATAATCAGAAATTAAATCCAAACAAATACAGATTTGAATATTGACAGAATAAATATTAACAGATATTTTTAAAATAAACATCGCAGAAAGAAGCCCAAAATACCGCATTAACACTATAAAGAACATCGTAGAAAGAAGCTCAAAAATCGCATCAACACTACAAAGAATATCGCACAAACCCAAAACATCGCATCAAAGCATCAACACTACAAAAACATCACAGAAATAAACCTATAATATCGATTAACACTACAAAATCATCGCAGAAAAAAAATCTCAGAACATCGATTATAACACTACAAGAATATCCTAGCTCCGGATAGAAAAAGAGACAAGAAGGAGAGAAGCAAATGAAACGGCAGACATGAGGCTTCATTCCAATAGGCGCCGACTACACTGGCCCACAACTCAGACACATGAAATGACCTCAATTTCCACGAAGAAAAATCCACAGAGTCGAAGTGTAACATGACCATTTAAATCACATTACCCGATAGCAGCTGAATATCATAATACATACATCAAACAAAAGAGTGCAATAGAAGGGTTTACAATAACTTATTACATTACGACTTGACAGAATCAGAGTTCATGCAGCATAAAGTAAAAGTTTGAAGGTGCGGAAGCTATCATCGTCCATCCAACTCGAGCGTAGGTACAAAACCCTCAATCATCATACTCCTCAGACGAGTACTCACTCCTGAAACCCAAGTGCCAAAGTATCAGTACGATATGTACTGGCCACTCCCACCCTATGCATTGCTTTGTGAAAATTGGATGCAAATCATGGATATGTCAAAAGAACCTATAAAGGCTGGGGTTTCATATGCAAGTGATCAAGTATATAAGTAATATAATAATCAAGTTTTATACACATTCCCATACCCACTCCATCCATCACCATCCATCTCTGAATCACCATCCCACATCCTCCAACACCATCTCAGACTCTAGTCGACAGGCCACTCCCTCTCGGCCTGCCTCAGCGGCCCGCAGCCCTCAACCTGGCTCACGACCAAAAATCATACTCAGGGGGAAGGTAGAACACTCCACTCACTAGTCCGGTGCAAGCGAAGGTCGATAGCCAAGGAATTGGCATATGTATCGATCGATCAACCATACACTCTGCAGAGATTTCACTATTCCACTAGATAGCCGTCATCGGTGCTGATCATCACCTAGGCAGATTCCGGGTGCCTACTGCCATAGAACAATGCCATCCTACCTCTCAGCCCTGGAACATCCTTAGAGTGGCTGGTACTGTGAGGGATCATGATCCCATTCCCGCAGAGCATCATGACCGTCTCAAAAGGGTGTGAGACACATGCTCCTACCTCTCTAACACACGCTCGCCTGATAGTAATGGCATCGATCTACCCAGCGGTTCGGCCGTCTCCCCCCATGGAAAGCGAGTGGAAAGCAAGGATTCCTATGATCCGGTTACCAGCGCAACAGTTCCACCACGCGCAACAGCCGAATATGGGCCGAGCTTGGCCCACCACGTGGCACGCTCTGGTTCTGCCACGCCATCGTCTGGATCCAAAGCGGGCTCAGCTCACGGTCCCTTGTCCACGGTGCACCGAACACGCTGGGGTCCACGATCACCGACTCAGGTTCACGTGAACCGCGCCCACAACGTCGTCCTCTGGTCGGGTTGGTCCACAAACCGGTCCACGATGCACCGTCGCTTGCTGGGTCCACCAGCAGCGTTTCTGGTCCATGTGGACCGTGTCTATCTCCTTCAGCGACGCGATTTCCTTCTCATCCCCTTCCTATGCTTCCCGACGATGGCACCGGCCGGCGGTGAAGCCACGCAATTTGGTGACTGGAAGCTCCTCGGCCTCCATCTTCCAGCGAATCAGCTTCGCAGCAGCACGACGAGCTCGGTGGTGTCTTCAGTATCTGCAGCGGGGCTCTCGGCGGGGCTATCCACGTAGAACGACGGCGCGGCAGTGATGGGGCACAGCAGCAGCTCAACAGAAGCCGAATCCAAGCCATAACGAGGCACGGGGATGCAATTGGGGGCTCCCAATACCCTCCCAATGCGCCGGTGGTGACCTTAACCCATGGCGGAGTCTGCGCGGGCAGCAACCCCCACGGCGGAGCTCCGTCGTGGCCGCGGTGCGTGGCACGGCACCAAGGGAGGTTCTCGGCCTTCATCTTCTCCACGGCCTGATGCAGCACTTCACGGCGATGCTCGGCGTCGTCTTCCTGTCCTTCGAAGCGATCGACGACGACGGGGAACGGTGCGGCACGGCGGCGCTCCAGAGCGGCATGACGGCGGCATGGTGGCGCGAAGTCGGTGTTCAAAGCAGCAACCCAGGCAGCAAACGTGAGCACAGAGATCATCACATCGAGGCGTTCACAGATCCGGAGACAAGGCAGCTCAAGGCTCAACGGTGAGGTAGCAAAGCGGCTTCGCCGTGGCGGAGCACGGCGCGCGGCGACAGGCATGGCGGCTATCAGTTCCGGCGTCCTCCTGACGCCGTGGAGAGCACGGGGCTCGGCTGGTCGCGTGAGTGCGTGCGCGTGTGTTCCAAGCTAGCCAGTAGGGGCCTCGGCCTACGCGCTCTCAAGGCGGAGCGCCATGGCCAGTAGCAGAGGGCAAGAGGTTGGAACAGGGGCTTCGGCGGCGCTCACCTACATTGACGAGGAAAGAGAGTTGCGGTACACGTCCAAGCGGCTCCGGCGAGGTGATGCAAAGGCTTGCGGTACAGCTCCTGCTCTTCGATCCCGCCTGCGCAGTAGCAGCTCTGACACGGCGACGGTCTTCTTCTTCTCCGGCGGCGGCGACTCCTTCTCCGCCCCTTTTTGTCCTTCCTCCCCTTTCTCCTCCAAATTGTGTTGGCTGTGGTTGAATTGGAAAGCCACCAAGCGACGACGGTGGCTGAGGAAACCTTGGCACTCGAGGCCTTGCTTATATAGAGGAGCAGCAGTGGTAGGTGGCCGGCGGACGGTGGTTGATCGAGGGAGCTCGATCAGGCGGTCAGGGAGGGCTCCAGGTCACCCGGTGGGGCTTGGCTAGGTCCAGGAGGTCAGTGAGAAGGGGCTAGCAAGGGCCGGGTGTGGCTAAGCATTACAGTGGCATAGTTTCACCGCGGCGGCAGTGCATGTGCGCGCGCGAGAGAGAGAAATTCACCCGCGCCGTGGGGTTTTGATGTCGAGTGGTTGGTCCAGGTGGCAGCTCCACGAGCGTAGATGAGAGGGAGGTTGGGATCGAGTGGCCAGGGGACTTTGCTTGGCGGCTACGCGGGGGAACAGCGCCTGACACGCGCGACGTCATGCGCGAACGGCCGTTTGGGGGACCTCGGGAAAACTATGACAGCTGGGTCCCACTGCGGGTCCCGCTAGTCAGCAGCAGCGGCTGGCTCCTTTGTGATGCGGTCGCAGGCGCTCCTCCTTGTTGGGCCGACGGCTTGCTGGGCCGACTGGGCTGGTGCGGGAAGAAAGGAAAAGGAAAAAGGAAGAGAAGGCTGGGCTGGACCGGTCGTTGGCTTGGGCCTGATAGGTTTTTCCGTTTTCTTCTTATTTCCCTTTCTCTTTTCTATTTCTATTTTTCAAATATATATATATACATATATAAAATAGTATGGTATGATGTAAAATAATTCTCTAGTGGACATACATGGTCCTTACTAGGTTGAGTATTATTCCCATAGTAGATATTTATTTATTAATTAAATAAATATTATTGGTATTCATTAAGCAATACATAAACTCAATTAAAATCAAAATCACAAGTATGTTTAAAATGCAACATGAATGCATTGCACATGAGCTAGGTGGTACATATGTAACATGTGAGTAACTTTTCTACGTGACACGTCATTTTTTTATGAAAAAAAAAGTTTTATAGTTCGGATTTTTTTATTGTTACGACACATATCAACGACAAAGAAGCCATACGGACCAGACGAGAACGACGTCATATCGAATGGCCCAAAAATCGAGTGAATGTCCATTCACTCGAGTAAAATAGAGATTAACCGAATTAATTTGTGGAGAGAAAAGTTGTAGGGATCCTCCCGCGTTGTTTTCGCGCCGTTGATGACAATGATTCATGTAGAGCTTGCGATTACATGTACGTTTCGTGCCGCCATGTGCAAGCTGCGGTGCTTTTCAAGTGGAGGTCCCTGGTTTAAAATGTTACTCCATTGGGAGGAATTCCCAGCGCCGAGGGAGACGGTCGAGACGAGCACTGATGACTCAACCAAAAGAGAGATCCTTCGTCCCGCTTCCGTATCTTGACCAACCTTTTAGGGCCGTGTCCCGTCCGTCCGTCCTCGTCTCACCGGAGGCATGCAGATGGGGAGAATCTACAGCAACCAACCTTTAACCGGCACCCGGCTAAACGCATTTATCTCTGCTAGCCGTGACCAGCTGCTTAATGGAAATACTGTACAGTACTCGTACGCTGCACGCACGCCAAAGTCCTCCGCTTTCCCGGCGAGGCTGCAGCAGCCAGCAGGAGAGGAATTTACCGAAGTGCGTGCTACGAACCAAATCTTCAGTGGAAACTGTGCGATAGGTCCTAGCTAGGTACTCGTTGCAGCCGTGAGATGATTTCGGTGGTCAACATATCGTCTCGGGCTCACCGTTGATTTTCTAATCTTCACCAATCACCATTGCTTTATTACGTATCTATCCCCTATAGCTATAGTAGTACTACTATGGGTATGCTACACTAGCTAGGCAATATCCACGGCAGACCGATCGGGCAGAAGCAGGTTTCGAGGAAAATCGCCAAAGTGTCGTCACAGGCCGGATCGACGACTGCTGCACAGGATCGCGTCAAGATCTTCTCTTTTTCGCTTTCTGCCACGTCGATGCGTGCAAAACCGTGCCATGGTTTCGAGGTGCTAGGACATGGTTTTCGTTTGAAAGAGAGGCTGGTGAAGCCGCCGCCGGGCGTGCCATGCAGCATGCTGCCATGTTACGTGTCACCGAGCTGAAGACCACCGAGAGGAAGAGATCGATGGACTAGTACGTTTCCTCCTTTTTTCCAAGGGAGAATCAGCAATGTCGTCATGGTATCCTCGCTCGCTGCCTATCGAATATAATCAATCGGCCGGTCCGCATCGCCCGCCCGCATGGCCGCACGCGCGCGCGCGTGAGACATGTGCTTCTCGGGCGCGCGATCGAGCACGGGGGCGTACCAACACGCAAAGGAAAGGTAATCTGAAAGCAATCGCGTCATCGATCGGCAAAAGCGTGATGAAGGCAAATCTTACCCACTTAGTACGTAAGTACTATACCATGGTGTTCGTAGCGCCGAATACGACAGACCGGTCGGTCGGGAACCGCCGCGCCTGCACTGCACGCCTCTATTTTTATTGCCCGTATACGTGTACCACGTGTGATCATCCCGCGAGCGCGCGTCGTCGTGACAGGGGCATTACTGCTGAACGACCGAAGCAGTGATGATATAACGAGTCAAGACGTACAAGCACGCAACTCTATATAGGACGGCATGAGATCGCGATGCCCGTGCCACTGCCCGCCTCCCTGCCACTAGCTGTATCGACCTCATGCATGGACATCCATCACATTGCCGCACCATCGATGGACCGATCGATCCACAGCGAACACCGTGCATGGATCCACACACACCGATCAACGGACGGGGAGCACCGCCATTCGCGATGGATCGAGAGCAGACCGTAGGTACCCCAAGCTAAGATCGATCATTATTCATCGCCCCGCCGCGCGCGGCCAATACCCCAACCAAGAACAATCGCACGTACTCCGTGGTCCGGGCGTCCGGCCGCGCGCGCTGTACGTGGCGAGGACCGCAGGTATGCATGCAACGTTCATTTGCTGCCATTGAGATCCCCTAGGCGATTCGGCCACAGGACCGACGAATCGCTCGTACTACGCCCTGTCGCGGTGTCGCCCCGCTCGCATGACCGCATGCACGTGATGATGTGCCGGCGCAGCGGCTACGTACGCGCGTCGCTCCGGTTGGCCGGACACTTAATGCGTCCCGAACAACATCTTGCCGCGGCTTTAACAAGGCAAAGGGCGTGCTCCGCTGCACCGGCCGGCCGGTAGCAAGGAAGCAGCATCGCCTCGATGAGTTTACTGCTGCCTACGCGTATAAATACTCGGGTCTGTCCATGAAAGAATCAATTTGTGCGTAATTTTTCATTCTTTCTAGTCTGCTGAGTTCTACAGTATTTTCAACACAAGCTGTAGCATTTATGACAACCTCTCTTCAGATCTGATACTGATACTCCGAACGATACTACTTAGGGCCTCTTTGGTTTCTACTGACTAAACTTTAGCTACTAAATTAAAATCAATAACTAAAGTTTAGTCATCCCTGTTTGGTTTTAATGACTAAACCAATGACTAAACTACACTAAAGACCAAATTACCCCATTTAATGTGATGGCGAGACGGATTTGGTGAGGGTGGTGGTGGTGAGTCGGCCTTGGAAGGGGGCGGGTCGCGGGGCAGGCACTGTCCAGATTGCGTTTTAGTCTATTTAGGAGCTCCTGGGTCACTAGAAGGACTTACTGATTTTAGTCATCTTCTAGTCATTCTCTGTTTGGCATTTAGTGCTAAAGTGACTAAAGTTTAGTCACTAAACATAAGTTGGTGGGAACCAAACAAGCCCTTAATTAGACTTCTCAGGTTCAACAGTTTAATGAGGCACAACATGGTATTTTATCTTCTTTGCTAATCTGTCCCAAAGTTGCTAGAAATTTATTATTTCAAGGATAGAAGCAGTACATGTCTAGCGCAATGTTTGATCATTTAAGGTAATTGTTGGACATAGTTGAATCACCTTCTAAAGTTTAGTTATTTTTTTAGTAAGGGGTTTAGTCACTTTTAGACACTATTGAACTATAAAAATGACTTTAGTCGCTAAACTTTAGGATTCGATTGAACGGATCGACCGCTGGGTGAGTCGGGGAACGCCACCTCAGCCTCTCATCGCCGCTTGTCTTCGTGGCATTCGTTTTCAATGAGCTAGCTGCTCCAACACGAAGGCAACGTAGTACCAGCATTTACCATATGCATGTCGGTGAGCACGCTCGCCGGTCGTCCTGTATCACGGGGTCAGTCAGGCCATGGCCATGTCGCCATACCTTCGGTGCTGATGCCGTGCTGCTGTCTGCCACAATTATCACGGGACCAGGAAACACGCGGTCCCGCCCCTCCCGTTCTGTCTGTACAAAAATTCCACGGCCGCGGCCAATGGGTTTGCTTGGACCGCACTGGAGAGTGCTGTGCGCCATTGAAGGCCTTGCTTGGTATACACACCACGTCCATGCATGGTCCTTAAAATGTCTTTGTCTGCATGCACTCGCTCTGCTCAAACCCAAAGCGATTAGTAATAGGTTTAGCTCCGAATGAAACATTGACCGGCGTTGGTAATTCTTTTTAGAAATTAAAGACGGGCAAAAGGTTTGCTGGACTTTTATTAAAGGAAAAAAAAGAAAGCAAAACGGAAAACAAAGACCGTTAGTAATTTTACTAGTTTTAAAATAAGCATATATAAACTTGATTAAAAAAATGCGAGAACGCCTTACAACGCTAGCTGTCCGTAGCAGGGAGTACTCTCATAATGTTTTACATTTATTAGATTGTCAACATGGCTACATACGGCGTTCTTAGAAATGTCGTAGTTAATTTTGTTGATGAACTCTGTTGGCAAATCGTTCGCCAAAGAAATAAAAAAACTCTGTTGGTAAATGGTGTGACGACGATACATACATCACCAACCTTGCACTGTACGTGTGGGTAAATGATGTGGCCGCATGCAGATGCAGGCATGAGGTCATGAGGAGACATGGATGGACGAGGAGGGTGGACAAAACGGTCGCGTGAGATGACTCGTTGTCCGGTTCCGCTCAAGAGTTCTTGTTGCTGCCGTAACACCGATCTCTTGCCGGAGCCCTCCGCCAACGACGTCACACGCACGCAGCAATAGAATCCTTGGGTGACACAAGCGTCTTTGGCGTTTCGGGCATCCTGCTGCCGTGCGTTGATTCGCACCCAGGGTCCGGACGAATGTCATGTGACAAGCCGCGAGCCACGGACGGGTAGATATCGCTCCAGCTTGCGTGTGCATGCAAGCATCTCACGAATTTTGCAATATGCCCCCGTGCTCCCCATGGAAAATATAGATCACGTGTAAACTACTACTCCCTCCGTTCCAAATTATAGTTTACTTTGACTTTTTTGATGCATGCATTTTACTATATACCTAGATAAATAATATGTCTAGATACATAGCAAAGTGTATGCACCAAAAAAATCAAAGTGAACTACAATTTAAAACGGAGAGAGTACTAGTTTATAAAATATCAGCGTTGCCAGCCTGTCACCTCCACGTAGATTGATCATCATCATCATCATATATACATCGACGTGAGAGGTGAAGCACACCATAAAATAGAGTCAGCTAGAGCCAATTTCTTCTGGCATGGACCTTGACAAAAGAAAAAGTACCACATGATGAGATGGGAGGTGTTAGCCACTCCAAAAGAGTTTGGGGGACTTGGCTTTACTGATACCAGAGCGATGAATCAGTGTCTACTGTCTAAATGGATCTATAAGCTGGAGAGAGGAGATGATAACCCATGTTGTCATCTACTTAGGAACAAATATATGGGAGAAAAAGGCTTCTACAACTCTAAACAAAGGGGCCCAGTCTCCCAATTCTGGAGTAGATTACATGAAGTGAAACAGTGCTGTGAAAGAGGATTGATCTATTTAGTAAAGAATGGGAAGAAAACTAGATTTTGGCTAGATGTATGGCTAGACCAATGCCCTCTCAAACCCTCCCTCAGGAATCTTTTTGAGATTTGCAATGAACAGGACAAAACTGTATATGAGATATGCCAAAATAATGAGATTAGACTATCTTTCGGGAGATCTTTTGGAATGACAGAAGTGGGAGAATGGCAATTGTTAACTGAAAAACTACAAATGGTCCAACTAGAAACAGGACTAGATATTGTAAAGTGGTGTCTGAAAAAGAAAGGAGTTTTCACTACAGCTTCACTATATAGAGTTAAAATTCCCAGGTTTTGAAAACACAGAGATCATGTCCATATGGAGAGCTAAACTACCCCTGAAAATCAAATTTTTCCTCTGGTCCATTTATTCAGATTGCCTACAAACAGCAGAACAATTGAAAAGAAGAGCATGGTTAGGAGAAGAAAAATATAGTGGGACCATAGAGTCTGCCCAACATATCTTTTTTGAGTGCTATCTTGCTAATTACTGCTGGTGGTCAATCAGAGAAGCCCTGCACTGGTAGATCACACTAACTAGCCTAGAACAGTTTCTAATTTTTACCAAAACCCATGATGATTTACATTCTAGCTTGCATATGCTGGAGCCTTTGGCTCATAAGAAATGATTTTGTGTTCTATAATAGAGTGGTAACAGGTCCTAATACAGTGATTCATCGATCATTGGTCTTCATGCAGAAATAGAGTGTGCTACTCAAGGAAAAGGAAAAAGAGTGGGTGTTGAAGAAAATAGAGCTGATATCAAGTCAATTGGAATCAAGCGACCAAGGATGATGGCGTAGTTTCACAAGGAAAGCATGGGAGAAAGTCAAGAAGATGGCCCAAGTCAAGAGTAGTCAGAACATAGCCCTTATTATCTAGTTTGTGTACCTTTGTTATCTGAGAGTGTTACCCTTTGGTCTAAGACCTTTTTTTTCCTAATGCTTGGTTCGTAAAACTGGTAATCCCAGTAACACTCTATGCTTTCTATATAAAGCAGGACCAACGATCTCTGTCTAAAATATATACATCGAATTAAACCGATCGATTTCGGTCCGGGGTGACAGCAAATTAAATGAGAGACAAAATAAAAATTCTGGACCACACGTTGCCAGCAAGAGGGGACCCTAAAATGCATGCATGCACGTACGCGTACTCCCGGACGTACACGTACCCCTCATTTTGCTGCACACGTACGGCGATGTGGGGCCGCGAGAGCAAGCTAAGGCAAGACAAACATGCATGTCGACAACCGCGATCTACGCGTTAAATAATAATAATACCACCCTTGCACACACTGAATCGACACATACACCCACTAGTCCACTAGCCAACACTGTGCACTGTAAAGTACGTACTACGTGGACTGAAAGAGACACGCTGAATCACACAGCACACCTAATCATCTCGCACAGCGGTGATTGTCGATTAGTTACTGCAAGGATCGGAGAGAGAGGAGCCAGCAGACAGCAGACAGCACAGAATCGATGCGACATGACTAACCCTGCATGCGAATCCTAGATTATTGCTGGCGGTACACTGCGGTCGTTTTCAGGCAGATTTTGGAGCGATTTTGCGTGCCACACGCACGGAAACGTGATTTGGTTGGCCGCCAGCGCCTGCGAGACCTAACACATAGATAGATGCTCGTGCTGTGTCGTCACCGCGTGCATGGGCAGTGCAGTCCGTGCCGGCCTCCTCCGGCCAGATATGATATACATACAAAATATATACTAAAGTATAATTCGATCGATGTCGTGTGACTATATAATCTAGTACGGCACTTTTTAACGCAATTCATGTAAACAAATCCGGACATGTGCATGGTTTGTTGTCGCTCAGCTAGCCACGCAGGTGGTGACACAACTTGTTCGGAAAAGAACTAGACTAAACAACGACTGCCTTCGTTTGCTTATTTTCCCTTTTATTTATGGGTGTTGTTGCTTCTGGATTGCACACAACAAGGCACAAGGAGCTAGCGCGCAGTAAAGGTAACAAAAGTGCTCCTCTCCTTTTACGGTTTTGTTTTTACCATTATCACAATGCAGGTATGTACGTAATTAAGCATGTACACCACACCACACGCGCGCGCGCAGATGGATGTGTTTCCTATGACACGTCAGGATATATAGACAATAACTATTATCTACTATTAAACTAGATGAGTTTATTTCATTTTATTGTTTTTCCTCCCAGAGAAACAAATGCATCCAAACAATGGACATTATTTTAGCTAAACAATTGTGTGGGTGGTGCTTTTTACTTTTCAGAGTCAATAAGACGATACCATACCTCGGCCACTTGTCTTGAGCAATATGGATACATACCTGAAAGTCAATACAATATGCAGTCCTGTAATATACAAGTGCTTGGGGAATGTACCGGCTCAAAATTATATACGAAACAAATCCAGGAGAGTATCACACATACCTGGAACTGGGATCTCGTCCCTCATCATGCAAATCCGGCCGGGGCCGTCCATGCTGCCCAACTCATGTGATGCCAGCGCTGGATCCAGTAGCAGAGCAACCGAACCACTGGGGGCTGGGGCACTGGATCCCCGTGCAGATGCAGTACGTGTGGGTCGGGCCGCCCACTATTAATGCAACAACACGTGCAAAAAACAATTCCAGAAAGGCTTTTGTTTCCTAACGCTCCACTTGCACGCACAACCGATTCATGCTCGCATGTCTTCCTCTCAAACCTTTATATATAGCTCGTCGTAATTTATTAATTCAGCTTTCACATGAGCTAACGTGTGCTAGCTGTTGTCTGATCTCCTCCTCGATGGCCTTATTATTGAGAGAGAGATGTAATTATTTGGATCCGGGGCCAAGTGATCTGCTAATGACGACACGCTTAGCAGTTGTATCTGTACCTGCACTCCTTGTTACACCTTTCCAAAGATACGTGACTAATGGCCAAATTTGACCGCCTTTTGAGATTTATAGGTTATAATTAGTTTTTGATTACTAAGATTTGAAATCTGATCTCTTGGTAAAACTATATTATTTTTTCAATCATTCAATGAAGATGTGTACTTTCGGGCTTAGCTGTACTGATAATTGTCCTAAAAAGTGTAGTATAAATTTTTTTAGGGGACCATCCATGTCTAAGTATAAATTTGATGATCTAGAAGTTCCTACTTTTGTTAGCACCCTTTAATTTTTACGATGAGTGATGGTGGACAAATTTGGCTTCCTTTTCATACGTAGATAGCGATATTCTTTTCCAATTACTAAGATTTGAAAATTGAAATCTCATCTATTAACAAACCATTTCTTTTCGGGTTGAAAAAAATACGGTCATGGGGCCCAACAAAGACTGATTTATCACTTTAGCTACACATGCTTTTCTCCACGCTGCAGAATTTGTAGGCAGCTCTTTTGCAGTGGCCGAGCTAGAAATATGTTTTTTATTTTTTTGTAGGGAGGGGAGATGTGTAATCTTTTTGCATGATTTAGTTTAAAATATAATTGGCTTTTATTGCTTAATATGGAAATCTGGTCTCTTGGTAAAACTATATTGTTCTTTCAATGACGACGACACACTTCTGGGCTCCATCCATGTCTAAGTGTGTAAATTTGCTTTATCTATCTAGAACTTCTATCCTTTGATAGTGCCTTATTTCTTTCCATGGGTGATGGCCAAATTTGGCTTCCTTTTCATATGTAGATATGATATTCGTTTCCAATTACTAAGATTTGAAATCTCACGTCTTGAAAAACTAGTTCATTTTGGTTGAAAAACATTGTCGTGGGGCCCAACAGAGATGGATGTTTAGCTTTAGCTACAAAATATGCTTTTTCTCCTTGTTGTAGTAAATTTAGTTTAGACAATTCTTTTGCACTTGCGGAGCCAGAATGACTTTTAGTTTTTTTAAGAGGAAGGTACAAATTCCTTCAAAATCTAGCTATATTTTTTTTAAAAAAAAATCATAAAACTGTAGGGACTTATGTGGGTCTCCCACCCTCGCCCTTGTCCCCGGCACTATTCTTTTGTTAGATGGATGCCATGTATGCACTTTATACTTGGACACCCATGCACTAGCGCGCTCTTATGGCCAAGGTTTCAACATTCAAAATATTGATGCCGCTTGTACTTTATCATGTTCTCCTTAGAACTTAGGAATTTTGTTAAAGTTATATACAGAAAATATAGTTGAATTTCATATAGAAGAAATTAAGATCCAGAAAACAAAAGTATTCCAAAATAAAAAAGGGAGCCTTCCAATTTTGTTTCTGCTATATATAGTTTTCTCTATGAAAATTTGATTAATGTGTTCCTTATCGATCAGGACACTGCTTGCTCGTCCATTATTTCGGTCATGTGTGTTTGTGTTTCACACATGACAGTACTAATAATTTCAAAATTCCCAGTGAGGTAGACCGCTAGCTAGAAGCAAACAAGCAGCCAAGCCTAAACGCACTTTATTATCAGCTTGACAGCTTAGCTCGCTTGTACATCACCCCCAACAAATATATGGTCAAAAAGGCCCAATTTGACACGACCAAACTGCCCGGCCGGCTCCACGGAAAGAGTTGGAAAGCGCACACCGGATTTCGCAATGCGTAATGGCCGAAGCAGTTAAAATATTCGTCATCATCGTCATCCACGCAAAGAATGTGCTTTAGCTACCTGAGCGAGTTTCTACCAGAGAAGTCGCTGCCACGAGTCACGACCGAGTCGTCGCCGAGTCCACGCCTGGGGCCGCCGCTGCCTGCCTTTGTCCCGGGTCAAAGAGTCCACGCGCGTTCGCCCTCCCCGGTCTATCGGTTTCCCCAGGATCTGCCTACGTACGTGGCGGCTCGCTGACCGGCGGTCAGCGCCCCTGGAGACCGAAAGCGAGGCTTCACCTTCACTTGCCGTCCCCCACCACGGGTCGACGCCACGCGTGGCGGCCAGCCACCGAGGCATCCGACTCGTGTCGTACCACCGTCCCGTCGTCACTGGGATGGCTATTGGCGGTGCTGTGCACGAGAGCGAACCGTGGTTTGCCGGGGCCGCCGCTCCGCTGCAACCGTTGGGCAAGCGACAGCCGCTACCCGCCGGGGAAATCCACGTCCTGGACGCGTGCTGGCGCCGAAACTTCCCCGGGCCGGCCGGGTGTCGGTGGCTAATTGTCTGATGGGCTGGGGCAGGATTGCTGGATTGGCCCAGCTGTGTAACGAGCGGCTGCATAGAAACATTTTTGTTAATTAATTATTACAGTGGTCAGTGGTGTTTTGCTGCCGGGTGCCGCCAGCCCGCCAGGGCCCGGCTGAAGCAGTGCAGGTGCAGCATGTGGAGTCCCGGCGGGGCGCGGCGCATCGCAGGCAGCGGGATCCGATCATCCGAGCCAGCGTGCCCAACAGCAGGCCGGCCGGCCGGCGGGCTCCACACGCCGCGGTGCATGCGCCGGCGATGCCGATAAGGCAAAGCGCGCGCGCGCGGCCATGGTGCCATATGCAACAGGATCTTTAGCTCCGCCACGCGTGCTGCCGCTTTCATCAGCCGGCAGGTATGGCTCAGCGTGCTGCTGTCTCCTCCGGCTGCTGCGGATAGCTTGTACTCGTGCTGTACTGTACTACTGAGCCTGCACCACCATGCCTCTTCACGTCGATCCAAACGAACCAAATCCCCAAAAGAGCTTTCGACCAAGATTTGGACCCGTATCGACACAGGATCTCGTCACATGAGGTGCTGTGCTACCCGGGCTGCAAAGCCAAAGCTAGCGGTTGCATGCGCGCATGAGCTAGTTCGTTCGGCGCTCTGCCGGCACGTATTACTTACTACTCGCTGACAGCGAGATGGCGATCATCGAGAAAGTTGGAAACACGGATCAGTTGTATCCAGGTCCACCCATTTAACGATCCGATCGACTACCAAATGCAGCTAGCTAGCGATGGAGATCGACTCACATCGACGTGTCTCTGGGTAAGCATGATGCGTGTCTATCCAGTGGAACAATAATCAGGTCCTTTTCGCTTGAAAGACAGTACGGTGACTGGCGATCGGGAGGACGAGGATCGGATCGCCGGAGCGACGTGCACATGGAGATGGACGACGATTTGTGGGCATTAAATTGCAGGATGAGAATATGCGCGCGATCACCCGCCGAACGACGGCCCACACAAGTTGAATGCAGCGTGCGGATCGAGAGATATGACGATCCCACCAGCGTTGGTCGCAGCGCAGAGAGGGAGAAGTCTTATCCTACCTTGTGTCAGTGCGTCAGCTTTGCCGGTTCAATTCTCTGTACTGAGCCAGCACAGTTTTCGAAGGAGATCACGGCTGC
Source organism: Bothriochloa decipiens (assembly GCA_023333625.1). NCBI lineage: Eukaryota > Viridiplantae > Streptophyta > Magnoliopsida > Poales > Poaceae > Bothriochloa > Bothriochloa decipiens. The sequence goes on from CM041634.1 coordinate 46,974,320, forward strand.
TGGATGTGTATCTATCCATCTTGTCGGTGCCACCTCAAAAGGTAGTTCAACAGGCTTGTAGCTAGCGTTGGTGTAGGATGAGTCAAATTCTACGTACTTGACTCGCATTCAAGAGGAATAGGAGAGTGTTAAAACTTCTCTAATTAGTTTTATTAGAACTAGAGCTAGAATTCTATTCTATTAGAAACATGACTCTACTTGCATGTGGAGGGCTGGAGGCCTTCTATATACAAGACATTAAAAACATGACAGCATTTAATAGTAGTATTCAGTTATTCACCTGTAAATATATGTCTTACAACAAAAAGTTACCGGTTCATGCGAGAGGTGCAAAAGGGACGTCCATAGTCTAGCGGTCACGGGCCGTTCTGAAGATCCTGCCTTTCTCTCCGGTCCGTCTTTTGAAACAACCAAGGAAGATACGTGCAGCAGGGAGAGAGATGTCACTGTGTCAGCGTGCGCCGGCAGTACGTGCCGTCCGGATCGCCTCGCGGCAGGTTGGTTGGCTGGCAGCCGGCCGGCCGGCGAGACCGATCGCCGCAGCCCCTGCCTGGCAGCGTAAGGAAACGCGCACATACTACTCTACTGTGTTTTACTTCGCTTTCTCTTTCCATGAGCATAGACGAGATCGGCAGGCGGATCTCGTGGCGTCACGCTGGCGCACGGGCCGAGTTCCCGATTGGCCCCAAACACGAGACGAGAACGAGAGGCTCCGACCGCCAGTTGGTGGGTGCGCGCGCATGTGCGGTGCGACTGCGACTGCGAGCGGCGGCCGGCAGCAACACAGCGTCAGCTAGCCTCAGCCATGTTCGTTGGCCCGATCCGATTCCGCGATCCTACGGCGACCGCCGATCCTGTTCGGGGGAGCAACAAAAGCAGGCGGCGGAGTTGCAGCTGGTGCTGGCACAGGCTCGGTGCTCAACCACGCAAAAGCGACGATCGCCCCGATACCTAACACTGATCCACCTCGGCTCGCTGTTAGCGGCAGTACGCGCCACTACCCGGTCCGGGGAGTACACGTACGTTCTTGTCTCCGGTCTCTCCTGGCTATCGCTGTTGGAGGCCCGGCCGCACGCTGCGCTGCAGCGACGATCGATCGAGGCATGCAAGTGGAGTATCCCAACTTGGCGCTCACGCGCGTGCCACTTGGGACTGGAGGGCCTCCTCGCATCCGCCGACCAGCATGAGACCAACCGGCGTACCGTACCGCGTCCTCCAGGACCGTGATACCGGAAAAACGTCCGCAGCGGGGTCCTGGGTAGGCTCTGGTAAAGCACCGGACGTCCCCCGATCTGGTCTCTGTCCAGGGAGAACGGCGTCCTCCGGTACGCACCACGCGTGGGCCCGCTCTCGTTCTTCCGCGCCCGCCCGTGAGAGAGAGAGGAGGAGGAGGAGAGAGAGAGAGAGAGAGAGCACGCGAGCACCGGGGCGGGGAAGGAGCAGGGGCACCGCCGGGAAGGAGCAGGGGGGATTGCGGCCGCCGTGGAGCAAGGGCGAGCGGGCGAGGAGGCCGTCCATGGCCGCCGAGCTCCGGCCCCGGAGAGGGCTGAGGCCGAGCCGCGGAGGTCGATGCGCCAGCTCCGGCCCCGGCCCGCCAAGGCTCCGCACCGAGCACCATGGCCACCCGCCCGCCATGGCCGAGTGTAGACGACGAGGAGCAGGCGGAGCTCCGTGCGCGCAGGGAGCGGAGCTCCGGCCGCCGCTGCCGCCGTGAGGGAGAGAGAGGAGGGAGGTCCGCCGCGGAGAGAGGGAGGAGGAGGAGGGAGGGGGCGGCGTGGAGACTAGGCGGTGGTGCGGGTGGGTGAGGAGGCAGAGCAGCGCGATGGTGCGGGCAGGCGAAGCGAATGGATAAGGAGAGGGGAAAAGGAAGAGGAAAGAGAAAAAGAAAAATAGAAAAAATAGATACGTGGATCCCACGTTAGGATAAAGGATGCTATAAAAGATGGATGAGTGCGAAAAAATTAGGCATTAAGGAGAGAATCTTACTTACTAGAATATATAGAGGATGAAAATAGAGAAACATACTCCGTAGGTGAGGACAGTCTCAGGGTGGGCTAGCTTACTGGGATTCGGGGTTCTTGCTTGATTCGATTCTTTGGAGAGCTAGCTAGGCCGGCGCGGCGAGATACGCACTCCTGGTGCTGGTGCCCCAGCAGGATCGGCGCCGTGGTTTTGTGCAAGTGGGTGGATACAGAATAGGAATAGTGCTGCTGCAGCTTGGCTGGCGTACCTCAGCCTCAGTCATTGTGGACTGTGGTGGCCTGCGACAGAATGAGACACTAGACGCGCAGAACAGGCAGGGCACATGCAACAGAGTTGACTCCCCTGTTCTATCCTAATGGTTCTTCCCACCCACGATTACCAGAGGGCGGGCAAAGTGTGTCCGATCCGATCCGGCAGGGACAGACACGGCCCAGCAATTGTTTTTGCCGTCAATCCTGCATTCCTGCGTCCTAATTCTGTCCCTCTGGCCGGGCGGCCCCAACCAAAGTACCCACAAGGCATTTCCAGAATCATATCTCCAGGGCGGTTCGCATGTCTCTGCTTCCATTAGCTGGAAACACCGACGAAATCACCGGCATTTCGCTAGTTAAAACGCAAGTTGGGGGCTGTGGCCTGTGGGGGTGGCACCGGCACGTCAATCGTCCGCCGCTCGTGTCATCAGATTCATTCAATGGAACATGGGTTTGTATATATCTTGTTGGAGAAACATGGAACATGTATGGTCCATATGGATTGAGGGGCTGCTGTACCACAGGCTATCATTCAGCCGTGCAATTTGCTCGCAGCTTTTTTGAGTGCAGGCTTTCAGTCAGTCTTGCAAGTTGCTTGCACCAGTCCAGACTTACAGAGAGAGCCCGCCACTTGGGGCCTCGTTTAGATCGTAAAATTTCTAGTCTAAAAAGTACTGTAGTATTTTATTTGTATTTGATAAATATTGTCTAATAATGGTCTAACTAAGATCAAAAGATTCGTCTCATGGTTTACAATTAATCTGTGTAATTAGTTATTTATTTTATCAATATTTAATGCTTCGTACATATAATACAATATTTGATGTGATAGAGAAAGAATAAAATTTCTAGCCTTTTTACGGGATAAACAATGCCTTGGTACAGCGCTTGAGCTAGAAGAGCGAGACACGTCACACTTGGATGGATGTTAATGTACTGCCTGATCGTGGCAAGCAGTAGCCACAGGCGTTGGTACTGTTGAATAACCGGCTCGGGGATGCCACCCGTGATCTGGCGTACGTATCCACTAGTCCTCTGAATGCTCCCCTACGGCCCCACCAAGTACCAAGTTGGCTTTCAAGCCACAGGGCGAAACTAACGACACCTAAACCATCCCTCTGCAGAAAGAAGCAACCAAGCACTAGCTCTGATAGCAAACATCTCATGTTGTGTGCTGGTCTGTCTGAAATCTTAACACGGAGCACTGAATGATGGCACACTCGATGTCTAGTGACAGATGCACCTCCGAACACAACAACCTAGATGGGATGGCACAAAATCTGTTTATCATATCGTGTTCAATGTATCAATGTAGAGAATTTGACAAGTTTAAGGTGACCAGATAGTAGATACCGACAACGCTCAATCCTCCAAACCAGACAAACAAACCACTCACCGAGTCACCAACACACAATGGCTCCTGAAGAGCAAACTATTAGCAGTAATAAGAATAAAAAATACACCATGATTTTTCATCACATCATTCATCAGAACTGCTCATCAGTGAACTTCTTGCCGCATGCAGAGAAAACACTGCAAACTGTACTAACTCCACAGCCTTCAGTTGGCATCAGACCACAGGGCCACCCACCAGCCAGTTTCAGAATTCAGAACAGGTACCTGGAGATGTAGTACTTGGAGTTGGAAGCGCTAGTAGCAGTTTTCACGTCTCCCAACCAGTGCTGCATGTGCACCCCAATGGCGTCCAAGTAGAGGCTGCTCCGGCCGTGGAAGCCGACCACCTTCCCCTCCGTCTTCGCGGAGGTGAAGTATGTCCCGATCTCGTCGCCGAACGGGCCGTAATTGCCTCGGCTGCTTACGAAGGTGAGCGATCTCAAGACCCTGGGCCCTTCTTCCACGCAGGTGTTGTAGTACCCGTAGATGCAGGTCAGGACCTCGTGTGGATAGTCAAGCTTGATCTGCATATATGCACAATGTGCTTCTAATTTAATCAGAAACTTTACATCATTTCCATAAACGTGATTTTTCAATACTGAAAAAAACTGTATTGCATTGCACTTCATGGTTTGGAGAGCTCGTGTGAGAGTACTCACAAGTCAGAACTGAACTTACCCTGTGCGTTATCTGGCCACCATTTCCATGCTTGGTAGACCAGACGGACTGCCCACTCCTGTCATACTCGATCTGAACAGACCCGATGAAATCGCTTCTCATGATGTAGATTTGCTTGACGCCAGTGTAGACACCGTCATCCCAGGGCTTGCCTCCGTCCCCACCCCATGGTCCTGGACCTATTGGTATGGGTTCTTTCACCACACCGTAGGTAACCTAGTACAGCAGAATTAATAAGATCCAAACACATTTTTTTACCATATCAGCGCGAACACACAGCTTGCATTAGCATCTCAGTTCATGGAACTGGTTATTACCTCGTCTCCGATTTCCCTTCGTGCTAATGCAAGCATGTCAGACTGTCGAGACGGGCTTGCATCGGTGAATTCTGTGTCCACTTTCTGTGACAACACCTTCCCTTCCAGAACATGAACTCCAATGCTGTCGATGTACCATCCTGCCCTGCCATGAAATCCTACTATCCTTCCATCGGTCAAGCAGCTGGAGAAGAAGGTGCCATGTTCGTCCCCAAATGGTCCATGGCTCTTCTTTGTTGTGTGGAATGTGAGTGATTTGATCACCGTCGGGCCCATGATCATCGTCGAGCCAAAGTAACCGGTTATATGAGTCAAGATCTCTGATGGAAAATCGAATACAACCTGCCAAACAAAATCCCCATGTTATCATACAGGAGTGCAGTAATTGAGAACCAAATAATTAACAGTGATGCTGAATCTGCATCACCTTTTCAGGTCTAGCACCCCCACTGACTCCACGCTTGTCGCCCCATATGGCCTGTCCGTTGCGATCATAGAGAACCTTGATGGAAGATATCCCTAGTCCCCGTGTTAAATTGATTTGTCGGACACCGGTGTATATGCCATCATCAAATATGGTACCACTGTTTCCACCCCAGGGACCAAATCTCACTGGAGTGCTTATAGTCATGGTCCCATTATCCGAGTAGAAACTAGGAATTGATACCATCTGCAGTGTAAAATTCACAATGTGAATACAGATTTTGTAGCTACAATATCTATAAGCAGAAAGTGGGTGTCCTAGAAATTGGCGCCATTTCAAGAAAAAAGATATAGCAATGCATTGTATGGTGATACCTTGCTCATCTTAGATGGATTAGGATACTGCTCCTTTGGAAGACTGCTGGTCAGGACATTGTAGTTGTCACCTTTGTCCTTCACCGCAAGAACCATGTCATACCCAGCACTGCTATCTGCATACCTGTGACCGTTCCTGTCATAAGATCTTGTGATGCTCCGAAGCGCAGATGGCGCATTTTTTGACAGCTTGGTTGTGCTCTCTTTGTTCAGATGGCAGCCTATGGAGTGGAGGCACGACCCGGATCGGCCGTGGAAGCCGA
>CM041634.1:46980104-46991962 GCA_023333625.1 Bothriochloa decipiens
GCAGCCTATGGAGTGGAGGCACGACCCGGATCGGCCGTGGAAGCCGACGATCTTGCCGCTGAACACCGGGAGTGAGAAGGATGTCCCTTGCTCGGTGCCAAAAGGCCCGTACTTGGAGCAGTTGCTCTCAAAGGTAAGTGATCTTATGACAACTGAAGTTCCCAATGCACCATAGCAGCCACTGATAGAAGTGAGAACCTCCTCCGGGTAATTAAGTTTCACCTGTTGGAAAGGTACACATTTTTAATGGTAGCATTACTGTAATACCAGTAAAACTAACATGTTGTACTCAACTATTGACCGACTGCCTAATCAAAGATTAGTTTTGTCTTAGTGTACAAAAATAATGCTGAATGCATATTTACTGTTCTACAAAACCAATGGCAGCTGTTGTTTGCACCTCAAATGTTTTAGATCATTGTCAAATATCCAAACATAAACAGAGTTCAGTGTACCAACTTGTGTGACAGTACTGCCATCTTATCTTATCTTATATAGTAAATGCTATTATTTCTATGTATAGGCTTCAAATATCACATCAGCCTAATAACAGGAAACTAGTAAACCGAACCTGATCAGTTTTTGAGCCTCCACCAGTAGTTCCATGCTTCTCTGACCAGACTAAGCCTCCTCTCAGGTCATACTCGAACTGTATGGAATCAATGGCCGCACCATGACTGATGATGATCTGGCGCACTGCAGAGTTAACACCATCGTCCCATGGATCTCCTCCGAGACCTCCCCATGGCCCGACCGTCATTAAATTCTTCCCGGAGGAACCTCTGAAGTTCTGTTGAACACAAACATGTTGAGATTTGCATCGAAAGATAAGGGGCATCTAAAATCAGGATGTTCAGCTCATGATGTATCATCAGAGCAAAAATACTGTGCCATCCCTGATCACTCTAATCAATATATGCAACTCTTCAAACCAAAATTAGATGAAAGGACAGGAATGATTTTAGCACGCTTGCCTTGTCAATGTTGAACAAATGTATAAGATCTATGGTCTGATTTCTCCCAAACATTGCAAACCAACTATTGTCAGGTTGAGCAACTTTTGGATAGATTTTTCATATATTGTTATAAATATAAGATGTCAATCTGATCCCATAAGACATAGCTAATCGACCCATTCGAAATTTAAGCAATTCAGACATGCCAACTTTGTATTCCTGAACATCTCTAGAACATCGTTTCTGATATGCAAAAGTTCTTGCCGACCAACAGATTACATCAAAGGACCTTCCTTGACTTGTTTTCAGCATATGAACAGCTCAAAACATGCATAGAGGTAAAAAACAATCTAAATTGTCCAAGAAGCAGGAAGGAGGTGGTACCATGCTCTGCTGTCGAAACAAAGCCCAAACACCTGACCGCGAGAGGATTAACAATGTGCCAAGTGGTTCGCGGTGATGGCTGATGATGAGCTTGCTTACCAGGAAGACAAGGAACAAATCATCCGTCTATTTATAGAGGAAGCACGCGGAAAAGAGTTCCCAGAAAAGAGAAAAGAGCAGAGGCACGGAGGCGTCACAATTTCACGAGCTGGCAGCAGCACGAACGGTTGACGAAACCTGAAAGCTACCGAAGAACTCGATTCGCTGACATCGGCGATCGCTAAAATCTCTCGGTTCATTCGCTACGGCGAGGGCGACAAAAACTATGCATGTAAGTGGCAATCTGTTCGCCACCGCTCGCTCTCAGATCTCACTTTTACCACAACTTTGCATCAGTGCTGTTGTCCTGGCGTTCGCGTTCGCGACGCACAGCCAAAGCAGCCCGCCGCACCCCTTTATTCTGTTTCACGGCTGAAGCTTCTAAATAATATGGTCCATATGTACTTATTATTATTTAAACAGACTTCTGATAGCAATGCATGTGTTCCATAAGACTTAAAAGGTTTATCGGATGAATTCTGAATTATCTACGATTCTCCAAGCAGGATCAATCATTATAAAGAGACATTGCAGTATTACAACAGTCTTATATAAATACTATACATCAGAGTAAAATAGCGGAAGGATTAAAATAACATAAGTTTATAAACTATTTAGTTCAAAACTTACTTATTATAAACCATAATAGTAGTGAAGTAACTATAGATAACTTATTTACATCACCCTGACGGTACGCTCTACCCAAGAGCCAAATTTTTTACTCATCGTCACTCTCCACAATGGCTGTCATACAGCAGGATAAAAAGCAAACCTGCTCATGGGGCTCACCTGCAATAAGGGTTCAACAAACTCTGAGAACAAAAGTACTCAACAAGACCGACCCGACGAAAAAGAGGGGTAAAAACTCAGGAAATGCAGGCTAGAGAGACAAGGTAAGACTTGCAAGAGATAAGAATCTTTACAGAAAAGCTCGACAGAAAGTAAAGTTGATTTGCTCTAGCTCAAGATTATCAACAAACTCCATTCATAAACCTTAACCATAATTTAAGTTGTTACTACGATGATGAACAGAGATCGAATCTTCTTCTCCGAGAAGTAACGACGATTCGAATCCATTTTTATACCCAGCTGGGACCTAGATCACTGATATACAGGAGACTCTAACTCCTAAGCATACCAGATTACACGATATACCGGGATAACAACTGTAGCCATATATCAACCACATGATATACAGGAGACTCAAACTCCTAAGCATACCAATATACATGGGACTCTCAGCCCCACAAGTATACCACACCATGTGTGGGTGGCTATCTAGGTCTCGATACATGCAGATCACCATCGGACGGGACCTAGGGTATCAACAGACGAAAACACTATAGAGGAACTCCTTTTCCAATGCAAGTTACCCGTCCGGACTTGATTTATTAAGTACCATTATGATTCCATCAAGAAAAGCCAACCTCATCTTTTTTATTCTTTTTCTTTTTGAAAACCTACTAATTAAGCAGGGCTAAGCATAACTACGTATTTTTCAAAAACAGGTAACAAGGAATATGTAAAATAAGACATGTAATGCAATTGGTAGGTTATCACTCAACTCCTAGTACTTATGCAACATAACATAACTAAAGCGATAAAACTTTTTATAAAATCAAGGAAAGATTTAAATGTATCCGAGGCTTGCCTTGGTGATCGGGGTAGATGGTTTCTGGCTCTGGATCAACACCCAACTCCTGATTCTGCTCTTCCTTGAGATCTGGTTCGACAACGTTAAACTCTCCGTTAACGAAAGCTACACGATAACATGATATGTTTTAACATGATGGAATAGTAAACATGATGCTAAACATGATGCTTGATGAATGTATAACTAGATTAAGGACTTAAGTATAACTTTTCTTCACGATAAAGTTATAAGCCAATAAACTTACTAAGTTCATTAGGGCTAACTACTTTATTAATGAAATTCATTAAGCACATGAAATAACGTTAATTAAGCCCTAATGACATGATTAAGATAAGAACAAATAATTAATTAAAGTATCAAAGGTCATTAGGGTTAATGACCCAAGGTCATCCATCAATTCTAAAGTCAAACAAATCCTATAATGATTAAGCATGCTTACAGGGGTTAATTTAATTAAAAAAATAAAATAAAGGCATAAAACTAAAGTTGTATAAATGAGCTCAAAATTTTATTTTGAAAAGATCTTGGTCTAATTAGATGGAAAAATAAATTTCAAAAATAAAAACCAATTATTTTATTTATTAAAAATTATTAAATATGCATTTTTTAATTAAAAGAGCTAATTTTAACTTCTGCAAAAAGTACTCAAATTTGGCATTTCATATTTTTCTTAGGAAGAAAATATCATAAATAGAATACACATAAATTTTCATAATTTTTAGAGCTATACATGAATTACTATGATTTTCCAAAGAAAATAGCATTTCAATCATTTTCTGAAAATAGAAAAGAAAAAGAAAACTACTCTCCCGAGTTGACCGACGGTGGCGACAATTTTAACCGGCGATATCTTGCCGGCGGCGAGGTCTCTGGCGATGGGGTTTGGCCCTACAGGCTCAGCTTGGCACGGCGAGTCGATTGGGGTAGCTAATGAAACGGCGGAGCAAGAGCAGCAGGCTCGCCGGCGGCCATGGCGGCACGGCGGAGCTCGGTGTAACAGAACCGACCAATTTATTAGAGCACAAGCACATAATCCGCCATAAATTCAGCAAATCATATGATTGAGACCTAATAAACCCGGTAGTCCGTGAAATCTCGAAGGATTTCAAACTTTTTCGGCACGACCAAGATCGTAATAGTTTAGCGTATTCATTCACAAGCACCAAGTTTAAAACATCATCGGAGTACGAATAGAGTTATTACAAACCAAGTTCAAATTTAAATAAATGCGGAAGCGATTTAAGTTCAAATACCACACACACACATTTGAAATATAGTGCCAGGTCCTTGGTCCACATCCAGCAAAAGCATCAAGTAGAGAAGAGTGACCATACCCAAGGTCTAGTCATCGCCCAAGGCGGGATAGAAACAGTTCTGACAATAACCATAAAGCATCTCACCATCTGCAAAAACATGGGAAAGAAAACCCTGAGTACGAGGATGTACTCAGCTAGACTTACCCGTCATAAACTAAAATAAAGAGACTCCAAGGAGTATGCAAGGCTGTATAAGTAGGATAGCTGACTCATTTAAAATGCGGAAAAGCTTGCATTAAGAAACAATTAATAAGAACCTTCTAGCAATGTATTTTAATCTGATTAACCTCATCATGCTACATTAGCACCTGTACTAAACAAGCATGGTAATAATTATTCAACAGCGAGTAACCATTTCCGGTTGAGTATCTTTCAGTCTCAACAGCTCAACCATCTCACCTCTTGTTCAAGTTATTACTACGATGCCGCTGCTCAAGTCAAGTGTTCACTGTCCAGGAACGATGGCGATTATAATCGATTGCTAACCAGCTGGCGGGTACTCCTCACACAAACCACACTCACCAGCCACGGTGAGCTACAGGTCACCGACATCCAATTCAGGAAAAACGCGAGATCAACAGGTACCATCACATCCGGGCACCGTCCGGCTGCCAGCAGGGCGCACCATGCTATATTCAGGCCTTACAACCGCGTAACCCGTGGTCCCCCATCTTCACCAATGCGATGCGTACAGCAGGTCGACTCCCGGCCCAAATCAAAATTAGGCTTCGCGGTCGGAACGACTTATCCTTCCAGCTAAATGTGAGGCATAAATTCAATATGACTTGAGGACGTACAACGGACGGGGTCCTAGTTCGACACAGACGGGATAAACCACATTGAACCTCCAGTTCATTCTCAACTCCAATCCCGCCCGGTCTCGATTTATTATCTCCACATGGTTATCCAAGATAACAATGTATTCAACCATCCGAGTTACCACCTATAACTCGCGGATGACAGGAAATCACCCGACTTCTACCGATCTAGTTAAGCAGGGCTAAGCATATAATCGTACCTGAACCTAACAAGGTTGAAGTATAAACAGTGGCAAGGAATATAAGTAATGCAGCAACGGTATAAAACAACGCCTATAACTTAATGCAGCAAACAAGTAAAGGACTCAAGTTAGATATTTTGCAAACCACAGGGAGAATGCTCCGGGGCTTGCCTTTCAGAAAAGCACTTGGCTGATGGTCGGGACACTCCGGAAGATCAGCTTCGGGATCCTCTTCGGCTGCTGCTTCCCGCACCAAAGCTTCCTGTTGGTCTTCCTCTCCTTGTGCTCCGGGAACTACCGTCGCGAGCTCTCACGATCCTGTATGATGCATAGTGCGTATGAATACCGTGCATAAATATAAATAAAATGCTGATGGTGATGGTAAATGAATGCTCAGCTAAGATGAATGATATGATATGATATTTGAAAACATGTATGATAAGCACATGTCATCTGCATTCTCTTCTACCGATAAATCTCCAAATAGGCCTCGCATTAAAATTTACTCGCACACTATAAAGAATCATAAACAACCATTGTTTTGCACACTACACTCTACTGAACCACAACCAACAGAAGATCATACATCTCATGAATAGCATAAAAAGCATTTTTACACACATGAAATGATAACTCTAAAGCATTATTTATAAACGAAAGAAATCAGGGTATAACTACAACATGGCTTTAGACTACTTAGAAAATTCTGTAAAAATTACAGAAGCTTAATCATACCAAATAAAGACTATCATAAAAATTTCAAGTCAAAACAGTAAGTACTTTATCCTGCACAAAAAAAGACAAGGCAGCACAATTCCAGGGGCACAAAATACTTTGTACATAAAAGTATATCAAACAATAGATCTCAGAACATAATTAGCTCTAGATTGACATAAAAACACTCTCCAAAAAGTTTCATGCACAAATTCCTTATACATTATTTATTATGAATTATTTATCCTCACATGAAAATAGGCACCATAACTAGACATAGAAAAATTTACATATGACATAGCCTAATAACATTTTTCACAGATAGAGCATGACATAAGAAAACCAACAAACTTGGTCTCACATTTTTCTGAGCAACAGAGAATTAGTTATGCATTTCCTAAGATAAATACAATTAATAGGGATAAATAAAGCTATACAGAAAAGTTTCACAAATTCCATATTTCATATTTTTCATGCATAGATCATCTTATAAGAAAAATACTGCAAGTTGAACCAACTCATTTGGATGAAAAATGAGCAAGTTATGAATTTTCAAAGTTTAAACTGAAATCTGAAATCAATTCTGAAAAAGAAAAAGGAAAACCACTTTACACCGGGGACCCTAGCATTACCAGAAACTAACCAGGCCCTATTAAGAAAACTGCTGCGTCTGGCAACTTAGCACAAAGAACCCTAGCTTTTTCCTCATTCTAACCCGAAGGTCCTCGTCGGCGGTGAGGCTCGGCCGGCCGTCCCGGCGGCGCTCCGGCGTCACCAACCGGCGGAGAAGAGAGAGGAGAGCAGCGCGCATCGATCAAGGGTACTAAAGATGGGAGGGAGCGGCTGGAGGTGGTCGGAGCTCGAGCGCGGCGGAGCGGCGGCACTCCGAGCGGCGGCCCGACGGAATCCGACCCCACGAAACCCTAATCGACGTCATTGACCATCGTCCTAGCAGCTATACACCACGGCACGTCGGATGAGCACCCTAATGGCGAGGGAGGATGGCCAAAGTGGCGGGACCACGGTGAGGCCGAGGTGCGGCAATGGCGGCCCGGAGAGAAAGTGATGCGATTCGGTTATACCTTGACGCGATGGGCCGAGGCGAGGGTGGAGGATGGTGGAGCGGGCTCGGGCGCACTCGGTTGCGGGGTCAATCGAGTGCGGGCGCGGCTGACGGCGACGAATTTTGGAACGGCGGCGAGGCGGGCTCGGGCGACGCGGCGGCGAGCAGAGAGCGGAAATGTGCGGGGGTGAGGGAGAGAGTGAGGGAGCCGGGAGGATGAAGGAGCGGGCGGTTTCGGACGACGCCCACGCTGCCAAAATTTTCCTCCGGACGACAGACCCTGAGCGCCACGCGGCCGACGCATGCTGCCGCGGGCGGCCACGGCGTTTTTCTGGTCGGGGATTTCCCTGACGGCCAGGAACCAACCGTCACCGAAAAGCTATTTTCACTAATTCAGAACAAACTTTGCTGCTTAATAACTCTTAAACTAAGCCGAATTAGCAAAAACTCAAAATAGATGAAATGTATCTTTTGAAGAGTAGAACATTTCATCTTAAAGAAGTTTTGCCAGATTCTGCATAAATTTTGAATTACAAAAATCCAAATAAAATACCTTTTAGAAATTCCCAAAATAGAAAATCAGCCCCCAATTTTGCCCTTTTTCAATATTTTTGAACACCTTCCAAGCATTTTCATGAAAAGTGGTAAAAACAACTTTTGTTCCTTATAAAATTCTCTACAAACTTCATTTAGGGCACACACACATGCAAGCACTCTAGCTACCACTTCCAATTCAGTCAAACAAAACTACTCTCATGGTCCACCTTGGTCAACCATGACAACAAAGCTTAATTACCCAAAACCATGAACATAAACCTAGGTTAATTTGGTGTCCTAAACATGTCTAAGTTACCTTAGAGGTCATCAAACACCAAACACTCATACCACATATGCACTTCATGTGAAAGGCAAGCAAAATTCGAATAAACAAGCATGATACATGAAATGACAATCACTCTTTTCATTAATGCTATGCATAATGATGCTTATGCTTAAGAATGCAAATGATTATGCATGCTTAACACCTGAGTGTTACACTCGGGCACGGTGGTAAGGCTCACCGGAGCTATCCCCAGCGACGACGAGGTGAGCACAAGCTTCTACGCAGCTACGCGAACGCGATGCACGAGCTAAAGAAGAAAAACACAGCCTGTTGCTGTTCTAGCTACGCGCGCGACGGCGGGCAAGGCAGAGCACCGGCGGCGAGCAAGTACGCCGGCGGTTACGGCGCAGTAGAGATGAAATTGAGGGTAGGGAAAAACGCAAGAGCTCACCACGATGACGATGCGCACGCTATTTGGCTTGGGACGGGACGGAGCAAGCTATAGGTGGTGGCGTCGATGGCGGCGGCGCGCTCCGGTGGCAAGATGGACGCTCCGGTGACCCCTGTGCACCAACGAGTGGTCCAAGGTGCGTATGAGAAGCAGCAGAGAATGGAGAACATGATTGGAAGATGATGAAGATGAATAACCAACCACGGCGACGGTGGACTGTGGCGGGCTCGCGGTGTTCCGGCTGCCGGCCGGGAAGAAGATAACAACGTGCGGGCAACTCGGGCGGCGAGAGCTGGCAAGAGCAAGAACCTAGCGGAGCTTTTGGCAAGAACCTATCGGAGCTTTTGGCAAGAGCAAGCAGGCAACGATGGAGTGACGGCGATGAATTCAAGCGACGGGCGGAAGTCGACGGCGATGGCAAGCAGGGGGAAAGAAGAGGCGAAACGGCAATGGCCGACCGGTATTTAAAGGCCAACGGTGACGCATGGGCGGGCAACACGTCGACGGTGAAGCTTTGAGCATCCGGGGGCGAGCTGGCGGCGGAGGCAAGCCAGTATGGCGAGGGAGGCCACGGCGACGCCGGCGACAGTGAGGGAGGAAGGTGAAGGTGACGTCATCTTCTACTGTAACAGGTGATGTCAATTTAAAAATTTGTAAATTACTTCAGAAATTACATAAGCACTTGAAAATATCCCAAAATATCATTTGCATAACTTTTCAAGAGCTACCCTTTTCATTTAATAAATATTTTCAAATTCTGCTTAGTTTTTGAAATATGAATTCAAATTCAAAAAGGGAATAAAACCCTAGAAACAAATATTTAAAATTACTTTTGATTTTTCAATAAAACTTGAAAATCTCCAAAACTATAGAATTTTAAAATTTTCAAACCAAACATTTTTAATATACAAATTTTTCCCAAAATATGTATAATTTTTGAATCATGGGTTTAAAATCAAAAAGGGACAAATGTAGAAAAACTGTATTTTCAAATTCATTTGAAATTATTTTTGGAAACTTGAAAAATTTTGAATACCAACTTTGTAGCTCTTGTCAAGATATACAAATTATATTTTGAGGGTATCTCCAAATTCTATAATAGATTTTGAATTATCAAAAAGGGGGTAAAACAAGCTTTTGAAATAAAGGGTTTTTAAAACCGAATTCAAACTCGATTTGGTTTCTAAATTAATTGGTTGGTCATTAGTGATCACAAACATCATACAAGGACATTTTTAGGTCCATGACCCAATAGTACCCTTGGTTGACTAAGTTGACTTTTGAAAATCATTTTAATAGACTCCTAATTTGAATTCAAATTTAAAAACCAAATCTAAATCCAAACTTGGAGTTTAATTTCAACTGTTGGACTTGACTGACTTTATACACCATGCCTAACACTAGTGTAAACATAGTTTACACCTCAAGGTACACAGGGCATAAATCAAGTATTTGAGGTAACATTCGAAATTAGTGTTTTATGATTTCATGTAACACAACATTCCAGAAACACAAACAACCTATGGAATATAAACTTGTTTTAATTGATGCACATCAAAGGTGAACTAATCATGAATACTTTGTAATGCATATAATGATATGGCAGGTTTTAGTTAATATAACACCAGGGGTGTTACATGTTTCCCCCAACATGTAGTTCCCTTTTCGAATTTCAGGCTTTAATTACACTGAAAATGGTGAGCAAGGCAGTATAGAAAGATTAAAGGGTCATTCGAGATGAGGGGAATCTGTTTTGGAATTTTTAGTAGGAGTATCTATTATCACTACAAATTCCAAATTTAACAAACAAATTTCAAATATATAGTTTTGAAAAGGTCGATGAAAAAGGTTATTCGTAGGCAAGCCATATGATCGAATAATACTAATTTGATATTCTAGATGTTTGAGAATTATATCCATAGATACGATAAAAGTTAAAATAAGTACTTTAGATGAAGTCAAAGTAAACTATAGTTTAGAACTTAAGTGTGGTAGTACTAGAGTGGAGTTTCAAAGTAGATTGATGCATGCCTATAGTTCATTTAAGATACATTACACTATACTACAGGGGGCAATCAGCATAGCTTTAGACCTCGTTTGGCCATCTCCTTGCTAAGGCACCAGAGGTGCCATAAATCACAAACCATTGGCTTCTCCTGACTCCACGTTCATTTTGCAACAAGAAAGAAAGAAAAATAGGGAGCTCCAGCAAGTAGCCAATCGTGGCATTGGTACTTTATCCATCGCAATTCGCAAATACCATCGACCAAATAACCGCTCAGAATCCAGACTACTTCTAGGCCCTAGCCTCTGCACAGCCTGCATATGGGGACATGAGTTATTAAAGATCGATTACAACCCATACCACATAGCAAACCGACTCGAACTGAGCTCACCGAACGAACGCACAGAATAACTCAACAGGAAATATGTACATGCTTTTGTCATGTCTAAGGCAGAGAGTCACGTGAAACAGTTGTAAATCAAGGCAGCGGACCACATACTGCATCATCCTTTCAAAGTACCACACCATTGCAACTGTATAAGTGGTGCCAAGAACTCGTTTCTGTGAATTGTATAAACTGCTTCATCGTTTATGCACTGCGTAAAGGTACATGTGCCTAATGGCCTGGAGAGGTGGCACCCTTTCTGAAGAATCATTTGTGCTTTTACTTGCTCAGAAAGGCCTTCAAAGAAAATGCTGGGTAAGAATCCTGCTCGAAGAGGAGTTCCAAATGTCATGTATGCAGCAAGATGTTGAATACCAAAACTTAAATTTGAATTCAAAAGTAGGTAATCAGCCCTCTCATTGAACATCATATAGCATCACCATAGGAAATTACACAATGAGCACAAAACTAGAAGTGGAATTAACAAGATATGATACCAAATGATTTGCCAAGTACATAGGGATGTTACCTTGCCAACTTCCTGCTGTAGGTATTGTCTAACCACAGTCGCTTGCTGTACCACTCTCTCCAACGATGAATATGCCGGAAGATTAGCATGTGCTATCGTTAATCAAAGAGGAAGATCAATCAGATAATGGGAAAAGATCAATCAGATAATGGGAAATAAAGCTTATGATGGCAAGAGCTAAACATGATATCTATAGCATACCAAGGACAGTCCGATTCAAGCTATCTGCAACATTCTGCCTGTGCTCTGGGCTTAGTAGATGAAACATAGGTGACTTCTCAGGCTCTTCATAAGCCAGGAGAGCCATGAAGTCCTGTACAATAAACACTTGGATTTAATATCCTTCTATAATAACAGTAGCAATTAAACATCTGAAACAAGTAACCAATCCATTGGTCTTCTATGTATGTTAAAATAAAATTCGTTTTAACCGGCAGAAGGGTCCTGAGGCATGTAGGTTTAAGGGGGGAAAGGTACCT
>CM041634.1:46992062-47006021 GCA_023333625.1 Bothriochloa decipiens
GGGGGGAAAGGTACCTCTAATTTCTCAACATACTTGGGAACCTTCCCAAATGATCTCAATTTTTTCTGGCCAAACTCAAGAGCTTCTGTGCTGTCAGCCAAAATAGCCAGGTTAATAAAAGAATGTAAAAATATTTTTCCCTCCTAATTAAAATTTGAAAAACTCACAATTTTCTGGAACGAACTAGCTCAATGAAGTGGAGACTTAGAAGATCAAAATGTAGATCCATATCATTCTCTAGCAATTTAGGTGCCATTTCTTCTGTCAGCTCTATGGCCTTAAGGGCATTCCCTTCTAGCACAAAATTAAAAATTGCTGCAAGGAAATCAAGGATATTAGATACAAAAAATTATGTAATCAGATAACTGGGAATATACATACTCAATTTTCAAATTTCTGTGTTTTTATGTGATCATGGCCTAAGATGAATTAAATGGAAGACATCAAATATCCATTTGAACCACAGCTATTTTATACAATATGCTAAAGAACAATTAATTTTGAAGTTTGCGGTTTGAAAGAAGAGTTACAGTTAATTATATGTTGAGTTAAAAAATGAAAAAAAAGCAAGAATATTATATGTATGAATCACCCATTACTCAGGTCTTTGCAAGGAACACAGGACAACTTACATATTGAATGTACATTACAGAAAGACTAAAATTTATAAAAAACACTTTTGTTTGTTCAATACAGTTCTATTATTCTGGTAAAATTTGAATGGAACTGGCATTTTGCACTGGAGTGCAACGATCCAATCACTAATGTCAGTGATAAAATGCAATAAATATCGGTAAACTATAATCCTATATTGAATGGAGATGGATCCAGTTGTTAATTAGGCAAGATCATTTCAATTGGATGAAGTAATGGTTGATAATAGTAGCCGTAGTGAAGTGATATATTTTTTTCCAAGCACACAGAAAAGTGATCATAATACTACTAAACATCTACCATTAACTTCAAAACCATAAACACGAAGGGTAGAAAAGAATATGAAGATCTAAAAGAAATGCTCAGATTTTTTTATAGGATTAGACCCTCCTTTAACTGCTGGTGTATCTCTTCAAAGATGAAATGAGCATTCACAATTAATAATGGGTTCATTTCTAGTTTTAGTTTTGGATGGAACTGTCGTAATTTTCTTCCCTTTCCTCCTTTCTTCCATGTACATTCACAATAAAGAGGCCACAGGCATATGATGCAAGGGTGGCCTTTAGTTTCTTTTTCAGTTAGCACTCTCCAGATCGGATTACTATTTTACCACTGATTCCTTGTCTTTTGTGCTGTTACAGTACTAGGCCATACAATTCAAATCCAACAGCTCAGAGCAGACCTTGTCCTCCCCAAAGTTAACTTCTCTTCCCTACTGGCTGCTCCCTGTTGTTGGGCGAGATTGGGCTAAGTCTCATGTCTTGATTTGTTACCTGTCTTTGTGCCATTACAACACTATGCCATATGATTCAAATCCAACAGGTCATATGAGACCATGTCCTCCCCAATGTCTTCTTCTCGCTTCCCTCCCCTGCTGGCTGCTCCCAGTTGTTGGGTGAGATTGGGCTGGGCTCCCACACAAGACAGAGAAGCACCAACACCAAATACAGGCTAGGCTACAAGAACCCAGCCATGGATGAGCTATCCTGCAGTCACACAAAGCTCTAGCACTTCCGCTATCGTGAATGCAGTGGCTCCACTGCTGCAGCACCATTCTACAGACTCTCCCTCCCACTGCAAGAGTCCCCATGCCCCACAGGCCACCCCTGCATCATATGCCTGTGGCCTCTTCTCCACCCCGAGAACCCCTTCTCATAACCAAGCACTCTCCAACCCCATCCCCACCTCCGCCCGATCATGCAGCCTAAACCCCCTTTCTCACATGGTGACCGTGCAAATGAACAACCCTGAGGAGTTGACCGTATGGATCGATTGATGCTAGAGGCCAGAGTGTTTTCCTTCATCTGAAGGGGATGTCAGATGTGACAGCCTGCTGTTATGTGGGAGCTTGCCCTATGCCCACACGAGTCAAAGTGCAACAAACCACAGGGGTTAGCGGCATAGAGCAGAAAGAAAGTGGAGTTGCACTAAGGCACAAAACAGCAGAGAGGATCCAGCCTTTTTAGTTGTGTGGCTCAGTGCTCGATGGATTAAAAACTGGGAACCAAATTTTGGTAAACTAGTAATCCAAGGTGGAACTGAGTTCAAAATAGTGATCCAGAGGCAATTTGGTCAAAGAAAGATGGCAGTAAATTTATCAAAACATACAAAAAGTACTTCAAGATGCAATATGACAAGTAAAGCGCACCCCAAAACATAATGTAGAAAAGATTCAGTATTGACCTGCAAATAAATACCTTTACGCTTATCCACGTCCACCGTATAGTCGACAGGTAACTTCAACCCGGTGCTAGATAGGAATGTCTCTGCCGTCTCTTTAAAACAGTTGTGCATAAGATAAGATAGAACTATGTTTCGGACATCGTTGTCGCTGACAGACTGCAGCAGGGAGAAATTTATGTCAATAGCATACTCTTAACAAAAATGATGGTATAGTTTGCATTAATCCAGCTATCGAGCGAAAGGCAGTATTAATTAATCCCCTTAACCGAAAAGGACGACAAAGGGTAGAACATGAAGCTGTTGGTACAGTTGGCGTAGAGCATGGCTATGCCATAAATATACATGGTTGGGCCAACACTAAGGACAGAGCCATATGGCCATATGAGCCACATTGAGTATCACAGGATGACACTGTAGTGACTTTGAGGTAATGCAAACTAGTATGGTGACAGCTTGGGAAAAGGTGGTGGAAAATATAAAAAATGCAAGGAAATCCATGAGCAAGTGACATGGACCAATGCTCAATTTTAGGCCAGCAACACAATTCAGATATGACAATTGGCACAGGTGTTTGGCCAGCTTTGGGTGCCATATAGATTTGTTGATTGTGTTGGAAAAACAGTTAAATATGATATGGCTGATCAGCCTTGGTGATTAGGCTCTTTTGTCTTCTTTACCACAAAAAGAATTATTGTTGACCAACCTCCACTCCTTCCTTAAAAAGGAACAAGGTGAAGTGGTTCAGCTATTTGCGCTATACTGTCCAGCAATTGGGTTGCCTTGCAGCATTGCTCCCAATATAATCACTCACAAAACACCAACTGAGCTTGCTGCCCCCTGCCAAGAGGAAGAATTGCCCCTTGAGACCCCGCTGGTGGATCCCAACCCACCTCAACGACAAAGCTTCAAATTTCTCTTCATAACAGAACCACGGAACCACAATACCTACCTTTTCTCACTAGAAAGAGAGCTTCCGAAGAACTTCCCATCTAATTAGAAACCCTAGCACGAGCCCATACGCTAGCCCAAACACTAAAGAAAAACGAAAGTAACCCGTAGCTCCCAAAAATAATAGTAATCACACCACCTCATACACAATACCACCCTCATACACAACAGATGAACAAAAAGATAACAATTCGCGCAAGAACAAATCTAATCCAGACAGGCGTCTGGCTAATTAAGGAAAATAAAACAATTGCACGCTTGGCCAAAGAAGGCAGCGGGTGTAGAACGAACGTACGACGTTCTCGTAGAGGCGAGGATCCAGTTCCATCATCAGCACAAGAGAAGAAAGGAGGGCGGGCGGCGCCGGACTCAAGGAGTGGCGGCAGCCCGCAGGGCGGGTCGGGCACAGGCACTGCAGCGTCGGGCGCCGGGCGGTCGCTCTCGGCCCCGCACCTCGGGCGGCTAGGTTTTGCTGCCGGAGCCCTGAGGGGCGGCGCGGATGGGTTCCGGCGCTGGGGCCTTGGGGGAATCGGCGGGTTCGGCTGGAGGACGGAGGCTGTGCGGAGGACGGAGCCGAGCGAGGTGAGTTCTCGAGAGGAGGATTTGACCCTTGCGTTTTTTTTTTTTTTGATAAAAAAAACTTTGTTTCTCTGGTTGCCGTCACGCGAATTCGTATCCGTCGGATGTAGCAGTCGAAGCATCTCTGTCCGTTGAATCCAGCTGACCCGATCTCCGCCTCCTCCCTGGTTGTCCGGTTAGAACACGGCAACCATGGCTGCCCCGGGCTGGCCTGTCTTTGTAAAATTGAAGACAGAAAAAAAACGGTCTCTTGCAACACAAGTCCAGAAGTTCTAATTTTTTCTTTAAAGTCTAGAAGTCATCGAATTCCATCAAAGGCAAGCCTTGCTGCCTTCACAACGATCAACATCCATTTCTCTAGGAATCGAGGATCATTTAACAATGGTTAGTCCAAGATACGAAACACTAGAGTTTTCTTTTAGACAAACACTATTGTTATAGAATAGTAAACGTAGTAGAATTAAGATATGGTATGCTATAAGTGAATATGTCAAACAAGAAATAAATTTAAACTAGCAAATATGCCCGTGCATTGCAACGGGACAAAAGAACTATTAAAATTTATTTAAAATGATAACTTAAGTTTTATGTTTTTATGATTTATTTTATGATGATTATCACATTTATAATATAAGTTAATGCTCACAATAAATAACAATGGCATATTAAACTTGCATCGAATTAATATATTTTGGTATATTTTTTTTTTCTTGCAAAGCGTATAGTTATTTAGATATAAATAAATATATTATAACTTTGTAGCTTTTTTCATACTGCTCATGGATATCGACCTTTGTAACTTTTTTACGCATCGCCATACCAACTTCCGTAATTGCATTAGGATTGTTCTGTCCATCGATGAATATGACAGTTTTTTTTTACATAGTAGCTCTTGTCATGAACCACATACTGCCGAACATTCCGGTTTATGAAATAATTAGTTGTACAATTGACTAATCCATATTTAAATACCAATAAATTATTTAAATAAAATTGACATAGATGTTGTAAATCTTTTTCGTCAAAATTTTAATAAAAAAGTCAAGAATTATATACTATCACTTTCTGGTTCATGAAATAATTTGTTGTGCCGTTAACTAATCCATATCTGATTTTTAAACAAAACTAAATTGGTGGTGTAAATCTTTCTCCTCAAAATTTAATACAGAAATTAACATAATAATTATTGAAAAGTAGGGATTATGAACCGAACCTTGTCTTGGGTAGAAATTGGACAACGGAAAGTCCGTGAAGACTTGGGGGGACAATGACCAAGAGGACATCCTGTATATATTCAAACCATATGTATGCAACCTATATAAGGATGATTAACACACCTATAGACAAAAACATAACCTAATTATATTCACAATATATATGGATGGATCATATTTTTATGAAACTAATAAAATTAGTTTGATATTTTTCTGATTTTTCTGTGTTTTTTTGTGAATTTTATAATATTTTAATATTTTGCATCTGGAACCCTAACCTATTTTAAAAATTATTAAAGCCCTTCCACCTTTTTCTCTTTCTTGTATTGTTTTTATTTGAAACCTTATATTGTTTTTTAATCTATTCCCAATCTAATATCTGTAGCACTACCGTACTGGAGTTGGAGTCAGAGAGGTGACGAGGTGGAGCGGCTGGAGGGGCGGACAGATTATTAGGTGAAAATTTTGGTGTTTTATTATTATTATGGTTTTCTAACCGTAAACATATAGGACACGGAGAGGTGAAAAAAAAAGGTGGAGAAATTTTGCCTCTTTATATATAGGTATAGATTTTCGAATAACATATCCTTCTAATCCAATCTATCTATGTCTTTTTCATGAGTTAAAAGAGAAAATACATCTCAGGTACACCCAGGGCCGGCTCAGGACGGGGCAGCAGGGGCAACCGTCGGGGGCCCACTGCTCAGGGGGGCCCACCCCCGTATATACATGTATAGTATAGATGATCACTGGAATAGTGGAATTTAGGCCCATGGCCGGTTGGCCCAGCGTGCGATGAAGAGGCCCAGGAGGCAGGAGTCCAGCCGCAGGCCTATCCAGCCGTCCAGGACCAAAAGGCCAGCAGTCCACTATGCGTCGATGACCTTTCGGTTTCCAGATTAGCAACGCGGCTGATTAGCGAGGCGGCTGATTAGGGCCGCCGGCGGACGCAGGCATGCAACGATCATCGTCCCCGTAATCCTGCCTGCCGTAATCGACCCTTCTCTTGCTACGGTGCCCATCGCGGCGTCGCCCATCCCCCGGTAATCAACTAATCTTTTTTTTTCTCTTAATTGAAACTCATCTATGAACATCCTTAAATAATAGGTAATCGGTCCTGCTGTGTGAATATTAGGTGTTTGCTGGCAGCACTAGGTATTTGAATGGCACCAAAAAAGTATTTATCGGGTGCCGCGAAAAGGAAAAAAACGGAAACAAGATGATCTATTTATTGAATCGCAAAGGGGTGCTTTAGATAAGTTTTTTTCAGCATCAAATAATCTAGATGTTAATGAACATCAAGGACAGGCATCTGATCATGGGCAGAAAACGTTACATGCTGAAGTTGAGGTTAATGAAGGTACTACCGGGGAACAAAATTTGACTGTAGAAGCTAATGCCAATGATAATGAGGATGATATTATGGAGGAAAATTTGCAGGCACCATCTGATGGGTTGCATCCAAACATTGATGACCATAATGATTCTGTTTTATCTATCTATGATCCAAGATTATGGGATAGTCTTGACAATGTCAAAAGGGATATTTTAATTGAGAAGGGACCTATTAGAGAATTGAATCTGGTGTTCCCCAAGGATGCTGTAGGTAGACATTTTTCATATGCTTACTATTCCAGAAATTTAACTAATGGTGAGGTTGTTGACAGAAAGTGGTTGGTTTACTCTAAACATGTGGACAAAGTTTTTTGTTTTTGCTGCAAGTTGTTCAAATCAAATCAAAGCAAGTCTTTGTTAGCATCTCATGGAGTGCAGGATTGGAAACGTCTTAGTGGGAAACTCAAAGAACATGAAAGCAGTGTTGAGCATTTAACAAACATGAGTAAATGGAATGAGGTCAGGTTGAGGTTAAGAACAAATCAAACAATTGATGATGATATGCAACGGGGAATTGCAAAGGAAAAGGAGCGTTGGAGGCAGGTTCTTATCAGAATAGTTTCTGTTGTGAAGTTTCTTGGTAAACATAATCTAGCCTTCCGAGGAAGCAATGAGAAGTTGTACCAAGATAATAATGGTAATTTCCTGGGCATAATTGAAATGATTGCTGAATTTGATCCTGTGATGCAAGAACATGTTAGGCGGATTCAAAACAATGAAATTCATCATCATTATCTTGGTCATATTATTCAGAATGAGTTGATATGTATCCTAGGTGATGCTATAAAGAAGTCTATCTTAAGGGTTATCAAGGATGCTAAATATTTCTCGATTATCTTAGATTGCACTCCGGATGTGAGCCATGAGGAACAAATGACTCTAATTGTGCGCTGTGTCAATTTGTCAAGTAACATACCAAGAGTGGAAGAATTTTTTTTGGAGTTCTTAAAGGTTGATGACACGTCAGGATTGGGTCTTTTTAATATATTGATAGATACATTGGGTGCTCTTGATTTGAATGTTGCTGATGTGAGAGGACAAGGATATGACAATGGTTCTAATATGAAAGGCCAGCACAAAGGTGTTCAGACTCGTTTGCTTGAAGTTAACCCCAAAGCATTATATATGCCATGCGCATGTCACAGTCTGAATCTCACTCTTGGTGATATGGCAAAATCTTGCACACAAGCTGTTTCATTCTTTGGTGTTATACAAAGAATATATGCATTATTTTCACGGTCTACTAAAAGGTGGAAGATTTTGCTTGACAATGTTCCAAAATTGACTGTGAAGCCTTTATCTAATACTCGCTGGGAGAGTCGAATAAAAAGTGTGCAGCCTATTAGATACCAAACTCTCCAAATAAGATCAGCTTTGCAGGAATTGGAGAAGGCTTCTACAGATGACCCAGCAGCAGTAAGTGATGCTCAATCTTTGATCAGTGCAATTGAGAAATTTGAATTTTTAGTTGGTATGGTTATTTGGCATGATGTTTTATTTTCTGTAAATATGGTGAGCAAAAAGTTGCAATCTAAGATTGTGTGCATGGATTCTACTCTTAAACAAATTGAAGGGGTAATATCATATTTTCAGAAGTACAGAAATGAAGGCTTTAGCTCTAGTGTTGAGGCTGCAAAAGCCATTGCATCTGATATGGATATAGAACCAGAATTTCCTATAAAACGTCGAGGTAAAAGGAAGAGGCATTTTGATGAAGCAAATGATCAAAATGAAGAAACACAGTTGTCAGCTATGGAATCCTTCAAAGTTAATTATTTTTTAGTGATTGTTGATGTTGCAATTGCATCATTGAATAGTCGATTTGAGCAGCTAAAGACCTTTGAAAAGTTGTTTGGTTTCTTATTCAATTCAAAAAACCTGAAGTCCTTGGATGACCGTGAATTATACAAATGCTGCACTACTTTTGCACAAGCTTATTCTCATGGAAGCTCATCTGATGTTGATCTAGATGATTTTTTCTCTGAATTAAAAGTGCTGCAACTTACTCTCCCAGATGAATTGATGTCAGCACCTGAGATTCTTCAATTTGCTATAGCTTCAGATTGCTATCCAAATGCATGCATTGCCTATCGGATTCTCTTAACTGTACCAGTGACGGTAGCCTCGGCGGAAAGAAGTTTCTCAAAATTAAAGTTACTGAAAAATTATTTGAGGTCAACTATGTTACAAGAAAGATTGAATGGCTTGGCTATGTGTTGCATTGAGAAGGATGTGTTGGATAACATTGATTTGGATACCGTTCTCAACGATTTTGCATCAAGAAATGTCCGAAGAAGTTTTTTATTGTGAAGCACCAAAATATTATTATTGGGGGTCTGATGGAGTTTGGTTTTTATTTGAGGTAATCCTAGTCTCATTTTGCTGCTCTTTTAGATTACAAATGTTAACATTATCTTTGAAGAATTGTCTAATTGATAGCATTGAGAATCTTGTGTTTGATTACTATATACTTTATTAGTATAGTGTTAGTAGAAAGGGCCTATGGTGCCTGTACATCCACGTTTGCCCAAGGGCCTTCCAGTTCCCAGAGCCGGCCCTGGGTACACCAAGCCATGAATTAGTAGAGTCCACCTTTGTTGAACCTCTTTTGGAATCCATGCATGATGTCTTCAAAGTCTCCCGCGCAATGCATTCCTAGACGACTTTGCGCCAGAATTTGATATGCTTCTGGACGAGTCGAAGGCCGAGTACGATGTAGGGGGCTTAGAGGGTCCGTAGCCCAGTTTGCCTTTCTTTGGGTGTCAAACTGGTCTCCCACGGTTGAGGTCACCTTAAGCCTGCTATAATCCTCGACCTTCTTTTGGTTCTCTTTTCTTTTCTTTTTTTCCTTTGTCCTTTTGGTCTCCCTCTCTTTGGTAAGCTTTAAGGTTACCATTAACCAGATAGCTTATAATATTTATCTATTTTCTTTTAATGAAATATGTGCTTAAGCACGGTTGCAAAAAAAGATATAGTTTATTTGGATCTTAAAAAACAAATGATTAATTTACTTATTTAAAGTAATTTACGCGAGGGACTTTGACACAATATATAATTTGTACGGAGCCCGAAGTCCTCCCACGACGCAAGTTGCATGGTCGAGATGGCCACGTAGTACAAGTGCATGTTAAATCCATTCTCAATGAACTATCGGCTGCCATTTACAACCGGCCATAGCTGCTCATGGTCTCCCCCAGCACGCTGAGATGAAGTAAAACCCTCCCACAATACTCGTTGCAGAGCAGAACCACCATGCCCATGCTACCTCTTCTCCGCTTCCTCGTCCTCCTCACCGCATGCGCCGCCGTCTCACATGTCGCCGCACGCTGGGTGGACTGCGGCGACGCCTCGCCGTCACCTCCTCCTTCGTCCTCCCCTTCCCCGTCACCACTATCGACGCCCGCTAACGGAAGCAGCAACGCGGCGTTCCGCGCGAACCTCCTCACGCTCCTGGCCTCGCTCCCGCGCGCCGCGGCGCCCACGGGGTTCGCGTTCCTCTCCCTCGGGGCCGGCCGCGACCACGCCTTCGTCCGGGGCCTCTGCCGTGGGGACTTCCAGCCTTCCCGGTGCCTCGCGGAGCTGCAGGAGGCCGTGCGCACCCTCGGCGGGAGCTGCCCCAGCAGCCGTCGCGCCGCCGTGTGGCTGGACGTCTACGTCGCCTACGCCGACACCAACGCCTCGACCCCCCGCGAAGACGACTTCTACCAAGTAATCTACGACACGCGCCTGGTAGCCGAACCGGCCGCCTACTTGCAGGCGTACGGCGCGCTGATGAGGACCCTGGTGGCGCGCGCGGTGGGTCGCGTGGGTGGTGGCGGCAGCGGCGGCGAGGCAGTCGTTCCTCGCCACCGGGGAGGCGAGGTATGCCAGCGACGATCTCAACGGTACCATGTACGGGTTGGTGCAGTGCATGAGGGACATCACGGCGGCCGACTGCGACCGCTGCCTGCAGGCCTCGGTGCCGCGGCTGCCGTGCTGCGAGGGGAATCAGGGAGGCGTCGTGCTGGCCTACAACTGCTTCCTGAGGATCCAGGTGTACACCTACTACGACCTGGCGCTCGACGCGCCGCCGCCGACGCCCGCTGAGGAACCAAGCGGTGAGTGTGTGAACTCTGGACGTGTTGACTCTTGACTTTGTGTCCATTGCCCGTCAAACCGTCCCATGCCGCAGTACGTGCAGCTGCCAACATGTGGGCAGTTCGCCACCACGTTGCTCCGTGGCGTGGCGACCCAGTC
This sequence comes from Bothriochloa decipiens, assembly GCA_023333625.1. Classification (NCBI taxonomy): domain Eukaryota; kingdom Viridiplantae; phylum Streptophyta; class Magnoliopsida; order Poales; family Poaceae; genus Bothriochloa; species Bothriochloa decipiens. The sequence continues at coordinate 47,002,772 of CM041634.1, forward strand.
AAGCAAGCGTACCTCCGCGTCGCGTTCGCGTCAAAGCGCGCGTGGACATTGACTGATGTGTCTGACTGCGCTGCACCCATCAATAATGCTGATCCTGATCGCCGGGAAACATGCAGGAACGGGGAGACCAAGAAATTCCACCATCACCCTTGCCGTCGTCGTCCCACTTGGAATGCTACTCCTCCTCGCATTCGTGTTGACTGGTGTTTACTTGCGAAGGAGAAGAGGTGTCGTCCACCGGATGTGGCCAAGGACGACGACCGCAGCACAAGCTACGTTCACCCGGAGAAATTCACCCTGCCGGTTCTGAGGGTGGCAACCGGTAACTTTTCTGCGGAAAACAAGCTGGGAGAGGGAGGTTTTGGACAAGTATTCAAGGTACTGTCAGTCGTCTCGAGTCTGAACTAGCCAACTTTGATCGAGTTTGCAAGCCCTTCAGCATTCTCTGATGATGGCTGACAAGTAGTTTGCATTCTCGCGGGGCAGGCTTCAGGATGGACAATGCGTTGCAGTAAAAAGGCTCTCCAAGGGCTCCTCGCAGGGCTTCCACGAGCTGAAAAACGAGCTCATTCTCGCCGCCAAGCTGACACACAGGAACCTCGTCCAGCTTCTTGGGGTTTGCCTGGAGGAAACCGAGAAGCTGATCGTGTACGAGTACCTGCCAAATCGGAGCCTGGACGCCATCCTTTTCGGTAGGCGGCCCTCTGCACTCTGCACTACACTGCTCTGCACACAAGTTGAAGTTAGCTATCCATAATTCCATAATCCCACTGGGGTCCGGCCTTCTCTGTGTGATGCAGGGACACGGCAGCAGCAAGCTCTGGACTGGAGCAAACGGTACACGATCATCCGCGGGATCGCGCGCGGCCTGCTGTACCTCCACGACAAGGAGTCCCGGCTACGGATCATCCACCGAGACCTCAAGCCCAGCAACGTCCTGCTGGATTCGGCCATGACTCCCAAGATCTCGGATTTCGGACTGGCCCGAGCGTTCTGGGGAGACGAGTCCAGAGAGGTGACCAAACGGCTTGTCGGAACCCTGTGAGTATATATGGCAGCAGGCCATTGTAGAGAAGCTCCATTTCGTTAGAGCTCAGCACGACACGCACACACTGACACGCGTGTGTATGCATGCAGCGGGTACATGTCCCCGGAGTACGCGTACTACGGGCACGTCTCGACCAAATGCGACATGTTCAGCTTCGGGGTCATCGTCCTCGAGATCGTGACCGGGCAAAGGAACAGCAGCCCGTCGGTTGAAGACGGCAGCAACAGGAATCTGCTGAGCTACGTGAGCACCTGCCGGCACGTCGGTCAGATCAAGGCAAAGCTCCCTCGTGCTTACACTATCTTTGAATCTTTCTGCTGCAGGTTTGGGAGAAATGGAGGCGCGGATCGGTCGCGGAGACCGTGGACGCCTCGCTGGGCGGGCAGTACGCCAGGACTGAGGCGCTCGCCTGCGTGCAGATCGGGCTCCTGTGCGTGCAGAAGGAACCCAGGTCCAGGCCGGACGCGTCGGAGGTCGTCCTGATGCTGGACGGACGGTCGGCGATCCAGCAAACCCCGTCCAGACCGGCGTTCTGCTCCGGGTCCATGAGCGTCACCGCCTCATCGCGGCGTGCTGCCCGCGGAAATGCAGCGAGCTATTGGCGTCGTTCTGCGATCGGGTCTGTTTCCGAGAACAGCGTGACGGTTTCGGAGCTCGAACCACGGTAGATCGTAGAAGAAAATGGGTAGTTTGGCACGATGCTCATTTTTCTCGGACCGAATGAGAATTCTGTTGATCTCACAAAACTAGACAGCTCATGAGTTTTGAATTGGAAAGTAAATATATAATGTAATGCACTGTACCAGTTATTCTATTCCTAACAAAGTATAACATATTTGGAGGACAAAAATTATGAACGAATGATACAATGATACAGTCCTAAAACAAATGACAAAGGATATACCGCCACAAATGCTTTACACTATACATGGAGACCTATACTGCCGTAAATACAATCAAGGCCGGTTGATCTTTGCCCTTGCCTTGTGCAGTCATGTTACAAACAATACCATGGAGGTGCAATGTACAACAACAAAAATGCCCTCGTTGGAATCATCAAACAGCATCTACTCTTCGCTCTATAAAAGTATCCTTGAAGGCATGGAACCGAACCGCTCTAATTAGTTTTCGATCGCTTCCATACAATAACTGTGCCATCTGAATCAGATGAGGCCAGAAAATTCTCTCCATGATTCCAGGCAACTCCGATTACTGGAGAACCATGTCCCTTCAGGAATACACGTGATTGGTCTCATACATGTCTTAATGGTGGAACAAAAAAGTTTAAGATGTGGCAAACAGAGCAAGGATATCACATACCTGTAGTTTATTCACACATGAGTTCTTTGGGCGCGCCAAATCATAGAAGTAAACATTTGCATCCTCGCTCCCAGTAACTTCAAGTTCAGAAAAAAAATGTCAATGGCTTTTTTTTGTTGGAAAATTCCAGCTGCGTGTAACCAAGAATAATGAAGGCAAAGAATGGAACAGAAGATATATATTTATTCCCACAAAAGCTGATACACCTATCTTTTACAGTCACCCATCATTTTTTTTGGTAAATCCAGTTCAACATTTTAGATATATTGATTAACATTTGTTCAGAAAACCTAAAATCGATTTTACGTGTGATTGTCATGGTACTTCTCTGAACTACTATGGAGTTTTACAAGTGTTAATAATAAAACATATATGATGATAAGTAGTGCAAATAAAGTGTACCAACAGTCCAACACTAGCTGCAGGAAAATTGCATGAAATAAGACACCATGATCACCAATAGCTTCAAATTTTAAGTATTTAACAGCTTCAAACATTGGACCCAGTTTTAAGTTTTAACTCCCACGTACCTATGAACTCTCCTTTCTCAAGGGAAAGAAGTGGACAGAAAGAAGCACGGATAGTCTGCAGCCGTGGTGCCAATTTTAGGGAGCATATGAGAGTCAAGTACCCCTTAGCATCTGTCGTGATGCTGAAATGTCAAAAATATAAATGGTTATGTAAAGTCTACCATATAATAGGCTATCATGAAGGTAACACACCTGAAGAAAGAAAGGTTTCCATCTTGAGCACAAGAAAGAAGTACTGGACAGCGCGCCACCAGAGAGAAGGTCCGATATTGAATGGTCGTAATAGGAGATTTGCTCTTACTACTTTTATTCTTGTGAGTTCTAGATAATGACCCTGTATGTGAGTTCACAC
>CM041634.1:47006421-47019426 GCA_023333625.1 Bothriochloa decipiens
TTTATTCTTGTGAGTTCTAGATAATGACCCTGTATGTGAGTTCACACTAACAGTGTATATGAAACCCTGCATTTCAACAATCATTTCAAAAAAAATGAACAGCATATATCATGTCAATAGTTAAACAAGTTCATTTATTGGATACCTGTGCATCGCCAGCGAAAATAAACTGCCCAGTGTGATCAATATCCAAAGCTGTAACCGCATCATCAAAGTTAAGTTTGCTGATTACTCTCCCAGTGCTAAAATTTATTGCCTAGTTTACAGAGATAAATGGATCACAAGGTGGGAAAAACAAAGGGGGGCAAAGAAAAAGTGCTGGTCAAAGTTTTACATGATTTTTGCTAACCAAGTACACAGTAGAGTGCATCATCCATATCAAAAGAAATAGAAGAAGACAGATACTTTGTTTTCCATTGTTATTGACCCACAGATATTACATAAGAGGCGCAAGGAACAAGCAACATATTGGACAGATAACAGTATATAAATTTTGGACTTCAGGGGCAAAAGGCGAAGAAGTTTACATTGATTTCCTTGTTTGCATTGCCAACTAAAAGCAAATTATTGTTCACCTGCAACAAAGCAGTCCATTAGAAAGAAATATTAGCAGCAGAGGTATAGGGAGATAGCAACAATGAAATAAGTAAAGGGTTAGAAACGAATTGTAAATTGTGCTAAGTTGGTACTTACAGGATGAAAACAGATACATAGCTGGGAAGAAACTCCATAGACGACCCTGATGCATGTGCCTTTAGAGATTTCCCATACCCGCAAAGTTTTATCCAGAGAGCATGAAGCTATGTACTGGTTATTAGATGAAAAATCAAAATCTGTAATGTGGTCAGAATTTGAAAATCACGGGACACAAGATAACTAGATAAGTAATGAATGAATAGATAGGAAACTGAAGTTTGAATTGGTCATTTCTGATCTATTTCGACCTAGTGCGGACTTCCTCATCCTGCTGCCTGTCCGCTTGTGACTAAGACGATGAAATGATCATCTAGCATGTTCTTATCTCTTGTGTTTTCTCACGGCAAGTCTGGACCATGATTCTTCATAAACTCACATGGCCAACCATGCACCAAGCCCAGATACAACTAAGCGAGAGAAGGCCTTAATTCTTCAATTATCTTAGTTGCTTGGGAACTTTGGAATCATTGGAGTGCTTGTGTTTTTGAAGGAGCAACAAGGCCAAGATTAGAAGTTGTCCTGCAGTCTATTGTGTATGAGAGCAGCCTATGGTGTTCTGCTGGTGCTTTAGTGCTCCAAGAGTAGCTCTCGAGGTTACTTGCCCTGATCAACTAAACCTCTTATATAATTGATGGATGGTCATTTTTTGTTTGTTTGTATTGTGTCGTGCATTTCTGTGTGTGTGTTGTTTTTGAGGGATCTGGAAAAGGCATTTAGCCTCTTTCCTTTGTAATTTTATCTTCTTAATGAAATGACACGTAGTTCTCCTGCACAGTTCGAGAAAAAAATATAGAAAAATATCCATATCTTATACTTTTTCTAGTTATGGCAAAACCCACATTCAATTAGCAAATGTATTACTTCTGTAAACCAATTTATATGTTCAGCCTTCAAGAAAAAATATTATATGCTCAGCAATACACAAGTTTCCTCATGACCAGAATAGCAGGTATTATTGATACTTGGAAATCAACTTTAACAAAACTAGTGCTTTTCTGAAACAGGAAGGCAAATCTTGGTTATATGTAGCAACTCTTTATTGACTTTCATTGTGACAAATGAAGGTAGATACAAGAGGATAGCTTTACTAGCAAAATTATGTGTAGTCTAACCTGTGATACTTTTAGAATGCCCTATCATTTTTTGAAGAACAGATGGTAGCTCAGAAACCTGGCAGACCGTCAAGCTGCCATCTGCCGCACCATATGCCAGCAGATTGGAACTTGCGCGACCAAATTTCAATATCGTAACTGCCAAGGATAAAATCAGTCATTAATGAGAAAACTAGTATACTAACCAAATCAATCAGACAAAAACACTTGATCGCTGAAAGAGAAGAAACACATGGAATGTCTATGGGTTCATAAGAAAAAACCTGAGGCTTTGCAGTTGTCAAAGATGCAATGCATTCCAACAAATGAGTATGCAGGCTCAGCAAATCTGACATGCCGCTCAGAATCACTCTGCTTTGAGCCAATGCTTACAGTGCGGCTTAACACACCGCTGTTAGTTCTCAAGTCCTGCATCAGACATGTTACACAAAAGTTTAAAGCAGCATGGAAGTAAGCATCACTTGCATAAAACTATCCACAAAAGCCTCTCCGCACTATCTAAAAATATGAAACTTGAAAGTATGAGGTAAAACAGAGAGAGTGAAATCAGATGAAACATACCCGCAAATAACTCCAGCTGTCCGCCTCGGAGAGCGAAGCATGTACCGGAGACGGAGCCCACCTTCCACTGATCAATTGCAGATGTTATGAATAACTATCATGGTTATACATTTCACCTTAAATTTTCGATCACACTATGTATTCAAAAGATTAAGGTTGAGAGCAAAATACTACCAGTGATCGAGCATGGCCAACAACCTAACAACGCAATTAGAGCAAGCCACGCGAGCACAGCGACATTGGTCTCATTTTGACCGCAAACATTGGTCTCATTTTGTTGGCTGCAGGCAGCAGCGACACACGAAAAAAAGATCTAAGATGCACCAACCTGTTGCTGGGCGTGCTGTGGACGCTGCCTCCGTCGATGCGCCGAAGAAGAAAGTTGCGGTAGGCGACGTAGCCCTTGCCGTTGCACCGCCACTCCTGCACGCAGGAGCGCCTCCGGCGACCACCAATGAGTCGAATTCAACCATTCCCCCAAAGCTAAATGCGATACGAACGAGGGGATCCATCTAAGAAGCGGGGGGTACGCCTACGTACCATTCGGTGCTGAAGGGCGGCGGGGGGCTTACGGCGGAGAAGGAGCCGGCGGAGGGCAGCATAGTCGGCGTCGGGGCGGGACGAGGAGGAGGTCGGTGGCTGTAGGACGCAGCTGAGGAAGTCAGGGTCCGTCGGCACGGAAGGGGCTGCGGGGCACTCCGGGGAGGAGGAGGAGGAGGAGGCCGTGGCCGAGTCGGCGGCAGCCATCTCCTCCATGTCGCCGGCCGCGTGGCCGGTCGTTCGCGCGCGCCCCGGGGAGAGATCAGGGACGAGGCCGGACACGGGGGCTTGGATCTCGGGGACTCGCCGAATAGCTTGGGGACACTTCGGGCGGTCGTGCGGGGGAGTGCTGGCAAGAAGTGGTTTGTTTCGTGTCCGTGCGATCGTGCGCACGAGCACGACGGAGTTTGGGTTGTTTGGCCTGTACAGTGTACACTCTGTACTGTAGTCTGAATTTCGATGACGGCACGCAGGCGCAGCAATGAAGGGAGTCAGCGCAGATCAAATTAAATTTTATTAAATTTGATTTTAGATTACTAAAAATATTAGCAATATTTATATTTTTTAAAATAATTTTCATAAAAATATTTTTAATGGCACAATCTATATTAAAGTTTTAGTTTTTCTAGTAAAATCTACTACGATTTTGTAGATGGAAACTTAACTATCCATCTAAGATTGTTTAGAGGCGTAATATTCGTTTTGAGTTCTCTAATTTTGAAATTCAGTTTTTTAAAGAAAAACAAACAATCTTAATGTTAAGGCGCTCTATATAAGTCATGCTCATGTTAAGAGTTGTAACTTTGGTGTAGAGAATGTCAACATTTATGGGGGTTTAAAAACTTTGTACTAAAGCATACCATATTATATGTTTACTATGTAGAAATACTCATGTGAAGTTCAATAAAATTTAATTTTCTATTTTATGATTTTTTTGTGATTTACTATGATTTTACAAAGATTCAACGAAAATAAATAAAAAAGAGAAAACCGGTTTTATCATAACAAAACCACTTCAAAACCCGTCTAGGGGTAAAATAGACGGTTTTAGAAAATTTAGGGGTGTAAATTAGACCGTTTATTAATAGTTCAGGAGGGTGAAGTAGACCACCTTTGATAGTTGAGGGGGTTAAGTAGACTTTTTCCAAAATATAATTAGCAAAGAATCCAATGATACTTAATTGACATTATAAATATTATTATCTTATCATATAAATTTTATCAAAGTTGAGATACTTTGATTCTCCAAGATTCTTGAAATGACTTACAATTTGAGACGGAGGGGGTATATATTTAGACTTGTAAATGATCTTAGATAATAAAAAAATTGTCAGTTACAAAGTCATAGATCTTACTCAAACTATAACTTTGGTATCGACTATGCCAATATCTGAGGTCATACAAAATATTCAAAAAAATGAATACTAAAATCTAATAACATACAACAAACATTTGAGCATCTAAAATACTCTCTCCGTTTCGAATTATAAGTCACTTTGATTTTTTTGGTCCACTCACTTTGTTATGTATCTAGACACAACCTATGTCTAGATACGTAGCAAAGTAAGTGAACTAAAAAAGTCAAAGTGACTTATAGTTTGGAACGGAGGGAGTATATTATTATATGCAAAATTTATAAGATGTATATGTTTTCCGGTATTATTAAAGTTCTCTAGGTCCACTGTTCCAATTTTACTCTATTATACTTTGCATTTTAGTTCCTAAATAATACATATGGACATATGGTATTTACGCCTCAACAGGAACGGGCGCTTGAACAAAGAGACTCGATCATGGCCAGAGTTCCCTCAGATTAGCGCTGCAATTTGCAATGCCGCAAAAGCAGGGTATTATTGACCAGCACCTACACGAGTACAGACGGTGTTCAGCAATTTGCACATCATGTCCACAGTCCAACAGTGTCTTTCCAGTTCACACCAAGTCCACGGGGCAAAGTAGCTATGCACTTATGTACACAATCAGAGTGGAGCCACTGCGTTTACCCTTTACTCTTCACAGTTCACAATTTTTTTTCCTCTTCAAGAGAGCACTAGCAACGAGGCAACGACCCAGGAGAGGTAACAAGAACTAACAGAGGCCTGCATCGGAGTTTCGGAGGCTTCGTGTATTCGGGGCAATGCTTTTATTGGTCGTGAGGAACCGCAACGAATAACCAGCTGCAGCTCTCGCCCTCACTGGAAATCGTCGGCCGAATCGTCCGTTGGCTCCCAGTACCGGTTGGTGAACCACAGGGAGTCGGCGGCCACCGCACTCCCGTCCTGGTTGCGGTGCCACGTGTAGTACGCGTGCGTCCGGTTCTTGATGTCCAGGATGGCGTGCCCGAAGCTCGCCTCCCTGAAAGCCGAGTAGCTCGGCTGTGGCTGCGACATGCTGCGGGAGCCGAAGCATTGTTTGGTCAAAAATTGAGGGAAATATAAACAGGCCCTTCGCGAAGCTCAGGAACTGGAAATGCAGTGGTGTCTTGTCTTACTTGGTAGCCAGTCCTTCCTGGTTCCCTCCATCACCAATGGTGATGTAAACTGGGGCTGACTGATCAGGGATTGGAGTACACAGGCCATTCACAACGTTGTATGCCACATTTGATATCCTGTGCTGCAATCAGAGAACATCACTCGGCATCAAGACTCAGGATTATGATATTGTCCTAACCAGAGTACTGAAGCCTAGCAAATTGAACTGAAAAGCTTTCACTGAAATGGAGACATAGATATACACACAAAAAAAGGCTCGGAAGTTCATAATGAAGATAGTACAGAGCTGCTTACTGTACGTTCGTAGGCGTGGACGTGTCCTGCAAACACCACGTCAACTTTGTATTTCACGAACCACGGCTCATACATCACCCTCATGGTTTCACCCTCCATGTAGTGATAGTTATAGCTATTGTACCATGGAGCATGCATGAGGACAATCAGCCATGGCGTTTCACTCCTGTTGACCTTGGGAAATTCAGCTTCAAGCCACTTGTACTGAGGAGTGTATTTTCCTGGAAAACGAATAATAGCATTTATAGATAAATCACCCGAATTCATTCTAGCTAGTAGCAACCAGCACATATGTGCATATTGACGGTGTATAATTTTTACTAAATAAATGAAGCATATGACTGAATTATCTTTTTATCAAATACTCACTGGCATAGTGCATACTTGCAACAAAATGACTAGCATGAGTCCAACATACACATACCGTACGCTGAGTATGATGCCAAGACAATAATGTAGGCAGAGGCCCTTTTGATGGAATACCAGTAAGGTGCCGTGCTACCAGAAGCCTTGTAGGGTGTGGGATACCTATGGCTGAATGGCTTGAATGGCTCTGTTTCACCCTGCAAATGTATGCAATTGAATGAACATTTCAATGCCCATAACATGGCTCTAGTGGAATGAAATATCAACATTTTGAACTGCCAGTTGTCAAAAAAAAAAACATTTTAAACTGCCAACACACCCATTGAAACATATAGCATATGAAATAATGTAGAGGATAATACTATATACAAGTTCAGGAGCAAAATAAGGATAATACTACATACAAGTTCAGGAGCAAAATCTATCTCATGATTTCCAGCAGTCCAGATCCAAGGCTGGTATGCGACATTCCTCTCTACAAATCTTGCCCATGTATCCCACCTCACATTATCATGGTATGGGTAGTTATCTGCATATGACAAATCCCCAACAAAAAGCACGGCCTGTGCTTTTGCATTGGTCTCATAATGAGTGAGCGTAACGTTGGAATCGAAGCTCTGACCAAGATCACCTGAACAGAATTGTCAAGTTTTAGTAATATATAATCAATCCTAGATTTCAGCGATGATCAATAAAGTCATAGCCTCATCATATTGGGAAGCACCTATGAGACCAAATGTATATGGAACATCCGGGCCACTTTCTGGAGGGGTCATAAACCAAAACTTCCTCACCGTTTGTCCAATCCCAACAGCATAGTAATACTTTGTGTCAAACTGAAACAGAGATGGGTATCCAAGTGAGATTCTATATGAGGAAAAAACAAACGTATGACCAAAATTCTGATGAGATGGTGACCTCCAAATTTTTGATTTTGCAATGATGAATGTATCCTGAGGTGTAGCTGTAGAAAGTATACTGAGTATGCTTCCCATTTGCAGTATAGTTGAGGTTGTCCTCTGAAGTCCCGTAGATCACAGTACTTGAGCCAGGTTCGCTTGTTGTCACCCATGAGATTATCATGGCTGTGCCATCATGATTGCCTTGTGTGATGTGAACCTTTGATAGCACAAAATCAATCAGCACCAGAGTGGAGATACCCCACTGACTATATTTGAGCACAACAGCTTAGAAAAATAAAAGGAATGGATGTCAGCCTCGTGCAAAAGGCATCGTAATATTTAATTCTAGAGAATCAGATGAAGCAGGAAGAAAAAGCTTAGGACAAAGTAAACACAAAGAAGTCCACAAAAGGTGTCATACTGCTTAGAAGTAACGGTCAAACTCGAACACAAATATATATGATGGAAGATTGCTCTGGAAGTTTTTGGTAACTTTAAGAACGACTAAAGCAAAAGCAAATTAGCAAAAAGGTGGTACGGAACCATTATTTCTAATTCAAGAGCACTGAGCTCTTAACGTTTAATTGCAAAAGTAGCGTGAAAAGTGTAAAATACATATAAGAATAAGAAGCACTGAAAAAGACCCTGCACTTTCATGGATGCAGTATAAACTTGCAACCATGAAGTAGGTTCAATCAAAACGTGCTAAGAAGCACAGGCCAATGAAATACTACAACAGATAAATGGTCATCTAAAGAGAAAAACTAGAGAATTAGAAGATATAAAAGGGGTACAGGTTTTCTAAAACGCAGAGCTCACCATTTAATATAAAGGAAACCACAGGAAGATAATCTTTTTTTGTAGTGATAAAGGATGTTAGGTTAGTATGACAAAATGGACAATCACTACCTGTTGTGGTCAATGTGTTCTAGAGAACATTCTAAAATGAATAAACTATCTTCAAACGGCTTTTGAGTAGGATAGCTGACACGAACATATGCGGCAAACCATGCAAGTCGTTCCATAAAAAAAAAAACCATGCAAGTCCACTAAATGGACAAGATTTTCAGATGGAAATGTTTGAATTCAAGAACATGGTGTGACTAATCGGAGGGAAGTTCCAAAGGAACCAACAGTAATCAACTTCACATGTACTATTGGGAAAGAAGAACTTCCTTGTCTCAGCCTATCTTAGTACTCACAAGGGAAGCATGTAACTAGCACGGGTTTAAAATAACAAGCATACTACGTACAAACGATCGGGATTGACGACAACTGCAGAATATAATCAAACAGAAGCAGACAAACAAAATACAGATTCCCTGAAACTGGAAGCATCAAAGATTTTCGCAGAACATGGCAATCCACCCTACCGACTCCGGCGAGTCGTGCCTTTCACGTCGCACGCAACGGCCAGTACGGAGCAACAAACCCGTGAGCTACCGGACGCGAACAGTATCCCGCAGAAGGAACGATGACATACTCTGAACTGAAGTCCAGAAAACAGCCGTGATGACTGATGAGCATAGCACGGCGCGGGGCCATCCTATCGAGCGAGTGGTTTACCTGCTCGGGCGCATTGTGGCCCGGGGGAGGGCGGAAGACGTCGGCGTCGAGTGGCATGTCGATGGCGGAGCCGAGCTGGCGCCGGTACTCGCTTGTCTGGCCGGCTTGGGCGCCCGGGCACACGACGCCCACAAGCAGCAGGGGAAGGAGGGGCAACCAGGCGAACGCCGCCGCCAGGGCGCCGATCCGGTCCACGCCGTGCCGCTCCATTTCCCGCAGCGGCGGCGGCGCGGGGACGGCAGTGCCTCCTCTTCCTGGCCTCCTGTGTTCCGTGCTCTGCTTCTTGGCTTGGCGCCGCCGCCGCGGCTTGCTGGATGTTGCAGAGGTTGTATTGGTCGAGAGAATGGGAATGGGATCGCGTGTTCGATTTCGTGCTCGGAGATGGTTCGAGTTTCTGGGTCAAACTCAAAGCGTGCGGGGGAACGGAGGAGCGGGGGGTTGGAGATGGAATATGCTGATCTGAGGTGCCAAGAAATACCGTAATCTGGTGAAGACGGTGAGGACGGATTGGTTCTGGGTTTGAACACGCATGCAGAGAGGGAGCGGAGAGAGACTGAGAGAGACTGACTGATATAAAAGGGAGGAGGATTATTTTTCTAGGCAAATCTCTAGGGATTGGAGACGGCCAAGTGGGACGGATTTGGGAGAGCACCTTGGAATGGTTTTCTTTTTCCCTTGCGATTGACAAATACTCGGTAGGTGCCTTGGCGATGCCCCTGTCATATAAAAAAAAACTGCACAAGAGAAAAAACGAGAGACTAAACGTATATATACAAGTAGCTCTCCCCTATGCATTGTGCAGCCCTGCAGCGAGTCATGTACTATTTTTCTCTCTCTAAAACATTCAGAGTCTAATTTACAAGTTATTTTGACTTTTCTAGATATGTGCTCTCTTCATTTTAAATTATAATATTTTTTTGTCTTCTAATCGAAAAAAGCCAAAACATTTTATTATTTAGAACGAAGAGTTGTTTTTACTAGGTGCGTAATAAAAAATTATACACCAAATAAACAAGAACAACTTGGAATTTATAACGAACGGAGTATTTGAAAACGTTATGGTAGTATTATGGATGATATGTCATCTCTTTCTCTGATTTTGTCACTTCTCCTTGTATATATACAAAATCATCGTACTATTATCCATAATCCCTCACAGTCACAGATCAGAGGTTATGACCCATGGTTGTTGAGAACCACGTTGGTACGTAGTTTCCACGTTTTATCGATATAGATATAGATATTAAAAAAATATTATTTTATAATTTTTGTTAGCAAATAAGCTAACAACATTGTAAGGCTTGGACTGTGTGCCATCACAAAGACCGGATTTTTTTATTTTCTAAAAAAAGAAGCTAGTCCACTTGAACAGCTGCTGCTTATTCGTACTTGGGACGGACGTAATCTGCACGAACATGCATATGCATACATGATCGCTCCACATCAGTGTGCACAAAAGATGGTACTATCTACTATCCATAATCTTTATGAGTAATAAGGGACATGTTAAACTGGGTTTCCTTCAGGCGATAAGCTCATCCATGCGATCTCCATGGGCGCGGCTTGGGGAAAGATGGAGCAGGAGTCGTTTTAGTCACCTGGGATTATAGGAAGCGTGGAGTAATTAAAAGTGTGAAAGGAGATTATCTGTGCTTCTTGATCGATCTTTGGACTCTCCATGTTTTTGTGAGGACTTGGACTCTCCATGTTTTAGGCCATGATCCATAGAGTTAATAGTTAGCTGGTGATAATCAGTTCTTTAAGTCAAACAAGCTTAGCTAATTGTTAACTAATGCCTAACTGACAACTACCTCATTTGTTGAGCCAAACCGGCTAAGACCATGTGCTACTAAAAAAAATGCCTGAACAGAGGCTTAAAAAAAGCTAATTTATTTTTTCAACAAGAGTCCTATAACCTACAATGTTAAATTTTGGTACCAATCTAGGCAGCAACTATTATTTTTCATTGAGGCGCTAGACGCTGAACCTGGCAGCGAACGCAAACTCAAGTGCTCTATGAGCCTCCACCGTGCTAAAAAAAATGCTGCATGGAAGCACCGCTGCTCTGTGTGTGCCCAGAACATGGCCTCATTCCGAAAAGGTCACATACAAGTGGGCCTCCATCATGTGTCGCGTCTAAAAACTTCATTTTTCACTTGCCCTTCTGTCTCACGCAAAAATACAAAATTTCACTTGCCCAACTCTTTGGGGACCCACGACGTGGACCATGAAAGCACGATCGTCTGATCGTCTCGTCTTCCCTCCGTCCTCGTCTAGCAGAAGACTAGCATAGGATGGACCAATCGGCCATCGGCGTGCGCTTGCCTTCGACTCCCGCTGTCCGCTTCCGAATCCTAAGCTCGTGGCAGGATCAGATCGAATTTCCTCAACGTACACGCACCGAGTGTCCGAGTCTCAACTTGATGCGTTCACTTCCGCCGTACGAGAAGAAAAAACATCGGCGGACTTTTATTCAACCAGACTACAGCCCTTAACTAGGGGCCAAGCACTTTGAATGACAGCTGACCCTTCAAATCCAGAAGCTGAAACAAAACGAGGGGTGCCAACATTTTCAGTGGATTCTCGCGCCGGTTTCAACATTATCTCTCCGATGTCGCACAAAAGCAACGGTCGTGGAACATACAGATTTTATCCGCGACGGCCTGACGGGCATTGACATCTTTGCCCAATGACTCGGTTTCGTAAGCAATGGATTCCATCCCATGCTTGTCGCCATCGCGATCCGTGCGGCGATATACATATACCATACCACACCAGTGATTTGCGCGCGAGGATTAGCGCAAGCAATATTTGTAAAGAACATGCAATACAAATAGTAAGATATCTATATATCAGATTATTAGCTACCAATAAGAAATAAAATACTTTGGCATACAGAATACAATAGGAACATTTGACTTGTTGGTTTATACAGTCCAAGTAGCCCATCCGCATACAGAATACCACAAGACCAAGTTTTTTGTTGCACTAAATAGCCTATAAGGCAAGCAATCTTCGATTATATGGGGCTGATGCTTCCTGCAGTTATTTTTTTGCTACTGATGCTTCCTGCAGAAAAGAACAAATGTCTTTAAAAGTGTAGAATTGATCAGATCACGACACAAAGAAGTCTTCGATTATATAGGGCTTGCCTGATCTAGGCGCTCGTGAGAGCGGAAGAGTCCTCAGAAGAGCAATCATCTCTAGTAGCCTGAACCCCATCAGTTATACCACTGTAATGACGCAGATGGCAAGTGTCATGGTTTCTAATCATAGTGGGAAAGCAAGCTATCTTCGGTTTTAGACGGAGACAACAGGAATTCAACGGTTTTAGAAGGAGACAACAACAATTCGGTTTTAGGAGACAACAGCAATTCAGTTTTAGAAGGAGACAACAGCAATTGTACCACTGTACTGCTGATCTATTTAGCAACAAGGACTCACTATATAGTGTTGCCTCTTAGCAAGAGTCAATTGAGGTGTAAGCACACATTGCACGTGAAGAAACCCAAAGGTGCAGAGTAGACCTATGCTTCAAAGCATTGTGCATACAAACAAGCTGTTCCAGAGCCAGGTGCCCAGCAAATGCAAAAAAGGATAAATCATGGATGCATATATCAGTAGCTAATCAAACACATAAATCATGGATGCATTTGAAATATGGACATAAGAGTGCTAGATACAAAATCGCCTACCTTCGTCTGAGTTGACTATGGATACCAGTCTCTAGAGAGAAGCCTTAGCTCTGTTTACAAAGTTCATACCTTGCACAACAAATTCAAGGGGGTAAATTTGTGTCAAAAAATGAGGAAAAATAAAATAGAATATATATATCTAAAGAAAAACAGGGAACCCAAGATAGAATAGCATGAACATGAGCACAAGAAAAAGATCATGAACTAATAATAAAATTAGAAAGGCAACGATCATAAGCCTCAGGTTCATCCATCTGCACTGAACTTAAGTGCAGGAATAGAGAATCAAAGCAAAATAATAACTACATAAGGACATGGTGCTTCACACTTGAATGCCTAAATCCCTAGGCACATATCAGATCCACGAAGCAAAATCAGAACCAACATGTAAATGCAATGAATGGAGAGAAACACACACCTTCCGTTTTAGGATTATCACTTCGCTGATGGGAAATCATCTACCACCATCCTGTTTCCAAAAGATGGAACCTGATTTGCTTTAGTCCCAACCTACAAAAGGCAGTGATAGAGATCAATCAAGGACAACAGGTAATTGTTTTTTACATGTATAATCAGAGGTGTTTTAGTAACTTGTGCATAGCAACTCTCTTCTCAAAGCTAACCAAGGCATTAAGAATATGATAAGAAGAACTAATGCAGTGCACTATCAAGGCACATGAGTAATATATAAAAAACAATATCTGAAGTTTTGCTGACTATATCATACTAACATGTTGAAATACGCAAACAATGCAATGCAGAGAGGCACTGGACTTTTAAT
>CM041634.1:47029426-47045859 GCA_023333625.1 Bothriochloa decipiens
CCAAATCTCCAACTACCAACCGGACTAGGATAATCCGGTCGCCTTGCTTCCGCACCTCAACTACTCCATCCTTAAGGCTCCTATCGATCAAGATGCCTATACCATTCCTACCCGATGTTGTCCCCGTGTACCAAAGTTTGTAATCAGTATCCTCCACCTCCTTCGCCTTCTGGCCCTTCCATTTAGTTTTCTGAACGCATAGAATATTTACACGCCTCCTAATTGCTATATCGACTAACTTTTTAACTTACCCGTTAGGGACCCTACATTCCAGCTACCTAGACGAATCCTAGTTGGCTCGGCTAGCTTCCTTACCCTTCGCACCCGTCGAGGGAAGTGCGAAGACCCTTGCTCATTTTTCACTACACCCGGGCGCAGATATAGCGCGTCACAAAGGTTGCGACGACCCGACCCTTGCTCATTTATCATCATACCCGGATCACGATACGACGCGCCACTAAGGGGATGACGACCCTTGATTTCTTCAAATTACTCAGATAAAAGTTTGCTGGACTATATAAGTCGAGTTTTCAAACCATGCTCAATAGTGGACAAATTCTCTATGCCATTACAACCACTAGATTGCCAAGAGGGACATAACCAGTTTATCCATGGCTGCACTTAGCAAGTATGCACTATAAAGGAAAAGGGTATGATACCTACTATGTTTCCCATGTTTATCATGACCTAATGGTGTAGCTAATACATTGATAACTGCACGTCCTACTTATCTCTCTCAATTTATTAGTGCAAACAAGTCGCTACACATTTGTCAATCCTGTAACAATTACAGGAAAACACTGAACAAAAGTCCTACCTGACGATTGCTAGAACCCTACAAGGTATATCATGACCTAACACATATTATTGCTAACTAGTTTATACTGACTGTTTCATAACTCAAACAAACAGTGATTCATCAAAGGAAAACATGTCAACAAGTCTAATGCTAAAGACTCACTTTTTTCATCGAATGTAATTCCCGTCCAAACGGCTCTAGGAACTTCATATCTATATCAAGGGGCCAAACCTGCATACAAGGGAAAAGAATTGTTTAATTTTAAACAAGATCATATAATTCACACTGACTTGTTTCCAAAGATGACCAAATTATCTAATAATCATCAATGTAAAGCATAGAGTACGAAGCCAAGCCCTGCAGGTATGTAAATGTAAAAAAAAAAAATGGACATGTGATGTATTCCAATACGCGATCACCATGATGTGAGCTGATTTATAGAATAGTCTCGAATTACAGTTGTATAGGTATTTGTTTCTAGTTATTCATATATACTACAACTAATATGACAAAATCGACCACACAACCTGTCCAATTGCAAGCGAGGGATGGCAATTGATGATATAATCAATGACGGTTCATGCATGAACGAATGAACTATGGGTGTTTCTTTCTAGTCATTTATATACTACACCTAATACGACAAATCGAGCACACAACCTGCCCAATAGCAAGGGAGGGGTGGCAATTGATGATATAATCAAAGACGGTTTATGCATGAACGAACGAATCAATGATCAATCACAGGACAGGGGCACATAGTTGAATGAAATCATCAACCACAGGACCAGGCACAATCAACTACAAGTACCATCACGAAACGGCCTTAAGACCATATATAGAATAACTAAAAACTACAACAACCGCATCTGGATCACCATGAATTCATATAACATACTGGAGAAGGAAGCCGACGGATTCGTACCTTGAGCCCCATGAGCCTTAGAGGCGCTTGTTGTCCGGGCACGATGCAATCCGGCCCGGCGGCTTCCGCGAACGCCTCCATGGCCAGCCCCTCCCCAATCGGATCCGGATGCTGCGGAGCAACCACCCAACCTCCAGAATTAGCCCTCCCCACCAAACCAAACCAACCCCGATCAAGCCAGGGGAGGGGGAACAGTGGGCGTGTACGTACCTTCATGATGGCGAGGGCGTAGGCGGCGGAGTCTCCCTCCGTGGCGACGCGGAGGACGGGGGCGTGGTGGATGCGCGGGACGGGTCGGATCCCCTGCCCCGCGGCGGTGGCCGCGGTGGCGCGCCAGGGCGCGTCGTCGCCCGCGAGGAGCGGCCGCTTCGAGCCGCCGGCGTGGGGGGATATGGACGAGGCCGCGGCGGCGGAGGCGGTGGTGGCCGCCGGGAGCGCGGCCGGTGAGGAGGTGGTGGTGGTGAGGGACGCCATCGGATAAGGCGGAGGGGCGGAGAGGAGGAAGCGTTCCGTTTGCGTGTTGGGCTCGCTCGCGTGGGGGAGGCGAGGCGAGAGTCGTGAGAGGCTGAGGGGAGGGATCTTTTATTAACCGCGGGGGGTGTGGCGTGTGGGGTCGAGCTTGAGTTGGTCGGTCCGAACCAGCAGCCGACGCGGTTCGTGTGTGTGCGTGGCGTGTGTGGTTCTGGGAAGGTGGGGTGTGGCGTCCATGACAGGTGGGGCAGGAGCTTTGTACAATTCGACTTTGATCTTTCTGGCAAAATGGGCTCATCTGTCAGTTATTCATCAGTCATGTACCGGTATGGCGATATGCAATGGTCAAACGTCAAAGTTCTGATGCTGCTTAACTTAAACTAACTGTGTTAAGTAGATGGCGGTTGTCTGGCTTACGAACCTTCAGATTTCATACATGGTCGCAAGTTCGATGTGCCCTAGGTATGTAAGTATCTCTGCTGCCCGCCTCTATCATCTATGTAGTGCAACAACAGAATCAGAACCTTTGTGCTTCCGAATAAAGTACCACAAAAAAAGGCAACAATATTTCATAGAATTATTGATTTGTTGTATAGTAAATATAGTTCATTAGTATTCACATGCCTTCATTGCAAAATTTAATTTACGGCACATCATATAGATAATTTTTTTCACTTACTACATAAGCCTAATTAAGCCAAACAATGGATATTGCACTAAACATGCTCATATATGACTAGGTTATGTACGATCTCGATTACCTACATCGAAGCACAAATATGGGATCCACAATAACAGGTGAACATGGTAACTACAGAAGCTATAAGTAAGCAAAGTATTGAATTGCTTGACTCATGGAGTGATGTCGTTTCATTGGCTGCATCATTTACAGTTCACATATTCGATTGAAATTTTGTGATGTGCTTTAGAAAAAGTGTATCGTAAACTAATTTTGTATGGATTTCCATAGGACTTCGATGCTTACCAAAATAGCGTCTCCAAGGATTCGTGTCATGCAGATTGTATGCACATCACAAACTTCAGCGGGTTCCTGCCTTTGACATCAGAAAATTTTAGCTACAATTACATTGTCTCCCTGTTGTATTCACATTTGTACTGTCTTCATTGGTGTTATGCTCGACTCGCTCAGAAGTACATGGTCTCACTCAGGCACATGCAAAACGCCATACTGTGCTTTTGGAGATTGAATTATGTACCTTGCAATCCTTATACTATGCTACCATTATCCTACAAAGGTCTCAAATAGAATACATCCCTAACTGATTCTACCTTTCTATTTTTTTTCCTTTCCGCATATGATCATATGATTTGCTATAATTCTGACTTGTTGCCCCGTGCTTCGCACGGGAATTACCTGCTAGTTTAATTTAAGTTGGTGTTGTATTAGAATAAAACTTGCATTCTACTAGAATATAATGTACTTTTTTCTAGAGGACTACTTTCAGTTCAACTTTTGAACAAATTGCCAATATCTTTCCATGTACTGACTAATTTCACCTCTCTAAATTTTTGGCTTTTCCAGAAACCTATTTTTTAAAAAAAAATACCTTCTAGACAATTTTATTTTGCTATGTACTTAGATATGTGAATGTTCGGCTAGTTTTGAGTAAGAGACAATAGCAGCAATAAATCCCACAACACCTTCCCCGAGAGTAATCCCATCAAATTCCATAAAAGAGTTGTCCTGCATTAACAAAAAGAGCAATAAGATTCAAAGTAATAGTTGTCCTATCATTTTGGATGAACCAAATCTTTCAGATACATCAGCAGTATACTTAAAACCTTAGTCCCGTGGATCTTTTGTACGTATTCCACCTTTTATTGTATTAATATAACTATTTAAGCAGGGTCCTTCCCTATTATTCTCCTAAGAGAATGATGCCCAATCCTAATATTGGTGGTCAATATTTTATCATCAAAAAATCTAATTTGGACTTACCACAAACAACAGGGATTATGCATTTTATTTTGATTTGGAGGGATAAATTTATGCTGAAACATCATGTGGGCTCTTTAAAAAAAGTAACATATGAGTCATGCTCATAAAGAAAGAAAAAGAATCATGTTAAATCAGAGTTGTTGGGTGGTAGGGGTGGTTGCGCTTATCCCTCACCATGTAAAAAAGCTTGGCGTGCTAACAGGTGCTACAGCTGTATCCAGATGAGAGGTGTCAAAAAAAAAGCTTAGCGTCCTACTTATAATTTTGTGAACTGAAGGGCTTGGATTGGAAATTTTTTCCTCCCACGTCTTCTATAAATAGAGCCCAAGGACAATGGGGAAGGGGCTCTTCTCTTACAACTGATTTAGCACTTCTCCTTCACTTATCCTTTCGTGTATATGACTAAGCATGAGTAGAACCTTCACCTTCGTCTCGTCTACAAAAGATACCTTCACCTCAGCTGGTGAGGGTATAGCGAACCCCAACAAAAAAGTTATATTCTACTATGCAGCTCCAACTACCCGAAAATATAGATAAATAAAAGAACAATAAAAATATAAAGAGCTAACTAAACTTGGGCAAAAAAACACTAAACATTCATTGCAAAGGTGAGGGGAACATAGATCATGTCAAATACAATGATGGAGTCAATGTAGATCAGAAGCACAATTATTGTCCATTCGTAAAAGATACAATCAACACTTCCTGCAATGAAAACACCCTGTATATTGTGTGTATGCATTAGCATCTTCAACATTACCGTTACCTATTAATCTTGATAGAAAATTGAAAATAAAGTGTGGCAGAATCTCCTAAATTATATGGTCCACATGCACCTATCATTGTCTCAAAGACCTCTAATAGCCATGCATGCATCCCATACAACTTAGAAAGCCCTGTTGGGTGCCTTCAAAGGACCCCGATTAAACCACATTTAACAACTCATACCAGGATCAACAAAGGAGTAGCTCCAACATTACAACATTTATTACAAAATATATATATCAGAGTACGAAAGAATGATAACATAGAATTTACAAAATATAAATAAGTTAACTTTTACAAACTTAACTTCAATTGCGGAAGCAGAGAAGAACTACAAAAGACAACTTAGGTAGAGCGCCTAAGTCGGGAGAGGACAACCAGATCACGTTGAGCCCACCGACATGAACTTGATTTGAACACCAATTAGCACCTGCAACAGGGGTTCAACAAACCCTGAGTACAAAAGTACTCAACAAGACTGACCCGATAAAAAAGAGAGGTGAAGACTCAGGAATGCAGGCTAGAGGGACAAGGTAAGGCTTGTAAGAGATAAGAATTTTTGCAAAAAAGCTTGGCAGAAAGTAAAGTTGTCTTGCTCTAGCTCAAGATTGCCAACCAACTCCATTCATAAACCTTAACCATCATTCAAGTTGTTACTACGATGATGAACACCGATCGAGTCTTCTTCTCCGAGAAGCAACGGCGATTCGAATCCATTTTTTTATACCTAGCTGGGACCTAGGTCACTGATGTACAGGAGACTCTAACTCCTAAGCATATCAGATGACACGATATACCGAGATAACAACCGCAGCCATATATCAACCACATGATATACAGGAGACTCAAACTCCTAAGCATATTAATATACATAGGACTCTCAACCCCACAAGTATACCACACCATGTGTGGGTGGCTATCTAGTCTCGATATCACCAGTTCACCAATGAACGGGACCTAGGGCATCAATAGACGGAAAAACTACAGAGGGACTCCTTTCCCAATGCAAGTTACCCGTCCAGACTCGATTTATTAACTATCATCGTGATTCCAATAGGTAAAGCCATACTCATCTTTTTCATTCTTTTTCTTTTTGAAAACCTACTAATTAAGCAGGGTTAAGCATAACTACGCATTTTCTAAAAACAGGTAACAAGGAATATGGAAATAAGATAGGTAATGCAATTGGTGGTTTATCACTCAACGCCTATTACTTAATGCAATATTTCATAACTGAAGTGATAAAAACTTTATAAAAATAAGGATAGAGTTTAAATGTATCCGGAGCTTGCCTTTGTTGCAGAGAAGTTAGTTTCCAAATGTCAGACTTGACATCAACACCAGGGATGGTCGACACCAACATCATGGATCCACGACTTTGACTTCAATGATGGATGGCATCTTCCGAAGATCGTGTACCACGATCCAATCTACTCTCTTGAAACGACTACACGTAATAAAGATGTATGTTTTAGCATATTGAGCTCATGACATGATATATGATGATACATGAATGAAAGCATAACCACTTATTAACTTGAGAACAACTTTACTTTCACGATAAAGTTGCAAGCCAACAAAACTAAAAGACTTTCACAAAACACATAAAATAACATTAATTAAACATACTTGCATGATAAAAAGAACTCAAACAACTTAATTAAAGTGCCAAAGGTCATTAAGGGTTAATGACCTAAGGTCATCACTCAATCCAAAAGTCAAACAACCCTATAATGATTAATCAGGATTAAAAGGATTAATTAATTAAAAGCATAAAATAAAGATATAAAATTAAAGTTGTCTAATTAAGCTCAAAATTTTATTTTAAAACATCTTAGTCTAATTAGATGGCAAAACAATTTTCAGAAATAAAGGCCAATTATTTTATTTATTAAAAATAATTGAAGATGTATTTTTTAATTAAAAGAGATAATTTTAACTTATGCAAAAGTACCTAAAACCAGCATATTATATTTTTCCTAGGTAGAGGACATCATAAAGAGCATACACAAAAATTTTCAGAATTTTTGGAGCTATACATGATTTACTATGAATTATTGAAGAAAAAACATTTTTAAACATTTTCTGAAAAATAAAAAGGAAAAAGGGGAACAGTGTTCCCGGGCTGACCCAAGACCCGCTGGCGTTGATCGGTGATTTCTCACCGGCGGCGAGGTCTCTGGCCGCGCGGTTTGGCTCTACAGCCTCGGCTAGGGATGGCGAGCAAGATTGGCTAGCTAACGCGGCGGCGGGGGCATCGGAGGTACCACGCCGGCGACCATGGCGGCGCGGCGATGCGCGGCTATGGCGGTGAGGCTCACCGGAGCTATCTCCGGCGATGATGAAGGCACGGATAGCTTCTACGCGACAACGCGAACACGATACACAACTCAATCGAACCAAAACCGGCCCGGTCCTCGGCGAGCGCGTACGCCGGCGGCTACGACGCGGTAGGGGTGAAGCCGAGGGCATGGACAGGTGCAGGAGCTCACCACGGGTCTGGTGCACTCAAAGATGAAGGCTCGGAGTGACCGGAGGTGGAAGCTTAGCGGCGGCAGGGATGGCGGCGGCAGTGCTCCGGCGGCAAGGACGACGTTCCGGTGAGTCCTATGCATCGCAGAGTACACCAAGGAGCGATGAGCAATAGCAGATTAAGGTGATCACGATGATGGAGAAGATGAAAGAAAATAATGAGCGGTGGCGGCGGTCGTCGGCGAAATGGCTCGCGGCGGTGCAGTTGCCGTGCGCGAGGAAGACGACGACGCACGGGCGACTCCGGTGGCGGGAGCTGGCGTGAGCAAGCTCAATTGAAGCGCAAGAGCTAGGTGAAACTGCTGGCAAGAGCAAGCGAGCAGCGGTAGAGCGACGACGGTGAATTTTGCCGGCGGAGTGGGGTCGTCGGACGGCGAGCAGGGAGGAAAAGAAGAAGAAAAACGACGACCGGCTTGCTATTTATAAACCAGTAGCGACGCATGGGCGACCGACACGGCGACGGTGAAGTTTTGAGCATCGAGGGCGAGCTGGCGGCAGAGACCAGCCAGTATGGCGCGGCGGCCACGGCGACGCCATGAACAGAGAGGGAGAAGGACGATGATGACGTCATCGAGTACTGTAGCAGCTGAGGTCATTTAGCAATTTGTAAATTACTCCAGATTTTACATAAGAACTTGAAAATATCCCAAAATATCATTTACATAATTTTTCAAGAGCTACATTTTTTATTTAACAAACATTTTGAAATTCTGCATAGTTTTTGAAATATAAATTCAAATTCAAAAGGAAATAAAACCCTAGAAACAAATATTTGAAATTACTTTTGATTTTTTGATAAAACTTTAAAATATTCAAATGTATAAAATGCTTAACTTTTTAAGTCAAACATTTTTCATATACAAAGTTTTCCCAAATTATGCATAAATTTTGAATTATGGTTTTAAAATCAAAAGAGGATAAATGTTGGAAAACTGTATTTTCAAATTCATTTGAAATTCTTTTTGAAAACTTGAAAAACTTTGAGTACCATTATTGTAGCTCTTGTCAAGATCTACAGACCATATTTTGAGAGTATCCCAATATTCTTTATATATTTTGAAATATAGAAAGGGGGTAAAATGTTTTAAAAGTAGTTTTTGAATTATCAACCAACTCATCATTTCAAAAGCACAACCAACCTACAAATGTAAACTTGTTTTAATTGAGACATATCATGGTTGACCTAATACACGAGATTGCAAAGTACCAGAAGACAAAACAAGATTTTAGTTTGTTTCAACTTTTTACAGGAACACATAAAATGATAAAGGAACTTTAAATAAACCCTAAGCATCATTATTTCATGTATAAAACAAAATACAACATAAAAAACAATATTAAAACATGAATGTATTTATGCCATGATGCTCAATGATTATGCTCGATAATGCATATGATTAATATTTTAATTACGTACTAGCATCTGGGATGTTACATAAAGTATTCCTACCAGTTTTATCAATGGAAATCTGAATAGTATGAACACATGCATCCTGATCATCACAAACAATATCACTATTGATGTCATGGACAACTAAAGGATGAATTGAAACCACACCATGTAGAATTCTTCAAAACTATCAAAATTGACCCTAAAAATGTCATTGTCTCGGTTGATTCTGCAAGTTCTGCATGCACTAGTGGTGCTAGCATGTGCTACACATGGGGATGCTAGATGTAGACGGTGCTCAGATTCAGATATCAGAGCCAAACAAAGTAAATAATTTGAGAGGCTGAGCCATTCAATACATGGCTTCTGGTAACATGCCCCATGTTCTTGCTGGGGATGGATTTTGCTTAAGCCAGGGTGTTTGCTTGAATGGAGAGCTTGGTTCCGAGACTAATAGTGAGAAATATGTCTCATTTGGAAAACCCAAAGCGCCTGACTCTTGTGGGAATGCATGTCACAAGTGTCGGCTGTGGATATGGACTCTCTCTGTTCGCTATGCATAGAGAAATTGTTGGTTTTCGAATTGATCAGTTGAAAATTTATAAAGGTGGCGCATCCATGGAAGAGGTGCAAGAAATCAATAAGGATGGAAAGTACAAGGACATGCAAGGCAAGGATCCCTATGAATTTGAAGGGGATGGCAATGGCGATGGAACTGACTTTGACTATGGAGAAAAGAAGCCAAAGAGTAAGAGAGGTAGGGAAGTCAAAAGGAAAACTACTGGGCAACAATTTAGGAGGGCAGAGGCCACCCTAGAGAAATTGAGAACTCTGCCCTGGAAGTTGAAAGCTTAGGCCGTGGTGGAACTAAGGGGAGAAGAGGAACTAGGGGAGAAGAGGAAATAGGGGAAAAGAGGACCACGAAAGTGATCATCTTGTTTGTAGTAAGGTAATGTTGAAATCGTTTCAAGTGATCTCTAACACCAAATATATGATCTAACCATTGAGTATTTCGTTTTGGTGGTAATGCTTCACGCATTGCCTGTCACAAAAAAAAATCAATATCATTATTAGACTATGCATTTAAATCTCAACCTCCACAGTTCTGATGCCTCTAATATGTATAATTCCAACTTCGCAACAGAGAATATCACACTAATGCTATAGAAAATTGTGATCATAAGTAAAATTGTGATCACAAGTAAAATGAAAATTGAAAGACATGTGCGGGCTTTGTGTTTGTATTCTATACATCCCCGCTTTGTGTTTGTATTCTCTACAAACCTCTAGGTTGTAATGCTATGAAAGAAAACCAGACTCGTATTAGTGGGAAAGTATATGCTAAAAAAGGAAATGAATGATTGTATATAGGGAAAATGCCATTGTCATAAATAATCATTAGAGATTTCAATTAATGTGAGCAACTCGTTGCTAATAGTTATTACAAAGTGAGTTTTTAGCCCTAGACATGACCTTACTCTTGGGGATTCATTCTAATTTTTTGAAAGTAAATAGTGAAGCATTTCTCTCTTGCTATTCACTTTAGATTGTGTATATTGTGCATCTTATTTATGCTAAATAAAAAATTGATGCAAAATAATGTGTACCAAATAGTAGACTAGCAATGTGGCGACAATAACTGGTGCAATTTGTTTAGCAAAATACTTCAATGGCTCCCTAGTGTACCCACCAAGACATTTAGAAACTAAAACTAGCCAAAGGATGGTCCATAGGGATAACTTTGAAATGTTTTTTAGGTATAATTCAGTGAAGATGTCATGATATTAGTTAAATTTGCAATTGACTAAATGCCATTATTGTATTGCTTCTCTTAGCACATGCCAGATTACTCGTTTCTTAAAAAAAGTGCAGATATTAGGAGTGAAAGGCATAGACAAATGCATCATCATTCATAGATTAAACAAATGCAAAAGACCCAGCCCTGCGTCTAGGTGTAAAATGCGTACAGACTACTAGATATATCTGTTGTTTGTTTTTGACATTTGCCCTTGATGAATCAGTTCATATCGTAGGATTATGGAGGAATCATATATGTGATGTGTTCATAGACCTAGCTACTCGCCATCAACCTCTGACCATCGCGCTGCACCAGCACCCGCAAGCAATTCGACATGGTGCTACAACTACCGCTAACCATAGTGACACCCACCCATGAGGTGTTCGACATGGTGTTGCAAACATGACACCAGCAAATGGGAAGCCAGAGGACGACGACGGTGCTACATGCACGATATCAGGGAAGGGGAGAAGCAACAGGAGGGGAGGAGGGGGTAGTAGTAGGGCTGTGGGTTCTTATCGATGAAACCTTTTGATGATTTCACCATGCATCTCCTCAAAGCACCAGAGGGTAGAGGAAGCATTGCTCTGAACCATGTGGCTCGAAAGATGTCTGGAAGCGGTTGCGTGGCTGTTGGGTGGAGGCAATATACGTATTTATGGTCATGCAGCGGCGCCGACGTGAAATGTCGCTTCTGCTGGGACGACAAAGGAAGAGGAACTACTCGCACTGTGCCAGACTGCGAGTTGAGATATGGTATTGAGACTAGTGAGGGCCTGATCATCAAGGGGGCCGAGAGGCGAGTGGGTTGACAGGAGCGATTGGGAGAGAAGTTGCTATGCAGGGCAGGGCAAAAGGAAATGATTGGAGGCAAGGCAGGGAACGACATTGTAAGAACATGTGTAAGAAAAATGAGTAAAAAATTTTGGATAGTAGAACAGTGACCAGGCCTTGTTCACTAAGTTAGTGTTTGGTTGAGAGACAAGATGGATTGTGATGGTACTATTTATGGTTTGCGGGATGAGATGACTACTTTTAATTTGGTTGAGAATGGATAGGACCAACTCATTTTTTTTGTTTGGTTTAGACACATCAAAAGTGGAATAAGTTGCCCTTGGCTGAACCATCCTTCTAGCAGCTCCACATTGTTTATCTTATTTATTTTCATTGATTTGTAGGGTCATTCTCTATTTGTCCGGCTTTCGTCACTTCGAAAGTTAGACTGTTTCGTTTATCTATGACTTCTATAAGAACAAAACCACTTAGTTATTTCTCTCAACATACAAGATGTCTATCTAAACAACCCACTATCACACACAATTTAAAATCCACTAGCTCATGTAATTGTAGTGTCCACGTGTAAACAGTTTAACTAACCAATGCACTGTCATACACAAATCCACTAGTCATTCACATTCCCGCAGCAATGTGCGAGGTATTCTCCGAGTTCAGTTGAACGATAATGTACACAACATAGGTGATGGCCGAACGCTATAGGTGCTTGTCCAACACATTTTTCCATGTTCAGGTCTAACTGTGTCACGACTAACGAAGTCTCCTTTGTTGATTTCTTCATTTTAACTCTATTTCTTCACCATCTTTGTCACTTGTCTCCTTGCATCGTTATGACCTAGTATAACTCGTACAAAACGTGGCACAATATTTGTCCTAGTAAGTAATTGGATTGTTGCCTAATTAGAAGAATAACCCACATGTTGGGACTTTGTTAGAGATAAAGTTTGTCGCGTCATTGCATACTGCTATCAAAGCTTAGACAAGCTAATGAAAGAATCTAATAAAAAACTAATACAATATTATATTAAATTAAATTATAGGAGAATGTGATATATCGCCAAACAAATAGTATTGACATTGATATGCTTTGTATGTTGATAGATCCAAAACAATAATGATATTTAGTGAATGATGGTTTGTCAGTTATATAGTGGGAGGATGTGGTACTTATTAGTGGGGATAATACATTGACAGTTTGCATGCAGAGATTGAATAGTTAGGGTGATTTTCCTAGATGTCCATGGGGTTCATTGTTTTTAAGGGGTACAACCTAAAAATACATCTTTACCCTCCTAGCAGGTAGGTTTTTGTTCAACTGTAGACAACTGATTGAGCAACTAACATATTTAACAATTAACAATTTTAGCAATTAATAAGTTCGATAATAAATTGATACATATATGAATAAAAATTGAGAAACAAGATTACATCCGAACAAATTGCTAAAAGTCACCAGGGACTTTGACAAAGTCCGATGCTCACGATCCTTACCGTTGAAGCAAATCGTACATTGAAGTCAAATCTTTGCTAGGGTCGTGGATTTGGAGTTTTGGACTTTGGAGTCGCCTCACATGATGCTATATAAGCATGGAAGTGTAGAGCATTAACTTGTACGACCCCTTCCGTCTGATAAGTACTACATATTCAGCATTATACGCATAATACACTCTTCGTGCTCTTTTTTTTCTTTTTTTTTTACAAAGGAATTCACACTCTACTGAAGACTGCACATAGCACTATTAGCTAAAAAAGAAAAATGCACATAGCACATGTGACATGCCGTTCAGTCGCAAAGTTTATCATTGATTTACACTTTTTTAGGGTAATCATTAATTAGATGCACTTGCACAAACGACTGAAATGTTGGAGTAGATTGCGCCGGACAATGACACTATGATCAACATCCGAGTTTGAACTTTGGACCCCTTGCTGTGCTAGCGCCGAATCACTTCTAGTTTTGCGGCCTTTTAAAATTCTGTTGGAACACATAAATTTTATAAAATCGGCTCAAAAAGCATACTTTTATAAAAATAATATATAATTTTATAAAAATGAATATATTTTTATAAGAAAAACGTAAAAAAATAAAAAAAATACAAAGAGTGCTTTACTGTGGTATAGTAGCATTTTTCAACTAAAAAATCCTGAAACCAACGGCCCACCAAACTGGCCACTTTCTCAACCACTGACAAACCGTCCCACCATTGCCCTACATACGCAGATCCACGAGGTTCCAAGCTCCCGGTTCACCAATCCCTCGCTCTCTGACTGTTCGGGCCCACCATTGACTAACTGTCGGCCCCACCAAACACCCTTCTTCCACCTCGTCCTCCTACTCAAACGAACGTGCCTCTTCACTAGTCAGTCTCTCCCCCACCCCTCCCACCCGATCCTCTCTTGGATCTCGCCGCTCGCTCTAAGGCAAGCGGGGCCGCGATGCCTGCGGCGGCCGTTCCCGGAGGCGGCGGCGCAGCCGACGCCGAGGAGCTATTCCGCACCAAGCGCATCCCGGAGATTCGCGCGGCTGAGGGCGCCACCCGACGCGAGATCTCCGCCAAGGAGGAGGAGCTCCGGCAGCTCGTCGGGCGCAGCTACCGCGACCTGCTCGACTCCGCGGACTCCATCCTCCTCATCAAGCAGTCCTCCGATGCCATATCCGACAACCTCGCCCGCATCTCCGGCTCCCTGTCGTCGCTCTCGCCGCCCCCTGAGCCCTCTTCCTCCGTAAGCGCCGCCTCGCCGTCCCCTTCTGCTGGAGGGCGCGCGAGGCTGTACGCGCTCGCCGCGCGCGCCAAGTATTTGGTTGACACGCCGGAGCACATCTGGGGCCGGCTCGACGAGGGCCTGCTCCTGGAGGCGGCGGGGCGGTACCTGCGGGCTCAGGTCGTGCACGGGCGGCTCTCCCTCGACGCCGTGGCCGCCGCCCGGTTCCCACTCCTCGCGCACCAGGCGCAGCTCGTGGAGGCGTTCCGGCCGCAGATCGCCCAGCGCGCGCGTGAGCGCCTCGGCGACCGCCGCCTCCCTGTAGCGGCCCACGCCGACGCGCTTGCGGCCGTGGCCGCGATCGACGCCCCGTCGCTTGCCCCGGCCCAGGCGCTCCACCTGTTCCTCACCTCGCGCCGCGCTTGGATCTCCCAAGCCCTAGCTGGGCTCGCCTCGGATCTGTCGTCCTACACCTCCGTGCTGTGCGATGTCGCGAGGATCGTGCGGATCACACTTGGCCACGTTGGACAGTTGTTTGTGCCTGCACTCAGTGATATGCCGTTGTTCTTCA
The DNA here is from genome assembly GCA_023333625.1 of Bothriochloa decipiens. Lineage (NCBI taxonomy): Eukaryota > Viridiplantae > Streptophyta > Magnoliopsida > Poales > Poaceae > Bothriochloa > Bothriochloa decipiens. The sequence continues at coordinate 47,044,136 of CM041634.1, forward strand.
AGACAGTGCTTGAGAAGACGCCGCCTGAGCAGTTGTTCGGTGGCATTCCAGACCCTGATGATGAAGCACGGTTGTGGAAGGAGCACATGAACCAGATTGAGGCTACAATGGTGCTGCTTGAGTCAGATGCCGTTGCACGGGCCTGTACGGATTGGCTCAAGGAATGTTGCACAGAAATTTTTGGTGTGATTGCTGGTGAGCAAAAGCTGGTTGATGCCATTGGGAGTGGGGACCTGCTTGGATCAGTGCAAAGGCTTGTACGTGATGCACTAGATGGGGGGGACGGATTGGAGGCAAGTTTGGAGCAGTGGCTGAAGAGCGTCTTTGGGTCAGATATTGAGTCGCCATGGGATCAGATCCGAGGGTTGATCTTGAAGGACGGCAAGGATATTTTTGAGGATTGGATGGAGGAAGCATTTGTTCGGCGGATGAAGGACATTGTGCACTCAGAGCTTGATAGATTGGGTGCTAGTGTTAACGTGAAGGAATCAGTTCATGCTATTGGCGCCAATGCTGATCCAAAGGATGCTGGCGATTTCCTTGCATACCTTCGGAAATCTTCAAAGGGCGGTGGTTTCTGGTTCTCAGAGTCTAAGATCAAGAAAGGTGGAGTTTTGGCACACTTGAAACCAATCGCTGATGAAAATGATTTCCATAGCTGCCTGACATCGTATTTTGGGCCAGAAGTTAGTCGGATCAGGAGTGCAATTGACAGTAAATGCAAGAATATCCTGGATGATCTGTTAAGTTTTGTGGAGTCACATAATTCAGCCCCAAGGCTGAAGGAATTGGTGCCATACCTGCAGGAGAAATGCTACAGGACCATCTCAGGAGTACTGAAAGAATTAGAAGCTGAGCTCAGAAAGCTCTCTGCTTTGTTGGGAACCAAAAAGGAGGATAACGACATACCTGCAGCTTCTATTATAGCGGAGAGGTCTCTCTTCATTGGTCGTCTCTTGTTTGCGCTTAGATACCATTCAAGTCATGTACCCCTGATACTAGGTTCCCCAAGGGAGTGGGTAAAGGAGGCTGGTGGTGCAGCATTTGCCAGGTTATCATCACCTACACCAAGACATTCAAGGGCATCTTTCGATTCTTTGGTACCTTTTACACCCAGAAAGCGCACATTTGACAGCCCTAAGAGTCCTGGAATGCAATTCTCGGATAGCCCCAGAAGACAAACTATTGCTGCTGCAGTATCTTTGTTTGGAGCTGATGATAGATCCAATCCTAGACTTGATGAACTCAATAAGACCCTGCAGTCACTTTGCATCATGGCTCATAATGTGTGGATAGAATGGGTGTCCACTGAATTATCTCACATTCTTTCATATAATCTCACCAAAGATGATTCACTATCCTCCTCAACTCCTTTGAGGGTAGGCCTTTGAACCCACTTGCAGTGCCGATATCTTTCAGTGCATAATACAGTGTAGTTTTTGAATTACATGACTGCATTTTATTTGGTTTGGAAAACTTGAGTAGATTCACATGTGTAATAATATAGCATATGGGACCATCACTGAAAAGATTGAGGGCAATATTTGTTTGTACCGTACCTAGATAGACTAGTTGAATTAAGGAAAATCGTGGGTAGGTGTACAGTGTACTTCTTGAGGCCTGAAGAACAGACATACTGTCTCATAGGATTTGTTAGAGTGAATTTGAAGGTACACCTGGATTGATTGAAGAGCTAGAAAAAAAATATTTAAAAGGAGGCAGGG
>CM041634.1:47045869-47270366 GCA_023333625.1 Bothriochloa decipiens
TACCTGTGGGAGAATGAGAAGCAATCTTACAAGCGTTATGTTGTTCTTTTTGGTTTTTTGGTCCAACTGAATCACATGTACACTGGTACTGTACAAAAATTACCAACAAAATCAAATACAGATTCAAATATCATGAGGTGCTCTCAGGTTCCAAGATTCAAGTACCTACCAATCAGGTAAATGATCTGTGTCATGTGTAAATAACTAAATATGGATTTATACATTGCCAAATGCATGTCCCAATAGGTGATTTTGAAAGGTGTTTTAGACTTAGTTTTGTGCTCTCAAACCAACCTGTCAGCAGTATACCTACCATTGCAATCAGCAGATATAGTTATGATATGGAAATTTTGTGCTTGACAACATTTGTTGACAAGATATCCATGGATTGGTTTTAAAACCTGATGTATTTCTATGCCATAATTCTGGATCATATAATGCACAACTTCATAGGAATCTGCAAAAAGGTCATCTGCTAAATTTCAGGCGCTTACATTAGTGAGATATATAATATTACGGCTTCAGTATTCAATCCTTACAAGTGATTATGACTTGTGACTTTGGATAAAATTTTATACTCTATTCTGGTGTACTGTGTGGATGACTAGGTAGTAGTAAATGACAAGATCAACAGTTAAATGGACAATAAAGCAAATGTTTTTTTAGTGTGCTTGTTCTACATTTAGGACAATAAAGCAAATGTTTTCCTTTTTTCCATTTAGCAACCTATGCTAGTGTTCTGATTTCCTTTTGGGGATTTTCAGGTGACTTGTGGAGAATATACTCTCTCTCTCTCTCTCTCTCTCTCTCTCTCTCTCTTAGATTCTGATCTGTTCTTTTTTTCTGTTTTCTTGCCTATAGTGCCCCAGCTATATCATCAAGATCACACAAATCGTCACTTCAGTTGCCGTCCAGCGACCCCACATCTAAAAATCCTTGGAAATCCTATTCAAATGGAGATAGATCTACTACACCAGAGTTTGATGATAATGCAAGTCTTGTCGGTGCTGCTCCATTGCTTAAGTCATTTGTTACCCAGGTGAGTAACTGACTACAAGTTTATTAATTGTTAACTTCAATTCTAGCCTAAACAAGTAAACAATCCTTGCGTTCTGTATAACTTGTTAATTTATCCATCAAAATTCATTCTGCTTGGTTGAGGAAATTTTCCATTAGCATGGTATGAAATACTTGCAGAATTAGCCCTGGAAACATTGAAAATTTATGAGCACTGACTGATCCATATCTTGTGACTGTTGCTTCATTTTTGAGCCAACAATGTTTTGTTTTCTACTTCTAATTTTTCATTTAGTCCTAGATCTGTGGAAATTAGAAGACATTTTTCTTTCTTTGTACGAAAGACAAGTGAAGACATTTTTATCTTTTCACATGTTTTTTTGTCTATTCCCTTTTACAAATCTTATTGGTACAGCCTATAATTTTTTTTATCTTCCAAATGAGTTCAAATATTCAGCAAAATATCTTCATGTCATTTGTCAGGTGGGGAGCAAATTTGGGGAGAACACATCGAGATGGGGGTCCATGCTCTCTGACGGTCAAGTTGGTAAGCTAAGTGACATCCTTCCAGGACCAGCAGCCGGGTTTTTCTCTTCTTTCACATCTGGAGCTCGATACGATTCATAGTAATGGCACCATGACCCTTGATCTTTACCCCTTACTACACGTTATATGGAAACACACAAGTGTCATCAAGAGATCAAGAGAGCTATTGGCAGGTGTAATATGCCTTTGGAAATCTGTTGCTTACAGAATGATGCCACATTGCTGGTCCAGTGTTGCTTGGCATATCCTGCCGTGCCTCTTCACATCTTATTGTGACAAGACAGTGCCATGGAGAAGCTGAGGAAATTATGATGGAGAAGATGAGATTTATTCTATATCGGCTGCCCACAGGTTGAATGAGTGGTTAAGGAAATCAAGTTTGGTTTCTGTGTGTTTCCTGCTTGCAATTTGACTTGGTACATAGGACAGAGCAAATGCAACTCGTCGCTGATACTAGCCTCACTTTTTGGGGGTACCCATTTTGTGGATACGCGGTACTTGAAAGTTGTGAAAAGAATTTTGGGGGTCCATTCTTTCTTTCTTATCTTTGGCCCAGCTAGTTGGCTGATTTTTTTTTTTCACCGGAACAGTGCTGGAACTGCTGAGGTTGTGGTTTTTATCATGTAGGGAAATTTGCAAAATGTGTACACTGGAAATATAGGAATAATAAAGTCTGTATCATGTGTTCATGTCCATTCAGCATGTTGCTGATTGCCATGGTCTTCTGTATCTGTCTATATGTGTGGTTTTAAGTTGTTAGGTACAGTTGTTGATTTTATACGTGCCTAATTTGAGAGCAGAGATTATAGCAAAACAAGCATCTAAGCAGGACCAGGGAACATTTGGCTGGCTAGGCTGTGATTGGTTCCCCGTATCTCCCCTATCCTGGCTATTCGGTTGTATGTAATGTATCCACCGACGCCTGTACTGTATGTATGTCCTATTGGGTGTAAAGAGACTACTGTCATGGCCTGTTGGATGTGCCCAGACCCAGAATGAGCTTCACTTTCACTGGCTGGATGCACTGCGTCCCTAGCCAAACGCTGCTAGACCTGGGCTCCGGAGAAGGGGCAATGTACAAACTCATGTATGCACATCATTTTCACACGGTCATTGGAGTGTGGGGCCACTGAATGTGCTCATGCACTGCAAGCAAGTAGTCACTATTCCTTCTAGGATAACTGCATCCACTGATCCATTCAGTTTTCTTTCACCTTTCATCCAAGCATCCAACAAATACGACGTAGCTCTGTGAAACCATGGTCCTTTGTTCAAGCAAGCAAACGCACAGGCAGCCGCCAAAGCCGTTGCGTGCGGTGGATGAGACCTTACCAGCACGTGATTGCGGCCATTGCCATGGATTAGAAAGCTTCGGGCTGGAAAAGGCCCCCCGCTTTTCGCGACGCGTATTATGTGAGTGATGATCCACATGGACCACACACACACAGAGCGCGCAGATGGCGAACCGCGAACAACCAAACCCTTTCATTCGTTCAAGCTCGAGAGAGACTGCTGGAGACTGAGCAACGGTTTGAGTGGACGGACAAAGTCACAAGTGTCGTGCCCGTGCACAAAGTTAAAAGTGTACCATGGGTAGGTACGGTATATATATCGAGTAGAAGAAAGCACATATGTCTTGGAGAAGAAACATTTTTTTGGGGGGAACTCCTGGACAAGAAAGATTGCTTTACACACTGATTAGTCTACGTCATAGTATCCGACCAACTCGTGCCGATAAATCTCACTCGACCAGCAAGGATGACAGTTGCAAAAAATGTCGGCAGGGCCGTTCTCCTGTCATATCTCGAAGTCGAAGGACGTAGCACAGGAGAGGCGTACGGAGTACTTACGTACACAGTGGGCAGGGCATCGAACCAACCACGAGCCATACATGTCGGATACATCGTGGTTGGATACATCGTCATATCAGGCTGTTCGGCTAATTTCTGCGGCTGATGCTGATTTAACTTTGAGTAAAGCGTACCACCACTATATGTGCGCATACATCGTCGTTCACGATTCATCCGTTGGCACTATCGGGTGGAAGAAGCGGAAAAAACAATGCAGGTCTTCTTCCATGGAAGGAAGAAGCGGGGGAGGAATAAGCGTGTGCGTCTCGTCACCGACGACGTCTAGGCTTGTGTAACATTGATCGCAAGTGTCGTAAAATCCAGTCATTATGTAACATAAAACTTGATATCCAATAGCTATGTCGGTTCGTTAGGTCAGGTTCTTGACATAGACGTCTCGTCACCATGGCTCACTTGATTTTTGTATCTTTAAACTTTATTCCTTTTAATGAAAAACGGAGTGAAGTTTCGGTCGCGAAAAAAAAATCCGTTGGCACTATTCCATTTTAGCGTATACTCGTTTAGCTGGCTGAATTTGAGCTGGTGCTCGGTTGATCCAAGGTGCCTGGCTGATTCTAGATACTAGTGACCAGCCAAGATTCAGCCAGGATGTGACCAGCCGAACAGGCCCGATGCTCAGCTAATGGTTTCAACCTGCTGGTTTTATTTGATTGTGAGAGAAAAAACATAAATTCAAACCAACGACCCCTTACATATCTATACATTATATATCGATCAGCACTCAGCAGCATAGAGAATTAGAGATCTACTAGTAGCAGAGCAGGCTAGCAGCAGCCATCAGCCCAAGTGGAAGTGGACCACCCGACTACCTTGATCTCTCGGCGCTCATGTTATTGCGTCGTCCCATCGAAGCGGCCGTCCAAGGATCAGGAACAAGAACAGAACAAGAACATCCAGCTAGGCGGCCAGCCGCACGTGGTGGCCGCTCCGTCTCCGGAATTTCCGAGAGGATTCGGCTCCGATCGAGCGAGCAGAATGCGGCCGACGACTTGTCTCCGACGCCGCGTGGGATCCTCCTCCCTCATCTCATCTCACTGACGCCGGCGTGGTGGTGGTACTGTTGGAATAGACAGAAAAAGGTTGTTGGTTGGGGCCTGCGTAGTTAAGCACCGCGTACGCATAACGCACGGCACCAGGAGAAACTACGGGCGCATTTTGGTAGATTTTCGTAGAAATGTTTTAGATTCAGATTCTTTCAAAAAAATCATAGAAACGTTTCAGATTCTGATTCTCCAAGAAAAGGGTTTTTGGATAACAGATCATATTCACTACGGCGTACAAAGGTAAAGAAGTTTAACTTATGCCAAAAACTAAAATAACCTATAATTTGAAACGGAGCTAACAAGATTCAAATTACTTTGCTTGGTCCATATAAATTATAATAGTATTGCTTTTGTCGTCTTCTTCTTCTCGTTCTCTAATCGCATTACAAAATCCACCCAGCATGTGCACATGATATCCGTGCCGGTCTCCTCGAAATAGAAAAGCACACCTTTGAAATTTGCCGTACAAAGGCAGTACTAGCGCCGTGATTGCGATTTCTATGTTTTGTCTCGGCCAGTGGTGTTAAGAGAGCGAGAACCTTTTGTCGTTGGGTGGATTGGCCACGGACACGCTTTGATAATAATGCAGGGCCATGGGCTGTGCTGTGCTGGTGTGGCCGCCGTGGTAAAGCCAGCCAGTGGTGACATGTCTGCATCCCCTGCCAGGTCTTGTTTTCTGGTTCTCCTTTTTTCCGGGATCTTTCCCTTTCCAAAACCTGTGTTCCCCCTGAGGTTGCCTAGCGCCATAGCTAATTGTTTAGTTTCAGCCCTAACTAGCATTATGTTAGGCAGATTAGGGAGTTTTAGTCTCCATTCAGCTGGATGCATTAGCACTTCAGTTTATAGTCAGTGCAACACTTTGATTACAGGCCGCGTTCGGCTGGAAAAATATGGACAGATTTTAGTTGAATTTTGGTGAACATAACCAGCAGGCCGGCCAGTTGACCAGCCAAATTCAGTTCAGTCCTAATCAGCCGAACAGGCCCACAGGCTATATATAGTTAGCTTATTAGCAAGAAGGTTTGACAGTTTCGAGCATCTCTTTTCTAGAGTAAATGTTTCTTAATTCTTTCTGGTGTATTAGTAGTTTCTTGCGAGTTGCTTCATGAGTTCTTCAATTATGCATGCTATTTCATAAACCCATGAAAGGCAGAGACCAACTAATGAAAAGTATCATTAAGTGGCCAAAAGAGGGAAAATTATAATTCAGTAGACCACTTCCTCTTGACAGGAAAACGGAAACAAAATAAAGGCGAAAGCTTAATAATACACGGAAAATTGTTTTACAGGGAAGAAGTTTGGTTAATTTATTTGTAGCAAAATGCTGTATCTGTGGAGATCAACAACTGTACGTAGAGCTAGCAAAGCAATTTCGCTGCCCACAAAACTGTTGGGCAATGATCTGTCTTCCTATTCTCGAGTTGACTTTCTTCAGTTCTCACCGGTTAGTCTTCTCACAATGGTAACAACTGGATGCTCTGTAGTTTGGTAGAATATCAGTTCCTACTGATTGGCTGTGGCAACATTCTGGTAGACAGATCTAGGCTCTGTTTGTTTCCATTTATAATCAATTCGATTATAATCATCATACCGTGTTTTTCCGATTTCCGATTGTGCTTTTTCAAAGTTCTGAAGCGACGACCGAAAGAACCAAAATAACTGTGCATCTGGCAGGGTTCTCATTGTCTTTTTCACCGAGAATCCTCAAAGCGTCAGAACTCAAAATCATTCGGCCATGTCTAGAGAGGATTCCCCAGCGTTACCACAAATGTGAAGGGGGAATAAAAATATGTTAGAATACTAAATTATTAAGGTAGACACCTTACATATCAAGATAAAATGCTAATGACAAATGAAGTTGACACATTATATGTCAAGAGAAATAAATAATTAGGTTGATAGTGGACTAGTGAGGTGGACGTGTTGCATGTTGAGAGAAATAGATAATAAGATTTATCTTTATAAGAGTTATAGATCCGGATAATAAGGTGGACACCTTGCACATCAGTTGCAGAAATTTAAGTCAATGAAGCTGCATCAAAATAATCATCAACATCGTGAAAGTATATTTTTTATGAACCATTGCCATCATAGTTTTTTTTTTGTTTATTCAGGAATCATCATCACAGAAGAAGTACAATACTGTAAAGAGAATCCTTGAAGGGAATGTGGCACGATGTACTACACAATAAACAAACACTTTGCGCTAATAAAGATTACTGAATCCTTTTTGTCGACTCTTTATCAACCCTAACCAACTCAACACTAAACAAATGCAGCAAAAGGCAGTTTTTAAGGAGGAGTACGTACACCATTGATCAGATAAGAGGATGGCACATCAGATCACCAATTCCGGCAACTTGGGTGGGTTGCGAAACAAAGAACACACGCTAGATACATAGATTCCGTGTAGCACATTTGATTGCTTGACTTACGCATGTGCCCAATCTATAGCAGCAGCAGGAGTGCACTTCAGCTTGCGCCATGGTTTTTGATTTATTCTTTGCTGCAGCTAGTACGGCACGGGCCACAAGAAACGGGAAGCTAACAATTCAAAAAAGAAAAAAAGAAACAGGAAGCTTTGGATGAACCATTTCGCATCTTTTTCATTTCAGGATAGATTCTTTTGTAATTGTACACTGCTGATCAATTGTGCCAAGATTTCAGCTGCATATATGAACCAAAAAGAAAAGATTTCAGCTGTATATACCCCAGGAGAGCTGATGCGAAATTTCCACGTTGAAAAGAGGCAGCCAAGTGGCTCTGTATCAATGTCAGTTCTCAATCAGTCTTTTGGTGCAAGCAAAACAATTTGGGCAGGACCAGAAGAATGCGTGTAGCAGAGGCTGACGAGGACACGCCTTGCAAACAGCAAATAATGCACAATGCATGACTGGAATAACTTGCCGCTGTTCCAGCCTGATTGCCTCAACGGCTGAACCAAACCAACCAACCAACCACTTGCGTCCACGCCAGGGCAGCAAATTCCCAGCAATGGCACAGCAATGCCAAGCCACCTACCTGGAATGAAGAATATTTCTTCTCGTTACCTGCCCCGTCAGGGGAGAGGAACAAGGAAAGATGCTCAAGTCATTTTTCTGACAGCAAGGTTTCTTTCTAGAGTTTCTGAATTTTGATCAAATGACCGACCATTTCAGAAGTTTCTCCCCCAGCTGTCCACGCTTGTTGTAAATCTAGGTGGTCTGAACATACATCCACACCCTCGACTAACTGAGCTAGTTCAACTTCTTTCCCTCTCCCTAATTTCTACGCTAAAGAACAATTCAAATTCAAAGGCTGCTTTTTCACGCTAGCTTGTTAAATGAGGTTCTAGAGAGATGATTGGCTCATAGTCCTTTTGAGTTTTGACAGATTAGCATATCCTGTGGTCATAGAAACTGCAATTTTTCTGTTGTCGTAATGTTGATCAGTTGGTAGTGCATTGTTGTTTCTTTCTTTTTACAATTTTTCAATGCAAGGGGGGATGTTATACCAATCGCCATCAGCATGCAGTTATATGGGAAAAACCCTTCGCTCAAATTTTCTACACGCTTCCTATTTAATGAGCGCATGATAGTTGAATATGTTGTTGGGAACTCTAGAAGTCAACATCGATGGAGAAGAAATATTGCTCTAGAGCATTTTACAGACTCTGGACTTCACAAGTGGCTTCCAAATGACAATCAACAAAGGCTGTTCATGTTTACAATTCTTTATTTCTGTCGGGACAATGCTGGACACCTAGGTTAGCCACCATCAACTGTTTGTTTTATCATCAGATGCTACATTTGGCAGCTATCACTGGCTCCATGAAAATGCTGGCTAAAGAAAAAAAGAGAGAGAGAATCCTCACTGACATTGATACATCTGAAATCCTTTCAATGCCGCCCTGGACTCCATGTTCTTTTATTGGAGAGTGTCTCAATGTGTCAATGACAAGATTGCAAAAGGTTCCAATAAATATGCAAGTTTAATATCTAGCAATGATGTTAAACTTTGATACGATGCATAATAATATGCATTCCTATCATATCCAAATCAATAATTTGATCTCAAAAAGATGGATCAATTTTCCAATCCATGATCTCGCCATTTTAGCAGCCTCTATTTGAATAAACCAGAGTTGTATTATTGACAACAAACCAAACCCATCCATCCATCACTTTGGTCAAAGGCAGCAGCAGCGAAGAAAGGCGACCAAAACAGGCAGCCTCCATGCCAAAGACGAACAAAAGGAGTCCACAACTATAAAGTGGCGGAACGAAGCCGAAACGGAGGGAGAGGCCGCCGGGCGCGTACACAGCAGCAGCAGCCCACACGTAATCCTTTCCCCTCCCTTTCACACTTTACCCCTCTCAGCTCCCAACACCTTTACAATTCCGGGCCTTGAGGAGGTGTTTATATAAGCCGCTCCGTGGAATTAGCGTCTCTTCCGAGGGGCTCTCCGCGAAAAAGGAGCCGCAAATTTTGCTACGGCCACACGGGCAGAGCAGCCGCCGCGCCAAAGACGCGCTCGCTCCTGCTCCCCGCCCGCGTCTGGCTGGTGTCGGGGACCGCCCCCGGCTCCCCCGATGAGGCCTCCGGAGGTGGCGGCGGCGATGGCGGTGGCGGCGCTGCTTCTCGTGGCGGCTGCGGCTGCGGCCGCGGCGGAGTCGGCGGCGCCGTTACCGGCGGCGCTGCGGCTGGAGCGCGCGGTGCCGCACAGGGGGGTGCCCCTGGAGGAGCTCAGGCGGCGGGACGCCGCGCGGCACCGGGTCTCGAGGCGGAGGCTTCTCGGGGGCGTGGCCGGCGTGGTGGACTTCCCCGTCGAGGGCTCCGCCAACCCGTACATGGTCGGGTGGGTGAGCTGCCGCCTCCGCTTTTCCTCTCTGCTGTCTGGTGGTCCGGTTGGGGTTGGGTCGGCTGTTTGCAATTCGTGGAAGCGTGGGAAATTCGAGCCTTTTTTTCGTTTTCTTTTGGTTCGGACGGTGAGGCCACAGGCAGTTCGTCAGCTAGGCTGCTTGTGTCCATTCCTTTTCCCAGTTGATGAATGGCGGATGCTGATTCGATTGTTTATGCTGTTAATAACTCGGTGGCTTTTTGCTGGTGGATTTCGCGTGCATTTTACCAAATTCGTTGAGCTACTTTTTTTTCCTTTCTTCATCGTTGTGTTCTGGGAGTTTTTTTGCGAGTTTAGTTCAGTTTCGTTTCAGTCCGTAGATTCGTTCGTTTCATTCCAATCATGCAGCTATGTTAAAAATGAGATCTTCCGTGGTGCCTCATTGCTCTACTCATGTCATTCCAGTTCTTACTGAGTAATCCAATGCTAATTGATTCACTTGTTAGTGAAATCCTGTACGGAGAGGACTCATTGCGTTGGGAAGACTTTCTAGCTTTGTAGAATCGGTTCCAGAGTCTAGAGTCCGTTCAAGGCAATCCTTACTTTATTTCATTTTTCCTCCGTTGCTTTTGCCTAGGGTCAAATCCTTCAGCGGGAAACAGATAGATTTCCTAAGACGGCAACTTAGGATTTCTCCCTTCTGTTACGTATCTATTCAATTTCTTGAACGATCAAATTACTGACTTTCAGAGGGGGAAGAAGTTTGTGGAGCAAAATCGAGCAAGCTGTAGAAACAGGGTTGTTTGCAGGGGTAGCCATTAATCATAGTGACATGGACGGCTAGCGCACGGTGCCAGGGCATCTTTCTGGTTTCCATTTACAAGATTTAGGGGTAGTAAATTTACTTTCTTGCATGTATTTTTGGCAATGTTTGTGGTGTGCAACTGTGCATATGTTTAGACCGCTCCCCTAATAGTAAATTCCAGACTTTAGTTCAAATAGTAGATAACACCTTATTGAAGTCGTCATTAAATTCCTGATCCACGTTTTTCACACATGCATGCTTTTCCTTTGTATCATCAAATTGGTTAGGATACACATCTCAATCTGTTACCCAACACATACTGCTGTGCTAGTGATTGGTCAGCGAACTGTAGTATTATGATTTTACCAATTTGTTCCAATTTTCATTATCATTCTGCAACTGGGGTTGTTGGTATTTGATATAACAGGGATACATTTTTCTTCTCTCTTTATTTAACATGGTCTAGTTGCCTATTTGTATGGTAATAAAAGTCTGAATTTAAATTTGCAGTCTTTATTTTACCCGGGTGAAATTAGGAAACCCGGCAAAGGAATTCTTCGTCCAGATTGACACTGGGAGTGATATATTGTGGGTAACTTGCAGTCCTTGCACTGGCTGCCCAACATCAAGCGGACTCAATGTGAGGCCAGCCTCTTATTTTTGAATTTTAACAAATGCATAAAGTTTCACCTATTGTTACTTGTTACCCAAGGAACACCTTCTGATCCAATGGTTGCTATTTTTGTTCCTCAGATCCAGCTAGAGTCCTTCAGCCCTGACTCTTCATCAACATCATCCAGAATAACATGCTCTGATGATAGATGTACAGCTGCCCTCCAGACAGGGGAAGCAGCCTGCCAAACGTCAGATTCCCCAAGCAGCCCTTGTGGGTACACTTTCACCTATGGTGATGGGAGTGGCACATCAGGGTACTATGTGTCTGACACGATGTTTTTCGAAACTGTCATGGGAAATGAGCAGACCGCCAATTCGTCTGCATCTATTGTTTTCGGGTACAGTTTCCTTGGAGTCCTATATCGTTTTAAATAATTGCAAGTACCTGATGTTAGTCTATTAGTCAGCTTCAAGTCTAGCTACGTCTTTCAATTGTTGTTTACTCATTACTTTAACACTGATTTTTTTTTCTAAAAAAATCAGTAGAAAATTATTTACCAGCTCATGAATGTTTCAACTTCTTCAAGCAGATGTAGCAACTCACAGTCAGGAGACCTGACGAAGGCAGATAGGGCAGTTGATGGAATTTTTGGGTTCGGACAGCATCAACTGTCTGTAGTTTCACAGCTAAACTCTCTTGGGGTGTCCCCTAAGGTGTTCTCTCATTGCCTGAAAGGTTCAGATAATGGTGGTGGCATTCTTGTGCTTGGTGAAATTGTGGAGCCAGGATTAGTATATACTCCACTTGTTCCATCACAGTAAGTTTCTTCCCCTGAAATTACTTTGGGTGTAAAACTACACAAATCTGCATGCTATCTTATGTTTCAGTAGCCATTCTACTGTGACTGTTGTGATAATTTTTTAATATTATATGCTTATGAATTGTGATAGTTAGCAATATAGTTATTATGTTATGTTGGTTCTTGAACAACCATTTCCGGTATTGAGAAGTTCTGGAGCCTTGTGCTCATGTATTCCTGAATCCTGATACTGACCACTGCTTATGCCAATATGTGAAATGAAATATAGGCCTCATTACAACTTGAATCTGGAAAGCATTGCTGTCAATGGTCAAAAGTTGTCCATTGATTCCTCCTTGTTTACAACATCAAATACACAAGGAACAATCATCGATTCAGGAACAACATTGGCATACCTTGCAGATGGAGCCTACGATCCATTTGTTAGTGCGGTGAGTTTCATGTGGTACACAATCTTTTCCTTATCATGGCCATACACAGTGAGTCTACATTTCTTACTCATTCTGTGATGCGATTATTAACTGTCTGTATTCATACCTGCAGATAGCTGCTGCAGTCTCTCCATCTGTACGTTCTCTAGTCAGCAAAGGAAGCCAATGCTTTATCACTTCCAGCAGGTTTCTTTTCTTTCTGGGAACCAAATTAACTGCTGTTATCCTTTGAGGTCCTGGGTTCCTTATAAATGTTCTTTCTATTTGGCAGTGTTGACTCATCGTTTCCAACTGTAACCCTTTATTTTATGGGTGGTGTTGCAATGACGGTGAAGCCAGAGAACTATCTTTTGCAGCAGGCTTCTGTTGTAAGTCATATATCTGGGTTAATTGTTTCTTGGACAGGCTGTCTCATATGCTATAATATCATGTATCATTGTTGCAGGACAACAATGTATTGTGGTGCATTGGTTGGCAAAGGAACCAGGGCCAAGAAATAACTATACTCGGAGGTTAGCCAGTCTAACTCTGGACACAGCTAACCAATTTAGATTGTGCATCTAGCTATAAGATTTCAGGCTACTGTTACATGATATGGTTTTATGAAATAAATCAGGCACAAGCATTAAGTTCTAGGATATAAGTTTGAGGTCTACACTGATAGCCAAATAGGCATAAATGCCCAAGCACATAATACATCTGTGGAGTCTCATTGTTTTCTCACCGGTGGCTATATATGTGTCACTCCTCTGAAGCTTGACTGTTTTCTGTTTGGTGTTAACTATGTGTCCGTCTTGTCTCAGATCTTGTTTTAAAAGATAAGATATTTGTGTATGACTTGGTGAACATGCGCATGGGCTGGGCAGACTACGATTGTAAGCCCCGATTATTCTTAACTAATCTGGCTGTTCCTTAGTTCTTCATTCTTGTGACTAACACTATTGGCCCCGTTTGTGTGTGACTAACACTATCTCTTGGCAGGTTCAATGTCAGTGAATGTCACCACATCATCAGGGAAGAACCAGTACGTGAACACTGGGCAGTTCGACGTGAACGGCTCCCCACGACGTGCATCATACGAGAGCTTGATACCAGCTGGGATAGTCACCATGCTTGTGCATATGCTTATTTTTGGCAGCGGCTCACGTAGATAGCAGGCAGGCGAGCCAACTGACATCGTGATTTTATTCTTTATTATTGCGTTGGTGTATTCAGAGCTGAGAGACGTCGTCGTCCCTGCTGCGCGTAGTCAGTTAGTCGTATGCACGAAGAAGAGTTGCCATGACCTGAGCATTCTTACTGTACATACAGAAAATGAAAGGTCTACTGTTCATGTAGCACGGCCTCCTCCATCTCAAATTGCAGAGCCACGTTCTCTTACGTCTCTCTGTTTGGTCGAGCTCTCAAATTTAATCTGCCATAAACTTTGGATGCTATTTGAGACTGGTTTAATCAGGCCAACAGGCATTTAGCAAACCAGCTTTTACTTGCAATCTTGGCCTGACAACAGAGGGAACAACAGGTCATGAAGTAAAAGCTGGTTTGCTAGATGCCTGTTAGCCTGCTAGGTGTCACGATCAGTGGTGAAGTCAGACCAAGATAGCAGGAAACAGATAAGATGGGGCTGTGTTCACAGATCCAAACTCCTTTTTTTTTAAAAAAAACAAATTACTCATTAAGTTTTTATGACTTACCGTTTATTTTTTGTGGATGCGTGCATTAAGAACTGTCATGTATCTTGCTAAATAGAGTTCCTAGTGAATCAACTTCTAGGACTCCTTATGAACTATGGATATAAAAGGAAACCTAGCTTAAGGCATGTATATTTGGGGTTTTCTAGAAGAAGTGAGATTATACAATCCATATGGAAAGAAGATCGACGCAAGGCCCATTAGTGATATTATACAACCCACATGAAAATAAGCTTGATGCGAGGATCATTAGTGGTTACTTTCATTATTGGCTATCATAACCATACTTTGTGAAATCTTGAGACGGGAAATGCTAGGTTCATTGAGAGCGGTGAGATCAATGGGAATGAGAACAAACGAAATATTGGTGAAGTCAAATCCTATAGTATACTCTTAGCATAGTTGTATATAACAGCTTAACAACACTACTGAAAAGATAGTCTCTAAGCCGACCAATATGTGTATCGCAAGTTGAAATGAAAGCCACAATAAAACATAGTGCGACGGTCGGAAAGGCAGAGAAGACCTGCAATTTCAAATGACTATGTGGTTTATTCACTTAAACATGACTTGAGTAGAGAAAATGATTCTATCTCATCTAAGCAAATCACGTATTCTGTAAAATTTCAAAAGTGGTTTGATGCCATGAAAGAGAAGTAAATGGATGGGTGACATCAACAATGTCTACGAGTTAGTTGAATTGCCTCAAGGTACAAAACAAATCAAACATGAATGGGTCTTTAATACCAATTATGACTCAAAAAGGCAATCTTGAAATATACAAACCAAATTTGTTGCCAGAGTTTTTACTCAGAAAGACGATGTTTTTACACATGAACTTTTTCTTTGGTTTCTAAGAAGGATTTCTTGAGAGTTATTTTAACAGTGATGGCATGTTTTGATTTAAAATTCCATATCCATCAGATGGATACAACTAAGGACCGCCTTCCTAAATTTTGGAAGCTTGGCAACTATAAGACAAAAATGATCTAAACGATGTCCACCACATTGTAATGGTTCGATTCAGGTAAAAGGCGTAGCCCGAAAGAACACAGTAGTGAGAACCATTTGGTCCCTATTTACTGATTGCCAAAAGGTGGCAATCAGAACAATTTATTAGTCAAGTAATCGGTCATCGGTTATTTGAAAGAAGACAGTAGTGAGAGGACCACCGACTCATGTTTCACCGATCGCCAAAAGATTAGCAATTTGAACAATTTGATCAAGTACCTACTTCAGTTGGTTAGATTTGTTATGGCAGAACTCAGGTTAAAGTTTTTTAACTTGGTACGAGTGATCGTATGTCACATCCGGTTCTAAGGACAAAAACAGATATACACTATATGTGAGGCTTAAAGGACAAATCTCACATATAGCTATAAATAGTATCAATTACAATGCTTTAAATATAACGTACACAATATATAAAAGATCACCTAATGAACAATCAGCGGAAAGACGACTTCAAACTTCAGGTGTAGACTTCACTCCACTGGATCCAACTGACTGGTTGACAACAAGCCTAACACTCCTCCTGAGGTGTGGGGGGAATAGCAAGGGTGAGTTCATCGAACTCAACAAATATAGCAATAGGGCAGTACCCATCAACTCATGATCAATGTAACATAAGTAATATATGAAGCATAAAACAGTAAACCATGAACATGTTAGCAAACAAAAGTCATCATCTTGGTGTAAAGATTCCAAGACCGCTCGTGTCCTTGAGCAAGGCTAGTATACCGGTTTATTAAACTCTGCGCAGAGGTGTACACTTTCACTGTGAGCCGTGATTTACCCTTTCGCCCGAGGTAGCTAACCTCTTAGCCCACTACCAAGGAAGGCCGGCAGGGTTCACTATGAAGCCTTTCAAAGGTTCGTCTAACATGTTAGGGCCGCTAAAGTTTCTGCGCCCTATGAATGTAGTATCCCCCTTCTAGATGGCACACAATCGCAGCCTATACACATATAGACAGGGGTCCAACTACACCAACCCGGACACACTCCTCTTGCGCCAAAAAGGGAACCGCTAACAAGCTAGAAAAGGTCCTCATACTGAGCTAAAACCAGAGCCATGTAGCCCTCACAGCTGTACTATAAATCCCGGAGGTTCTCTTACAGATAAATCATCAAGTTGCTAAAAAGTCATTTTTTTATCGTTTATTGCTTAATCATTAATTAAGTCACAAGATCAAAGTCACATGAATAAAACCCAAGAGCTATACTTGCCTCGTTCAAGGCTTTCCTAATGAACCTGCTGATTCTGGTTGTCAAAGAACTCTTGGTCCCCAATTCCAATTGTACTTGTCGGTCTTCAGCTCCCGATCTTTAGTACTCATGAACTGCTCTTCGTCTATTCGTAGCAAAACAAGCAACACAAACAGACAAAGTTAAGAACAAACATCAATCAAAATAAACACTGAAGAGAGAGCAGTCTACACGGTAGAGCTCGTTACTACGATCACAAGAGCGTAGGAGTGACCAACAAAGGAGCTATCGTTGTGGTGGCACAGCTAACGAGGTTGATCTAGGCTATTCGCATGTTGAAAAGACGTTGATAGAGCATTATTCTAACCCACAAATAAGTCACATTTCGAAAAGCCTAACACAGGGTATATGTCAGTATGATCGCGTAGTTTATGTCGATATGATTCCAAAAAGTATAAGTTTACTAAAAACGGAGTTAAAATGTGAAAGTTATGGCTAAAACAAGGTCAGGGGCATAAATGTAAATAAACAAAACTAATTTTGTATTTTAAAATAATTTTAAAACTAAAATAAAAATTATTTTTGGACCTAAAGTATAAATATAGACGACTTCGGGGTTCAAACTGTAAAAATAACAGCTTGTTTTGAACTACGGTGGACTAAATCGTAAATACTAAAAACTCAGGGGCTTTTCTGCAAAACTAGCAGGGCTGACCGGATTGTTGACCAGATTTTCCTGGTCAGCGCTGGCGTGGCACTGACGTGGCGTACACGTGGCGCCAGCGTGGCTGCCACGTCTGCGACTGACTAGGTCCGTTGACCCGCGGTTGACTGGTACACCACGATCTAATCTAGACCGTCCAGATTGGATCGGGCAGCCAGGGTCGGCCGGCGGGGTCGGTCTCTGGGGACGGCAGCCGGAACGGCGGCGCGACAGAGGAGCTCGCCGGAGTTCGCCAGAACGGCGCTCCAGTGCTCGGCAGGCTTGGCGGAGGGCACAGGAGGGACGAGCGCGACCTTGCGGACTCGGCCGCGGGGTTAATGATGGCGAGGGAAGGCCGGAGTGGGGTCTGGCGGCGGTGGCGCCATTGACACCGGCCGGAGCTCGATCGGAGGCAGCTACGGGGCGCGAGAGCGCGGGACGCAAGTATAGGCGCTCTGTGCGCATACACGCGCACTCGGTTCACGAGACGGGCGCGGCAGATGGAGGCCGGGGACGCGGGTCGACGCGGCGGCGCGGAGCGGCGGTGGCGCTACGACCACGGCGTGCGGGCGCTAAGGGTGGAGAGATGGAGCGCCAGATAGACCGGGGGCTTTCTTACCTCCGTGCGGTGCTCGTCGAGGTGCTCTCATCGGCAGGGCCTTGCCGACGGAGGAGATCAGGGCGACGGATCCGAGCTCGAGGTGGCGGCTATGGCGGTTTAGGGTTGCGGCTAGGGTTCAGTTGGCGACGCGGCTCTGCTAGGGTTCCCAAAGGAGCTGTGGAGGGCAGAGCAAAGCCCTTTTATAGGTGGTGGGGAACATCGGGGCGCGAGCGTGGCGGATCGAGCGGCGGCGGCGCGTTTCCGCGCGATGCGGAGCAGAGGAGAGCGCTGACGCGTGGGGCCGGAGGATGAGGCCCACCTGTTGGCGGCGCAAGGCGAGGACGCGGCACTGCGCTGCGCTGTTGGGCCGGCCCACTGTACGGGCGCGCGCGCAGGGCGAAGCAGACCGGGGAAAACGGGCCGCCGGAGCAGCGGCCGGTAGCTGGGCTTGGCCTGCTGCTGGTCCGAGCGGTTTGCAGTGGCTGGGATGCCTCACGGCCTGGCTACGGGCGTGGCTGCTGGGCTTGGCCCGCGACGCTGGCTGCGGCGCTGTGGCGGCCTGGCTAGCCTGTGGCCGCCGGTGGCCAGAGTTGGCTCGCCGTGGCCGGCCAGGGACGGCCGTGGCTGGCTGGAACCGCCAGAATTGGCCAGGGATGGCTGTGGCTGGCCAGATGAGGCTAGGTGAGACCAGGGGTGGCCCAAGCTAAGTAGGAGCTGGCCAAAGCAAGCTAGGATATCTTAGAGGATGGCAAAGGGTTGTTAGACTGGACTGCTGCTGCTGGCCTGACTGAGGTGGCCATGGCCGGTTGGGGCTGGCCAAGACTAGCCAAAGCTGGCTAGTTGAGGCCAAGCGTGGCCAGAGCAGGCTAGGTCAGGCCAGGATAGGCTAGGGCAAACCAGGGATGTATAGAGACTGAACTAGGCCCAGTAGGGCTAGGTAGAGGATAGTGTCTAAAAATGCTCTCTCTCTCTCTATCTATGCAAGAGAAAGGGTTTTTCTGAAAACGTTTTACAAAACCTTCTTGAGGCAAACTTAGGTTTTTGAAGCTTTATTTTCAAACACGAAAAGAACCTAGCCGTGTCTTATTCGGGTTTTAGAAATTATTTTTCAAACACCAGCAAAACAAAACAAGACACCAAACACAAACACATCTTTATTATCTTCATAAAAGTTTTATAAAGCCACACTTTTTATCATTTTATAATGATAACAAAAGAATAAAATCTTAGCTAATTTTAAAGAAATTCATAAATCCTTTAGTTTATTTAGTGTTTTCGGTTCACATTGCAAAATAGAAATTTTGAGGTGTGACATCATATTTTTAATAAATTTATTCAAAGATTAAACGGGGTTGTGTTTTCCAGTGGTAGATGATGTTCCGATCAACAAGGTGCCTATGGTAACTTAGCTAATCTCGAAATAATCTTTCGGAGATATTTATAGGGGTAGAGTCATGTGTTTCATATGAGTGTTCATATGTGATGTTCTTAAGCGTCTATATTTTTACTTGTATACTTCAAAAAAAAAGCAATTAGACATTTTGACTGAGTTTAGAAAGTTTATTAATATTATTATTTTAGAGTAACGACATGCAAGTATTTTGCTATCTCAGTCCCTAAGAGATGCGATCTTGAGTTTGTAACGATTCATTTAAATTTTAATAACTAAATTTTAAAACATTATTAATACATGTTAAATATTATTAATCTCGAGTTTGTACTGAACTAATATTTAATAATTAATTAAATAATACCTATTTGATATCATACATGTTAGTATTTGTTTTTAACATGTACCCCCCTCTGTCTTAAATTGTAAGTCATTCTAAGAATCTTGGAGAGTCAAAGCATCTAAAACTTAACTAAAACTATAGAGAAAATTATAAAAATTTATGACATCAAATAGGTATAATATAAAAATATAATTAACAAAGAATTCATCGATATTTATTGATATTCTAATATTTATTATTTTATCATATAAATTTGGTCAAATTTGAATTATTTTTTTTAATATGTTTAGAATGACTTACGGTTTGAGACAGAGGGAGTATGAATAGAGTGTCCTAAAATAAATTAATTACTAGATCCACTGTAAATTAAACTATGTGAACTTCAACAGATTTTATTCATAATTTATAGAATATTTTACAAACTACAAATACTGCATCAACTGATCAACCTTAGAACTTAGCAATGGATAGGAAACCAGCAAAAAAAAAATCCGGATTTATCACGAACCCGATGTCGTTGTGGCGCATCCATTCTCGATCTCGAGGTAAAAAGACGAAAAGGCACGCGGCGTTTTAGTTTTTACACCAATGCCCCTCGCGGATTGATTCTTCCCTCTCTTGTCCATTCGGCATTTCTGCTTCCCGCGCTTCGTCTCCTCTCCTCTCTCCTCTCCTTCATAGAAAACCCACAAAAATCCCTCCACATTCCTGGGTTCCACCATCTCAGCGGTCTGGGATTATAGATAGAGAGAGAGAGAGAAAGAGAGAGGCGAGGGGGAGGGGGCGGCGGCGGCGGCGACAATGGGGATCCAGGGGTTGCTGCCGCAGCTGAAGTCCATCATGGCGCCCATTACCGCGGAGGAGCTGCGGGGCCAGACGGTGGCCGTCGACACCTACTCCTGGCTCCACAAGGGCGCTCTATCCTGCGGCGACCGCCTCTGCAAGGGCATCCCCACCACCAGGTCCCCCTTCCGCCGCCTCCTTTCTTGGACCAATTTCCGCTCCGATACTGTAGGGTTTCTTGAGCCGTTCCGCCGGCCGCGGTTGACACGATAAAATGCTGTTCTTTCCGATTGATTTCGCACCTGAGCCCTTTGACGTAGTGGCAGTCCTGGGAACGATTGCTTGGTGAGGGCAGGGGTTTTCTTCGTTTGATTCTGTTTTTTGGGTCCGAATTGCTGAAACCCTTTTCGGGTGGAGAAAGGAGTATTTTGCTTACAATTCTTCAGGATTTTGTCCGTTTGCGAGGGGAGATTTATTGTTTGCATTGCCTCAGGCATCGTGTAATAGAAATGTATTGCATTTTATTTGGTCATATCGTCGACCAATTTACTGAACTTATCGTCTGCCTTGGTGCCATGGTTTCCAGCTTGTTTATGTTGGATGGAGGGGGATATGTGTGGTTCTTGGCTGCCATCTGGTGCTGCTTGGTTACAATAACACAATGTTTCAATCTGGGAAATGTTAGTCCAAAACGTTATAGGCATGCCAACGTTATATGTACAGAAGTATCTGCAAACAACATCACAGCTGCCCCCTCCCCTCTGTTAACCAGCAGATATTATGGTACAGCTGTGACCTAGATATCTTAATATCAGAACTCTTCAATGAGATATAAGAAGTATTAGATGAATTAGTGTATCATATAGTTTAAGCACCATTTTTTAACATGTTTGGCGTTTTACCATAAACTCGCCTGATGACACTTTTCCCCTTGACTGAACCAGGCATATCGAATATTGCATGCATCGGGTTAACATGCTGCGGCATTTTGGTGTCAAACCAATTCTTGTCTTTGATGGAGGCCTTCTGCCAATAAAGGGCTACCAAGAGACGAAGCGTGCAAGGTATACTCTAGTTTGGGTTTCAGAAAGAGCCAACATGTTTAAACTGCCAATGAACATTTCTATTACTCTTACACTATCTTAAGTGGATGTGTTAGGCTTTATACTCTGCTTTGCTATCCTGATTCTCATGTTTCGTAAGTTACCTGCTAAAAATGTCATCCTTCAGGTCCAGAATGGAAAACCTTGAGCGTGCCAGGGAACATGAGGCTGCTGGGAACTCACGTGCTGCTTTTGAGTGCTATCAGAAAGCTGTTGACATTACACCTAGAATTGCTTCTGAACTGATTGAGGTACAGTTAAAATTCCTTCTAATGTTAACACCTAACAGTTACCACCTAGCTACAATATTTCTAACAGTTTAAATGCTTCTTAAAATATTTGATGCAGGTACTGAAGAAAGAAAAAGTTGATTATATTGTTGCACCTTATGAAGCAGATGCACAAATGACATTCTTATCTGTTAATAAACTTGTTGATGCTGTGATCACTGAGGATTCAGATTTGATACCATTTGGTTGTTCTAGAGTAAGTACACTATTACAACCCTTTGCCCTGTGCTCTACATCTTTCATAATCCTCCCTACTCAGCTAGATCTCCTTTCATAGCTTGTTATATACCCTTTAATAATGTACACCTTTTCTTTAATGTGCAGATTATTTTCAAAATGGACAAATTTGGGCAAGGTGTTGAATTTCAGATTACACGACTAGAGCGAAATAGAGAGCTTGACTTTACTGGATTCACAAGACAAATGTTACTCGAGATGTGTATTTTAAGTGGCTGTGACTATCTCCCCTCATTGCCAGGAATGGGTGTGAAAAGAGCTCATGCTCTCATTCAAAAGCTAAAGTGTCACGAGAAGGTAAAACCTATCTTCTTTGTGTCTGTGGCACATGCTACCATTGTGCCTAGTTAGAAGTTAACAGATATTGAAGGGAGCTTGAGCAACATGAACTGCAGGTGATCAAGCACCTGAGGTACGGTGCTGTTTCTGTTCCACCTCAATATGAAGAGGACTTCAAGAAGGCAATCTGGGCATTTAAGTTCCAAAGGGTGTATGATCCTGCTACAGAAGATATTATTCATTTGTCAAGTGTGCCTGATGACCTCATTGAAGATTTTGAGTTTTTGGGCCCATATCCTTTGCCACGCTTATTTTTAGATGTTAAAGCTCTTTCATATGAGATTGTCTACTGTTGTAGATGTTGTGAAGCTGTTTCCTGAATTTAGTAGTCCACTAAGGACCATTGCAGTTGAGCTTAGAAATAAGCTAAGGGCATTGCCTTGCTAGCTTTTCTTAATAATTCAAAAAAGGTTGAAACTCGAAGAAACTCATGAATTAGAGATTTTCCTTAATTATTCTGTTACATGGTTACCACAGAATATTGGCAAAGGCATTGCTCTAGGGAACATTGATCCACTCACAAAGGAACCATTCGAGGTATTCTGTCTCCTTTCAAGAAGAATTTGGACTGATGCACATTTATGTGAACTTTATGCTTTTTCGACCCAGTTTCTATCATATTCTCTCTCTCTCTCTCTCTCTCTCTCTCTCCAAGCACAAATCTAATTTCACTGCACACTGCATATGAAATGTGTGCACTACTGCACTTTAAGACACAAATTCACACAGAAAATCACAACATAACTACATGAAAATATGGATGATCCAAGGGGATGCAACATTATTTTGTTAGGGAGTGTATATGGACCATAGATGATCACGGTTTCATTTGTTTGGAGGGGTGGGGTTTTGGGGGGGGGGGGGGGGGGTGCACTACATTCACTTTTTGTGTCACTTCTTATATACTACTGACATACACTTAGTTGTCAGGACATGTGAATTGCCAATATTTACTTGTAGCCTTCTTTTCTTAATTGCTTTCTTGCAGATCAAACCAGAGTGCAGTGCACCTGCTGTTCATAAGTTTTGTCCAACCAGAGAGCCTATTGCACCTTCAAATGGGAGGAAGAAGCTAGATTTGCCTGTGCAGAAAAATATATTGACCAATTATTTCTGTATCCTTTCAACATATTGGAATTTCAGTCATTAATACGTCACATGAATTATGTTTGAACGCTTATCGACATATTATATGAAAAAAATCACAATAATATATGAGCCTTGAGCTCAGTATTAAAGTTTTGTGTTCCTAGACATTTCTTAGATCATTTAATAACAGCTTATATTTCCCTCGCTATTTTATCATGTGGGGGCTGTGGACATAATCTGTAAACTTTTTAGTGGCATAATATTCACACAAACTTTGTGATTGGGTTCATTTCTTTATTTGAATGACCTGTTCACAGTAATCAACTGCCTGTTGGATTTTTTTTTTTCCTCGAAAAATGTCTGTTGGATTACCCTTGACTTTTTCTAAGGCTTAGCATCCCTTGAGGCAAAACGGAAGTTCAGGGCGCCTAAAGTAACACATAAGCAACAAATATTGAATGAATCTTTGCCTAGCCCACAAACTCAAGGCTCTGGTACGCCTGATTCAGTTGAAGATACTAGGTTGCCAACAGATCACATCCAAGCTTCTCAATGTAGTTCTGAGCATTTAAGCTCTGAACCTCCTCAAAATGACCCAATCAGTGTTGGCTCTCAGTGTAGCTCTGAGCGTTTCAGTTGTGAGTACCCCCTTGATGATTCAGCCAATATTTCACCTCAATGCAGTTCACTTGACGCTGTTAGTGATCCTCCTTACAAGGATACGAGCATTAAAGACAGAAAGGTATTTGGTACTTCCCATCACATCATCATCTAGACATATCCAATGCTGTCCTGTTCATTAACTCATGTAGCAGCCACATTTCTATCACCCTGAAAGCTTGTTTGTACCATTCAGGTTGAGGCTGACTATGGCAACGAAAATACAATATCTGCAAGTCCATGCTTAGAGGGTAATACTTCTGATTTACATAGTTGATTCATTATTCAATCTGCAACAGATCTTAATCATTTGGTTATACAAATTCAAAACAATCTTGTCATTGATTCTTAGCTTGTGTGTGTGTTCTCTTTTTCTAGGAAAATTTCCCTGGACATCAGAGCCATATTTACTTCCCCATAATGTGGAACCATCTAAGCCAGTTCAACATCATACTGAAAGCATTGTGGCCTCAAAAAATAATGTTACCGTAAGGAATTCATACTTCAAAACGGTAAATAAGAGAATTTGCACAGATCAAGATGACCAGTCAGATGATGTCGGTACTGGTAATCTTTCTGGAGATCAACTGAGGAAATCTGGCATGCTGAAGAGAAGAAAGCTTTCTGACATCCAAAATTTCGAAGATGTATTTTTATTCTTTTGAATCATCATGTAGCTGGTCCTAATTATTCTGTGTATAGCTGTCCTAAATATGCTGTTTATGCAGGAATCTTTACAGCCGATTCATTCTGATGATTTTCCGCCAGTCATTGATGAAGGTAACTATCTACCTTTTCTTCTAGTTGATAGTCCAATAAGTTAGAGATGCAACCTTGGTGCATCATATCCTGTAACAGTCTTAGGTGCCTTCTTGATCCTTCCTTGTAGAACTATATAAGCCTTTCTTAATTCATTTCTCTTGATCTAAGAAACTTCTGCAGGTCAAGATACAGATGATCCTGATGATACAAATATAAGAACTGACAGAAGATTTGGATGCAATGTTTCCCATGTGAATACATACAGTGGAATTGCAGAAAAATCAATGGATAAATTTGCTTCATTGGTATCATCTTTCAGATACCCAGGCCCCCGTGCCAGTGGTCTTCGTGCTCCTTTAAAGGATGTGAAGAATACACTTTCTGTGAGGTATGCAGCTCTAGAACCTTTTTTCAGAGATTTAAAACTTCTAAGGAAATTGAGTATGATTGGTTTACTTACTGGAGGCAGTACAGTCTTGTTATGCATAAGTATTTAATTTTTATGCCATGCCTATTTCTGCTGCAGATCTATTCTCAAAGCTCCAGAACAAGGCACATTCAGACGCACAGCAAAGAAAACAGGTCTAGGCCCCCCTTCAAAAAGCAGATACACAAGTGATAAGGAAAGTGCTATCAGCCCCCCTGATATTAGCGCATTTGCTTATAGGCCTATGAAAACTGCTGCTTCTGATCAAGGCAAAACCACAGGTAAAGCTACAGACAGTACTGATGGCCCTGCTGATCTGGGAACTTCTGCATACACGTCCGTGGCACCTACTGTCTGCTATCCTGATCGGAACAAATATGCAGGCACAGCTACGAGAATTGTAGACAGCCCTCCTGATCTGAGCACATTTGCATATAAACCCGTGAAAGCTGCAGTCGGAAATTTGGGTGGGAGCAGATTCACAGGGACAGCACTGAAAGCAACTGGAGGATCTTCTAGGAGAGTTCAAATAGAATCAGCGCTGCACATCTGCCCTGAAATAGGGGAGGTCCAGCAGCCGCAAATGCTGTGGAGAAAGGAAAAAATACCCTCTGATCAGAGCATTTCCATTTCTGAGTAAAGCGTCACTGAAGATAGTTGACAGTCAGACCCTGCGAGTGGCTGCATAGGTTCCGTTGTTTCAGAGCCCCTCTGTAGCTGTTCATCAATGACTAAAGAGCCGCTGTTGGTAGCAGGAGCACAAGATACTTGACAATCAGACCCTGCGAGTGGCTGCAGAGGTTCCTTTGTTTCAGAGCCTCTCTAGCTGTTGATCAATGACTAAAGAGGCCGCGCTGTTGGTAGCAGGAGCTCTTTATTTCGAGCTCATCTTTTGTGCTGCTCGTCAGTTCGTGTCCAAAAGTCTACTGCTCATTTGCTTGCCCTGTGTAACACCCTAGTTTTTTTTTTAAATTTTCAAAATGGCAAAATAAATTTATAGTGATTAAAAAAAAGGCAAAATAAATGTTTTTATGAAAATGAGGTTGAATCATGGGAGAAACATGCTTGAGCATTCATGCTGGTGTATATTTTTGTTGTGGTGGAGTTTGAATTTAAATTTAGAATTCAAAATATATTTGAATTTGCATTTGAAAGGAATTCAAATAAAAGAAAAACCATTTCCTTCTCTTCTCCCTCCATTTGGCCCGAACGGCCCGCTCGGCCTGCCCTCCTCTTTGCTCCGGCCCGCTCCACTCCTCCCGCTTGGGCCAATAGGCTAGAAACTGCAGGCACCGCCTTCTCCCTCATGGGCCGATAGGCCGCAGCCCATCAAGCACGCGTCGGCCGGCCGCGTCCGCGTCCGTCTTCCGCACTAGGTCATTGACAGGTGGAGCCTGCATCATCCCCTTCCACCTCCGACCGGGACGCGAGCTCGAGCCCGACTCCGACCCGCGCCACCTTCGTGTCGACGCCGCCCGGTCGCTCGCTCTATGCCCTCGGGCTATTTAAGGATTTAATCGCGTCCGCGACTTCTCCCGAAACCCTAGCACCGTGTTTGTGTCATCTTCAAGCAACCAGCGCCGCCGAACCTTAGCCGCCATTGCAACCGACCGTCGGAGCTCATAATTCGCCGCGGTCGACGGGACATTGTCATAGTAAGCAAGCAATTGAGCATCGCGTTGACCCCGTGAACACGTTGGTACTCTGAATTTTGGCCAATTGTGCTTACGGTCCCCTTCTTACCTCTATAGATCGCCGCCGTCCGTCGTCGATCGTAATTGCCCCGCCTCCGTTCGTCTCAAGCTTCATCTTCTACCTTGGTAAGGCCGCCTGGAATCCTACTTTCGTTTGGTGTCGGTTTCCAGTTGAGCAGTGGTCCGTAGTGCTCAGCGTATGAACGCCGGCGAGCTCGTCTCCGCCGTTGTCAGCCATTGGCCGTCGTTGGCCTCCTCGGGTCATCATCTTCGTGCTAAACGTGATCGCCGTAAGCTCCTGAGTCGTTTGGTCCAAGTTTCGTGTCGAACCGAGGTCTGTAGCTCGAGTTCCACCTACGTCGGCGAGGTTTCTTGTCGCCGGCGATGTCCGCCGCCGTGTCGGCCGTCCTCTCCGGCGAGGCCGCTCGCCTCAACCGATCTGCGCCGTTGGTTTTGGATCGGACGGCCAGAAACAGCCGATACCCCTTCGCGTGGCGATTTTACAGGAAGCACCCCCGGTTTCTATGTAATCTATTAAAAACCTTTGGCGGTTTCGACAGAATACGTTTTCTCTAATGGAAAATGTAATTTCTGTTAACAGATCCATAATACGCTTTGTCCACTGGAAAGCGTATTTTCCTTGTAACAGCTTACAGAATACGTTTTCTTCTCTGAAAAACGTATTTTCTCTTTTCAGTTTTAGAATACGTGTTCATCTATTTACAGTTTTGCCATTATCTTTTAAGGCTTATATCTTTCACGTTTTAACTCTGATTTGGTCCGTTCAAATTTTGTTAGATTTATAATTTCATAATCTACGCAGTGGTGCTACTGTTGAAGTATTTTGAAAACTTTATGTTTTTAGTCTATATTTCAAATATTTATTTATCTATAGGAAATCTTTGAAAATTCATATCTTCGCCATTATAACTCCGTTTTCGGTGAACTTGACATCTGTGTGGTCGTAGAAGCGAGTAGAATAGTTTTATAAACTTTTTATCCTGTTTTGATGAGATTGATATACTGTTCCTCTAATTACTCTTTGTTTGCTTCGTGTATGTATGCTCGATTGGATTGTCTGGTGTTGATTGTTAATATCGAGTTCAGACGGTAAGGTTTTTGCTGAGCAAGGCTACTTTGAGGATCAGCAGGACTTTGTAAATCAAGGCAAGTATAACATAGATCATCCTTGTTACCTATTCACTATAAATAATAATTCATTTGCATGTGTCTTTGATGACCTAGAAATTATAACTAGCTTTGATATCCTAATTCCTTGAACCTTTTGGGTTGCATTGGGTAGTCATGATGCTAGTGCTCTAATGGTCATGATCTTATAACTTGATGTGTGTTATGCTATCAACAAAAATGATGACTTTTAACAAACATGGACTCTTGTCTGTAAGTGATTTATCATGGAGAATCCGTACAGCTGTGAGGGCTATATGGCTCTGGCTCTAGTCACTTGTAGGCCCTTTTCTAGCTGGTTAGTGGTCTGAAAGTTGGGGTATAGGACTGCCTCTGTCCTTATGAGTATAGCCGGGAAGGATTGTGCCATATTGGAAGGGGGGTTTCTCCACACAACATATTTCCGTATCTCTGATTGGTTAGGAGAACCTATAGGAGGCTTTATATGTTTTGTGGTGGTTTAGAAGTTATAAGTTCACTCAGTTGCAAAACATGACTCACAGTGAAAGTGTACACCTCTGATCAGAGTTTAAATCAATATATTGTCCGTGTCCTTCGGTTAGGACGGCCTTGACACATTTACAAAAGATAATGGTTCTCAAATTGTTAATGTGTGCATCTTAATGTCGTTATTGCTACACACTGGTTAATATTATTTTGATCATGAGAATATGGGAATTATCACTACCTTGATGCTATGCTTTAATATGATTAAGTTATAAAAGCTAAATGCAGTCAAACCGTGTCAGCTTATTTGAGCCTCATTAACTCATGTTATGCTTGTTGAGTACGGTTGTGTACTTATGCTTGCTTTACTTTTAATTTTGGAAAATCCCGGATGGGTAACAGATGAAGGTTGGAATGAAAGCTATCGTGATGAGTACTAGGCTTGGTGTTCACCAGTTGACGTGTCCCTGTGTGGAGCTTCCGCAATAAAGATATCTTAGTTATTTATTGTTTATGCGCAATACTCTGTAATAAATATTGGTTCGCTATGTAATAAACAGGGTGATGATACTCTTTGTAATTTATCATCCTATATGTGCGACTGTTCCTGGGACGCATATAAGGCTATTTATGTATTCTACTTTTATCCTTAAAAGTGAAGTGTCATGTAGACAATATATGATACACATTATATAGACAGCAGTATTGCCCCAATTCATGTCAAAGCACATCGGTAGTGTCACGTAGGAGTAGAAATTTGTTTAAGTAATAATACATCAAAAGCTTCATCAGAAATATAACTATGCTTGGTGGGCTGAAGTATTTGCCCCAAGTCATATATAGACACCACAGTGAAGAAGAAATATTTTTTTCTAAGTTTATTGCCCCAATTCATGTCAAAGCACATCGGTAGTGTCATGTAGGAGTAGAAATTTGTTTAAGTAATAATACATCAAAAGCTTCATCAGAAATATAACTATGCTTGGTGGGCTGAAGTATTTGCGTTATGGTTGCTCGCAAGTCACATTCCCCATCTCAAAACCTCTGACTACTCGGTGCTCAATCTCAAATTCTCCAAACTATACACACGTTTACCTTGGGGTAACATTGTTTTTCCTTCGATGCGATACAGGTTTTAGTTGTACGGGCCAGCGAGGCACCACATAACTCAATAAGGGCAGCTGAATCCGCAGGGCGATCGCCGCACGATGCAGCGGTGAAGGACGTGAATGATAATTCAGCCATCCTGAGCTCCAAAGCAGCTTCTGGAACGACTCACAAGGCGCGGGAAATAGTCGCCTATGATGATCTGTTCTAGATTTCTAGTCAGTGTGGGTAGTTAAGTAGTTTTCTAAGGGACAAACCAGCGTTGTCTTTGTACAACCTATGTTAGGAACTTGAGAGCTGCGCACGTGAGCCTCTGTAATCTTAATTAATTTAGGCCACAATGGTGCGTTTACTCCTAGTGAGCAACTTTTTTTTTGAGGTTTAATTAGCAACTTTTCTCTCTTCAGTGTACCATTCATGAGGAGCTTTCGTGGAAACGTGGAGTTTCCATTTGATATGTTATCATGCAGAATTAAGATGCAACAAAAAGGGCCACCAATTTCTAAAGTTTTAGGCCCTATTTGGGAGGGCCAGCTCTAGCTCCTGTTAGAGTAAGCTAGAGAGGAAGGAGCTAGAACCGGTGAAGAATAAAACTGGATAACCATAGTCGTGTAGGCATTGTGTCAACATTTTAACAAAAGCTTAGAAAAACAGAAAAAAAAGAGGATGGATGAATTTAAAATGATCCAAAGCATGGTGACTGTTTCCATTTATGCTCCATTGAATTACCACTGTTATATATGTTTTTTCTCTCTCAAACACGTAGTAGAATTCTACTTCATTTTATTAAAAAAGAATAATGTACTTGTATCTCTCTCTAAAAAAAGAATGTACATAGAGTGTAAAGGAAGAAGAGTCCCCAAACAAACACACTCACACATGGCCTTGGATTCAGCATTCCTGTAAATCTTGAAACAGCCACCTGCAGCACCCTGAACACCTGAGCCTATTATTTATACAATATTGTAAATACTGAAAAGCTATCTGCTCGTGATTCTTCCTGTGCGATGGTGTCTGCAAAGCTAGCCATCGATGTGTAGAGTGCTCAGTAAAACTCCCGTTCGTGGTAAACCATTTGAAGGACTTTCTCGTCTGTTGGTCAACCATTTGAGTGATTCTCATTAACCCATACACAACTCAGCCAAACTGAAGCTCAGCTGCGCAGTTGCATGCTATTCCTGAAGCTTTTTTGTCCTCCTTTTCAAAATACTACTCAACATGTCTGACTTATCCTGCTGCAAATTTAGAAATAAGTTCAAAAGAAGGAAAACAAGGAGAATTGAAGTAGTCTAAATCGTCAAATGGTGAGATAGAAATGAAAAAAAAAACATTACAATTTTTTGGTCAAAACAAGACAATCGAATTGTGTCAGCTTTTCGAAGAGGAAAACAGCCATGCAGTAGTATCTGTTTGATAGGTTGTTCATGGGTGGTATAAACTGTTAATAGGACTGGTTGATTGATTGACAGAAGTAAATAATATTGCACTAATAATTTCTACCAGATTGATTGTTCTCAGAAGTAGAAGAAAGCTTATTACTAATAGCTGGATGTCCCAAGCTAAATTGGAGGTTTTGCCACACAGTGTCAGACTGTTCCAAATGGTAGTAGATGAAATATCACGGCTGTTATAATCTTCCTACTCCTTTTGGCTTATATGAGGCTAAAGAACACCATGCCATGGTATGAAGGTACTGATGATAGCAAGAACCAGAACTAGCCAGGTTTCTCTCTAGAAACTGGCTGGTTTACTCCTGAATTTTCAAGACTGAAATATTCCTTTTTTTTTCAAATTTGATGTTTGGTGTTTAAACTAGAAGAAAACACAAGTATGTAGGTATATAAGATACTTTGAGAGTGTGAAGTCTAGTGGGTGAACCTATGGGGCTAATACTGGTCCTGAAAGAAATGCCTAAGCTGGTTCTAGTTTCCAGACCTGTGACAACCCTACACTCATACCCTAACTCACACCCACTTTCCACATCAATATAAAGCAACCAGAATAAAGACTGAAGGGAAATACAAAAAAGTTTTTGTCATAGGTCTAGAGACTACCAGTTTTCCTGCTTGTAATTCAATATCATTGCAGAACCGGATGGGCAAAGGTTGAGAAGGAGCAGCTGGAGGAAAATCTTCAGCTGGCATTGCAAATGGGCGAGCCATTTTATCAAATTTGTCTAAGGTGATGTATGATCCAACTTCCTGCAATCTCTCTGGCTCCATAATCGGCATTGTGTGGTCATGAGGCATCAAAGATTCTTTGCCTCCACTCTACAGCAATACATAAGAATAGTGTGATCATGATGTATGTGAAAAATATACTCATTTAAGTCATTAGAAATATTGAAACAAACACCTTCCAAGCATTTGAAACCAAAAAAAAAAATATTACCTCCAAGGAACTTATATCTGCACCACGACTAAATGTCATCTCTATACGGAATCTCTTAGGGTGTTCCAAAGGTACCTGAGATGGATGTTCCATTGACAAAAGAATCACACTATATATGTTAGATGTGCCTGTCATGTTTTCTAGTAATTTAAAGTTTTTAAACTATTAGTCATGAATGCTATGGTAGTAGAAGACTTAAAATTATCGGATGGGGATGAAAAATAGTATTCATTTCACAGTTACTATGGAAATTCTAGAAGCGTTACAAACAGCTAAGTAGTTAGTGTTATGTTCTTGTCCATTAGTATGCTGGTTATTGGTGCAGCTGGATTGTTAGATATGCTGAGACGTCACTGAACTGAAGAGTAGGTATAAGTAGACTGTTTACGTGATTTAATCAGTATCGGTTTCTGAGGGTATCTTAGGGTGAAAGGGTCATATTCACAAAGATATGCCAATCATTTTAGTGGTTTTAGTTTAAAAAGGATCTTTGACTATGAAATCTTTATATACTATTTTATTAGAAGTCATCAAAAAATAATTAGAAGGTTCTTTTAAATACAAAGCCGATTGTACTAATTCTGTGGCATATTATTCACATATTATTATACTAATTGTAGGTCAAAGCATGGCTTTAGACACCCAAAATGCAGCCACTATAAACAAATGGAAGGAGTGCTCGTACAAATATAAAAAAGGGCAAAAATACAAATATGAAACTGGCATATGACTAGGAAAACCGATACCTCTGTATTTTCAAACATACGCAACACAATGTAACTCATGTAATCGAGTTCACGTGTTTTAAATAGCAGATCTAGAGAATCTCTGCAAACAAGACTCTCTTCTCCATTCAGAGTTTCGTCTAAATTGCAATAGCGAAGTATGTTCATTAGAGAGTGTATGTGTGATTCCTGCCAAGAACAAAATCCTGAGTTCCACTTATGAGGGGGATAAAACATCATATGAAGGAATAATGACAGCAAAGACAAGAAATTTTTTTCAGCAAATAATATTAGAGAGTGGTAAATCCTGAGTTCCACTTATGAGGGGATAAAACATTATATGTTCATTAGAGAGAGAGAGAGAGAGAGATTCCTGCTAACAAATGCCACTTGTGAGTTTAAGAAACCCAAGGTACAGCCAGGTTTTTTAAGGGAGAACCTAGCAGGAAAAACAGAAAGGAAAAAAACACCAACCAAGAGGGATAGGACCTGATCGACCCAGGAAAAAACTCTCAACAGAAACTTAAACCTGCAAAGGGGGCAAGGCGAGGCCGCGAGGAGATGAGACTCCTTTAGCTCCAGCCACACTCCATAGGCGCATCTCCTCTATCTATAGGGGCAGGGCGCTTCAAAATGTTCAAATACTACACAGTATACATGTTTTTTCTCTTCAACCATCAAGAACCCATGAACATGAGCTTCTGTAAATGTACCTAATAAACCGATTCAGCTAGAAGTTCTAGAAATGAGAAAAAATAATATGATTTCCTTTTAAGAATCATTATACAATATGGTTAAGAGTTTCCAAGTCATTATCATACCGATGTAAAATAGAGCCTTGTTCGAATACGTCGCTCAGGATCAACCACATTGGCATATCTGCAACAAAGTTACTTGATATGTTTTCCAACTAAAAAAATTTAATATCTTGGTTACTTACTTTGGATCCAAGCAGTATTTTGTTTCCTCGTGGGAGTCATCTAGGTCAACGGCCGTCTTGTTAGATCTAGATCTTTCAACACATTCATTCCTAACCTCCTCATAGTAACTCCTCTCCTTACGTTTTGCAGATGAGACTGTTGATGTATCGTTGTGTGTGTTGGATTCAGCAGCAGCAGCAGTAACCTCTCGTCTTGTGTTATGCAGGTCAATTAGAATCTTCCCCAATAAACGGCGTGCTATCTATAGATAATGACAGAAGAAACAGCGATATGATTATGTCCAGAAAACAGAAAACATTGTCTTTCTTACTACAAATACTGCAAAATATGAATAAAGAACATGCATAATGCAAGAGCAATGTCCCAAGCTGCTAAATTGTAGCACATGCGAGTACCTTTGAGCCAATTTTGAGTTTCTGCTTTGGATTTATTCCGTATTCATTTGGAATGACACCATCAGCTAGCAACTGAATGAAAGAGTAACAACAAAACAGGAATGAGCAAGCTTCAATTCACAGTCCAGGATTCAATTTATGCATGTTACACTGAATAGCCATGATAAGATAGGTATCTGTTTCTAGTAGTGGAAATCTACTGAGTTCATGTTACACTAAATGTATTACGTAACATGAAAATTTACCGCACCCAATCTGTTAGTTGTATAAAAACATGATTCACCTGAGAAACTTTGAAGAGATCACTCAGACCAGTAAGGTTGAGATGTGAGTTATGAAGAAGGTCATACCTATCATACAAGAACTATCATTAGGAAGATAACACATCATTATAAAGATGAGTATGATATAAATAAACGAGAACTGCAAAACTGAAAATTTCAATTGACATGAATTTAGATGATGAGACAAATGGTTAACTAAGTTGACAAATGACAAATATAAGAAGTTATGATTTTCCTTTATACTTCAACATGATCTTTATCAGGAAACAAAACAGTGGTTCCTTGCAATATTTGCTTCAACGGCAACCGGAATTTATATGACAGGTATTTTTGGAAAACGGCACATAAATAATATCTCAAAAGTTCATTGTCAAAACAATGAAATGGACAGGGATCTGAATATATAACTACAAAGATCTAAATAGTGTGGTATGAAAGACTCGTTTCGTGGCAGGTCTGTATTCATGGACGGGGATCTGAATTGGGAGTTTCAGGGTGTTTCTGGTTCCATTCCCGTCCCTTGCTCTTTCTTCTATTTTAATGAAATGACACGCAGCCTCTATGCGTTGCTAGAAAAAAGGCCACTCTTTTACAAAGAGACACCCATATACATTATCCGATGGTAAGGTTACCTACTTGCAAGAGTCATATATGTCAGGAATTTGTGTAGTGTCAAAGCGCCTGCATCACAGTGCAAAAATTTACAGTGGTTACACCAGGCAGATTTCCTTCAGAGAACATCAAGTGTTCAACAAGGATGCCAAACGGATAGAAGACATACTTTTTCCTTTCATTGTAGAGACCCCTCTCTAGTTTCTTCCAACGGGCAAACATCAAAAGAAAGCTTTCACTACCACAAGGCAATCCAGCAGAAATACGATCCATATCAATTTCTGCATTCCCCAGTGCCGTTGCTATATCATAAGGAGGATTTGGTGAATCACTACCTATGACAGCTTTCTCATCTTCATCATCAGAAAGCATCTTTACTTGTGCGGTTATTTCTTTTGTCAACTCAGCCTGATAAGACAATACAAACCGATTATCATTACAGTTGTTTTGACACTGAAAGTTACTGCAAAAGGTAGCAATAGTTCTTAATATAGAAAGGAACACATAATGTTAAATTATAGAATAATAGTTCAAGAGGATTTAGGAAAATCCTCTATGAAGAACTCAATGAGAAAAAAAATGTCCATACCAAATCTGTGAGAAGCTGAGCAGCATTTTTAGGCACTCTAGCTCCATCAACCATCCATGGGAATTCCATAGGTTCACTACAATTTGCAACTTCAGAAGATGTGATGATATCATGCAATTGAGCCTGCAAAAATCAGGTATCTTTAGAGACATAGGAGAAAAAAATTGTACATGATCCATATCTCAAAAAGATGATTGCATATGAATTGAACATGTACAAACCATACATATTCTAGATTATTTTCCAAATTTGAATATAGAGTTGTTGTTATACATAATACATGGCTCCATTTTTCTTGTCTTCAACTCTTTAATTCCTGTTGGACCACACTTCTTTTGATTTCAAATATTAACTGAGTGCACCATACTTATAAATGTTTTATCCCAAATTCACAGTTGACAACATTTGACTGGCAACTTTGACTCCCTTGGAAAACTAATCTAAAGTTTGAAAACTGAAAGCAACAATTTGTTAAGTATTTGCAATGGCGTCTGAAGAATACCTTTGCTTCATTTATGTCAGTCATACCATCCTGAAGTCCATCTAGCATAGACGAGTCCTTACTAACAAGTGAAACCTGGAGATAGTAAAATCAGGAGAATTATGGTCCTGCTTTGCTCTGACTGGTATAGAATTACAGAAGAGGAACGGACCAGGATTGGTGTCAACTCCCCCTCCAAATCAAGAAGACCTTTAGCAAAAGCCGCAGCAGACATCTAAGATATATAACAACTACCATTATGCAGTCAATCAATAAAGAACTGAGACTTTGAGAGTACAAAAAGAATAATGGAAGACACTAAAGACAGGGAAACCAGCTTTTTCTGTGATGGCTAATGTCCAATAAGACACAAGACTAATAGTTCTTTTTCTTGGATGCCATGCACGTTATAATTTGGTTTAGTGAAACGACCAAATTTTTTACGAAGCATTTGGCAGTTTATAACAAGGTAACACTAATATACTAGTTTGATAGCTACAATGCCAAGTGATCTAGGGAAAAAACATTGAAGGTGACACAACCACTGAATTATACAGTACTATTTATTACAAAGTACAGTTACCAATGATCTACTTGAACCTAATCACTTCTTCATAAATACAATGCAATGAATAATTATAACATGGCATGCCACATAGGTATAAATGCATTAAGACATACACCTAACTGTACAACTTGCTACTAGGTAATGATGACCATTGGGTATCGTTTTTCAAATCCTGTCATAGTAGCATAAAGTTTGGGGCATAATACATATGTGGACATATAAAAATTTGTCGATTGTTTACGGTGAAGCTACCTAGTTTTAATTCTTAACTCAGAAGCAGAATTAGCTACTCCATGACAGTTAAGACTCCTATAAACCTCTGTCAATACTTAATACGTTGATTGATGATTCTTTAAAAAAAATGTTGATTGATATGGAACATGATGTATCATACACCAGAAGCCGAGCCTAGCTCAGTTTGGGAGGTGTGGATGAATGCCTAGACCACCTAGGTTTCCAATCCTCGTCGAGGACAATTTGGGTGTATTTTCTTTTCAATATTAATATTAATGTAAAGCCACTTAAATCCTCCTAGGTTGGTCTAACTTTTTTTTTACACAAACAGAAATGGAGAGCATTTACATACCTGAACGCGACCTTCATCTGAGCTATATATCTTCAGATCATGCCTATATGTACTGTGGAGGCGAAGCAATCCTGGCCCTTCACCTATAAAAATTTCACAAACTTAACCAGAGAGAGACAATGTTGCTAGGCATTCAAGAAAATCAAGATGGTCATGCAATAGATAAATAACAAAAGACTGGAAATTAATTTCAATTAAGGCTGAGCAGAATGGTATCCAAAATTCCAAATCGATAAAGAGAAAAAAGGAAAGGGATATAATAGGGTACTGAAGTTTTTTTTTCGTTGGGGGGACCCTGTTCCAGAATTCCTGTGCGAAGGGGCAGGTAATACAAAGGTGATGTCCTGTTTCGAGCGGACCGTTGCATAGGATGCAGCTATCCTGGTGAGGCCATCCACTGACTGCATGGTTTTCTGCTGTTAGAACTTGTTCACCGCACGCGCATGCCAAATGATGTCCGATTCTGCGGTGTAATGCCCATCATTGGTCCATTTCCATTTAATTTGGCCATCTAGATCGGGCTGCAGGTGCACTTACATCGGATCCAGAGGGAGACAAACTCTTGTAACTGTGTGGCTGTTGTGATTTTATTCCACAGTGAACGAATCCAAGTATCTTGGTCTAGTTCTTGCTGCACCGTTTTGTTCCTCATTCTTACCAATTTGAAGAGATGAGGAGGCTAGATTTTTGGGCAAATGTTTTGGTGGCTGATAACCCAAAATCAAGAATCAGCTGCAATTGTAATATACCAACTGAACTGAAATTACCAGACCTAAATCAAAAGACACATTCAGGCAAGATTTACTTTTGTCCAGTTAAGTCTTGACCTCAAATTGAGAGCCAAGGGGGCACGTAAAATACAGAAGTACCTAGATTGGAAGATATAGTGAAGACTATGCCAAAATGTATGCTAATCAGTTCAATGCATTTCAGCTAAACCCAATCATTCAAGCCAAAGTAGTCATTTGGTGACAA
This sequence comes from Bothriochloa decipiens, assembly GCA_023333625.1. NCBI lineage: Eukaryota > Viridiplantae > Streptophyta > Magnoliopsida > Poales > Poaceae > Bothriochloa > Bothriochloa decipiens. Next base: position 47,083,444 of record CM041634.1, read on the forward strand.
ACAGCAAGATAGACGATTACAATCTTTAACGAAGAATATTGACCAAATTTAGAAGGCATACTTGGATACATATTATTTCTGAAGTATCTTCCCAATTCTTCTGCCTGTGCAATTAATCAAAAGCATCCGGGAGAGAAACAGAGTATTATAAGAGTTACTCAAAATAAACCAACAACTCATCAAGATATAAGAAACAGAGCAATAACACCAACTTGGCAACTTATGAAACTGATAAATTTGGCACCCAGATACGTCCCAGAAATCATATAAAATGACACCTGAGGTTGTAGCATCCATTGCGTGTGCTGAACCATCATTTCAAAAAAAAAAAAAAAGGTGAAGTAAATTCTACCTGCTTCCTTCCTGCATGAGTTAGAACACCGCCATACTTAAGAACCATTAGGGCTTCAACTGGATACTCCTCCCCTTCTCTGTTATCTTTAGGAACGGGGATCCAGTTTGATGGTTTTAGCTGTACCTTCCTATAGATACCAGAAAAATGTCCACCCTGATGTCCAAAGTGAAATTTATGTATCAGAGAATTAATAATTCATTATACATTTTAAGAACGTAAAAATGCAAAAGAAAAATTGCAGAGAACATAAATATAAAAGATAGTAGATACACATTCTTATGAGCTGCAATAGAGGTGCCTCATCAAGGGAGGAATGTGGCAGAAGAGAATTTAGTCCTTGTTCATGCTGACCGCTTGGCAAATCTGGAAGCACATTCACGTGTGTTCAACCACGAAGAATCATGAGCAGCAGCCGTCACCGATTGTGTACTCGCTGAGGCCACACTCTGGTATCAGCCAGGGCAAAAGCACTTGGGATGCTGTTAGCACTTCTACATAGACTCAGCCCCTTGCCCCCTTCCATTCTTTCATTGGTTGTATTGCATCCAAATATAGTCCCAACGTGTTTGCTGGGATCGTGGACCCGAGTGCGCGCTTAAGCCGCTGCACTGTACCCAGACTCTGTTTTGTATCTATACAAAAATACACAACCCTCCTATGTATTCTCGAAAAAGAAGCAACTAATTTACCTCTTCAAGGACGGCTCTAACTTGGCGTAGCTTCTCCGCGTGCTCAACTTCGACGTCGCTATCACTTTCACGACCAGATCTAAAGTATATAGATAAATGAAAACAATAATAATATATAAAATATGGAAGATATACTCCTAAAGTACCTGATTCCACAGAATAATGCAGCACAACAAAACAATCCAATTCGCAACCAAGTTGTACTTCACAAACGAAATGTCACGCAAGATACTAAAAGTTACCTAGCTACACTTGCCACAAACCAAATAATTTATGAGAGCAAATGATGTAATGGCTTGGGTGGAAAACAGTGAAGGTAGGAATCAACTAAGAGCATATACATAGCCTTGATAGAATGATTGCCTAAAGGTTAATAAACAATAAGAGATGAGAAATTGACACTATAGAAACATACCTAGCACGCGGAACCAGGATTCTTGTTGCATCTAATAGATCTTGTAGCTGCAAAGCACTTTTAAGCTTAGCCTGAACAATAACAATAAAAATATCAGGTCAACCAAAAAGAACAAACGATGTGAATGAACTAAAGATAAAATGAACTGGACTGCCACACCTCTGCATGGGCCTTTCCACCATTGTATTTCAACATCAATTTCAAAAGCTTTTCTTCAGTTACTTTTAGCTTCACCTTCTGCTTTGGTGTGCGATCCCCACTTACAATTGAAGTAGGCATGCCTTTATAATATCAGAAAGCATTTTGATGGTTATAGGATTTCAGGATATTAAGTTCTTAATTATTATACTTACTGGCGTATAACAGCTATGACACAGCGCAGCTCTTCTGATGGCCTAGATATTCCAACAGTTCCCCTCTCACGACATCTCACAGCATCAGATGGTTGGACTGGCTCACTGATTTTCCATGGAAGGCTAGTAGGAATGGTTGATGGAATATGTGGAGCTTTCTCATCAAGAAAGATTTTCCTCAGAATGCATGCAGCATCATCATAGTACCTGGATCAGGAAGTGCTCACCCTCTAAATAGATACAGCAAGGGCTCTTACCTATACCTAGTGTATAAAGTTACAATATATATTGTGACTGAATGCTTACTTGTATGAACTTTTCACGAAACTCCAGCCATTGACATCACACACATAGGATGTTGCTTCTCCCAAGTCACACCTTAGAAGATCAAAGCCGCACACCTGCAGAAAGAAATTGGGAAATTCAAAAGGAGAAAGACAACCGTAGAGACAATATAGTCTATTCACTGCCCTTTCTCTCTCCAGAATGTGGAAATGAACATTTTGATGCCGCAGTGTTCAGTAGCAAAGAAACACAATTTCATAATGGTTCTGGGCAAATTTCGGAGTTGGCAGTGTACATCAGAAAATTACATGAATGAACGGTGTCCATGAGCAAAATCTGCCGTTATTTTATTAGGATTTTTAATACAAATTTCAAGGTCCCCCACCAGTTTCTAGTAAACAATCTGTTACTAATCTGTTCTCCGTTAACTTAGATATATTATTGATTGCAAAATAAATTTACCAAAGCAACAAAAAGCAATCATGTTGTTTACTTAGTGTAATTCGGTAGAAAGAGGTTTAATTTACCGCTTGTCTGAAGGCTTGGCAAATGCTCCTTGCGATTTGTTTCTCTGAAGGGGTTAATAGAACAGGATAGCGCACCTTCAAGCAAGACAAATATTATAACAACAGGATAGCGCACCTTCAAGCAAGACAAATATTATTACAACAGTGCTACATTGTGCATATGGGAAACACACACCCTTTTCTACATAAAAAGGGTTTGAGTTTCAGTCAGCACGTTGTAAACAGAGGTTTGATGTATAGAATGAGATTAATCCTGTCCCAAAAAGGTAAGGAACAGTACCTCTTTTCCATCAGAATTCCTCATGACAACCCCATCCACAACTGGAGATTTCCGTGCTTCAGCATGTGCATATACAGGCCCAACTGTATAAACCTACAACGAATGTCAAATACCATCTTCAGCACTTCCTTTTGAGTATTACAGTAGGAGAGGACTACTCTAAATAAAGAAAGATATGACATAATAAGTTAGCAAGGTTTTCCACCTTGACATCTGTCCCTCCTGTAGGCATGAACTCCTCGTAAATGTAAGATCCATCTCGCCTCACCTTCCTCACATATGGATAAAACTCACTAGATCGATTACCAACCTATGTATTCATAGGAATAATTTTGTCAGGTCAGTGCATTTTTGAGGAATTTTGAAATACACAATTATGATAAGATGAATAACAGACATGAACTTGTTTATATCAAAGAAGTAACCATAGGAACACTGGAACAAATAACCACATAGTATGTATTGTTGGAGCTTATTCTTTATCATTTATCTAGCAGTTTACTACACTTAAGTAGTACTGAACAAACATCAAAGATGCTAGTTCACTGTAATACTCTTGAACTTAAGTTAGTGACTAGTGAGAAAGCTTGATGGCATCAGCTCGATAACAAAAATGGATAAGAATAAGCAGAATGTTAGAGCATAAAGCAGATTGCCTGATAGTCTATTTTAGCTTATATTATATGTAACTTCTTTACCCCAAGAAAATTATGATGAGTGAAATTGTTAGCAGAAATATTGAATACCATAACAGGTGGCCACATTCAATCATAGCCAACTTGAACTTGAAGGTAATAAATCCTCACCTTACGAAATAGTTCTTTCATTCCTCCACCAGCTGAGCTAGGATAGTATATCATTATGTTATGGTCATCACCTTCATACAGCAACAATTATAAGCAGCAGAAACATGTTTATTCTGTTATTTTACAAAGATACAAAACGATATAGGTGTTGGATATTTTTTCAAAAAAACGCAGGAGAACTGCACTTCATTATATTAAGAAGATAGGAAAGGGGGAAAGACCCCAAATACAACACACACCACAACGCACACCACACAACCCCAAATAAAAATTACATATGCGCCTGTGACAACAAGGAGACGACCAAGACTAGACAACCACCTTTTCCATCCCTTTGGGTATAAATGTATTGGACCAAAAAAAATGACAACTGACATTATTAGACCCAACACAGAGAAGAGTCAACAAGAAATAGAGCAAGAGAAGGACATTATTAAACTTATCAAATTATGAGCTGTTACCATCAATGGGTTTCTCCACGAAAGGCTTGCAAAACCGCTTCCCATGGATCTCGATAAAATCATCTTCCTCGACAAAGTAGCTTAATTCTTGATTAGGGTACTCTCTTCTGACAACAGCATAGGTTGGAACAGGAACCCCATACAACTTAAGTTGCTAAATGGTGAACAGAGAAAGAGAAAAGAAAAATCAACACTTTCGAACAAGATAATGTAAGTTTGGACTATATTACAAGACACTAGAACCTTTGCAAACTCTAGTTCATCAGACTTTTCTGTTGGTTTCAGAAGAAAACCTTTCTGTAAGTACAATTGGATATAAATCATCTACTCCCATGAAACCTACAAATATCTGCTGGTGAGTAACAGTTACTTGGAGGTGTGTTCATGGGCCCAACCAACTAGACTATACCTCTTCATCTTGAATTGGGTGCCTATTTTATTCTTATTGAAAAACCGGCTAGTTCCTCTTACGTTGGTCCCACTTTTTTGGGGGGAGAGAAAGAGATTCAGAAAAGGGTACATTTCAGAGTGCTAAGGTTAAACAGGAGACGTCTGTGCATAATATTACTGGCATATTTTTGGTTTATATTCTGTTATTTTAAAAACTAAGAACGAAAATTTGTTTGTTCTCTATTTAGTTCAAATTAGCACCCCTCAAAGAAATATAGGGAAAGGGAAGTAATCCAGCTTAAAAGAATCTAATAGAGACAAGGAATTAGTAATGTCAATACCTGATATACTTTGCTGCGGTCATGAAGGAGGTATTGCGGGGCCAACTCGTTCACCACAAAGGGCCTAAAGAATATATAAGTTACTTCATGGAATCTTAAACTCCTCAGGGTAACATGAGCCCCCTTGCTTGCAATCAAATGTATTTGTCACTTGCATTGCATGCTTGTCCAAGCAAGAAGTAAAATGAATATGTTTCCTCAAAAAAAAAAAGCAAAATGAATATATTAAGAAAATATAACTTCTGAAGTTCTGTTTCATTTCTTCAGTCATGGGAAAGGGCATAGAGGAACTCATGTCTAGGAAAATAAATGCCATGATGATTGGATTCCAAAAATATTATTACTAGGAGAGTTGGTTTAGACTTAACTATTAGTCAAGGGTGCATATTGAGGTAACTGTTAACAGATTAGAAGAAAATTTATTTGATGTAATTCATTACTCCATATGTAAGCCACACATGGATCAAACATATAATACTCCCTCCGTTCCAAATTGTAGGTCATTTTGCTTTTCTTTAGATGAATAGTTTTTACTATGCATCCAAACATAGGGTATATCTATAGGTGCATGGCAAAAGTTACATATCTAGAAAAGCCAAAACAGCTTACAATTTAGAATGGAGGTAGTACATATTTAAATCCAACACTTTACAAGTGCTATGCTTCTGGGGAGGTATTTAACCTTCGTAAAGCTGCATATTTCTCTGCCTTTTCTAGTGGATACCCAGACGAGTAGAAGGCGATTAGACAATCACATAATGGCCAACTGCCAAAAAAACAGTAGCAGTTAGTATAATGAATCAGCACCAACTTGAACTTAGGATGGTGTCACCAAATAAAATGCTGGCCTACAACTCAACACAAACATAATTAACAGATATATGATAACTAAAGGACATAACATAATTAATGTGAGATAAGATCTATCCAGAAACACAGAATAATCCTCACTGGAAAGCCGAGACTTCTACAAAAATCCACACTATAAAAGATTTACTCTTGACAATTATCTAACATACCTTTCAATGGGATCTTCAAGAATCACTTTGTCACCAAAAATTATAATCTGCACCCATAAAGCATAATCATATTATTTTAACCTCTTGATATTCAGTATAATACAAATAGTTATTGAAGTTGCTTGCAGAATAGTTTCAGGATTCTTTGAACACCAACAGGGCCAGAAGAATAAACTAGACCTGGCATATGTGCCTTGAGCAGTATAAAGTTAAAAGTGTAAACTTAACTGTCCAGCTTATTCAGGGGGGAAATGGGTAAAGAATACAGAGATTATGAATTGGATAGGATTTATATTGTATTAACACAAGAAAACCAAGGACCATGCCATGGTAGCCTGGTAGCGTATTCATGACGTCACAAAATGGCAGAGTTCAAGTTTCACAGGATCGAACAATGTAACTTCCAGAAATCAACCTTCTATATATCATGTAAAGAAAAGTGGAAGTAAAATCGCAGATTGTATAACTGCAGCTTCTTTCATATCATTTGGTAAACAGCTAGCTTGGAATCGTGTGTAAGAAAACTTTTATTCACTGCATCTGCCTTTGTGTATTTATTTGTTTATTTTTTTAAAAAAAACACGAACAAGTAGTTAGCCAGAATAGGAACGGAACGCAAAGGATAATCCGGCCGGGATAACACATTTCTGAGCCATACCTCGAACTCCCCGAACGCGCGCAGCCTCTCAAGAATCTGTTCCATGGGAGAACACGACACCTACAAAGTTTCCACAGGGAAAATCAATCGAATCAGCAAGAAGAAACGCCAGCGTCAAATCATTAGTTTCCCCAGAGTCCAACCGCTGACCTTTTTTTCCATGACGCAGACACCAATCTTGATCTTGTCGCCGTCGCCCCAGCCATCATTGCGCCTCGCCATCCCCTCACCGTCACCCCCTTTGCTTTCCGCGGAAAGAACAGACTGTTATGGCTAGAAAGGGAATGTTTGTTTCTTGGACATTTACTACGCTACTCAGGACTGGAACCTCATCAGACGTCTTGAAACTTTGTGAGGGATCAGGGTGGGGGAGAGCGAGCTGACGAGCAGCCGAAGCCCGGAGGCCGGAGGGGTGCGTGAGCGTGGCCAATGGGCACTACTGCGTGATAAGGAGATGCTCTCGCCATTTCTTTCCAGTTCTATATTGAAAAACAGAGGAAAAAAAAGGTTTGTTTGACACTATACTGTATACATATGGAGCATCGAAGTACGCATTAAAGTGTTCTTGGCTAGATTCTTCGAAGTTGTGAGGTCGAGAATGGCCTAATAGTATATTTGAATTCATTGATAATTTTTCATTAGTCTCTTGTCCTTTTTGACCTTTTGTCTAACTACAACTGTATAGAAAAAGATTCTTATTTAGCCTAGATATTGTTAGTGAGATATTCTGTCACTTTTTACCTGCGAATTAGTCTGTCACCTTGTAAGTGGCGAATACTTGCTTTGTAATGTAATTAATCTTTCCCACATATTCTTCCTTTTTTTTCTTGTATATATAGAAAAAAGAGAGCATCTTGAATGCCAACACGACCACCAAAGCATACTGGTTTTTCAATCATCGCACTGCCATACCCATTCGCCCATCAATGTAATTTATCCTCTGTAGAAAAAAAAATCGAACTTCGCAAGTTTGACTAGCAAATTACTCTGTTTATATACATAAAATGTGTGTTCAAGTGAATTGTAAGATGCTATTAAAGTTTTCAGCCATTGTTGATGCATAGTAACAGAAATAAGAGTCAAAATCTATTCTAGAAGACTTTCTGTTACAAAAATAATAATATATTTTATACTGATGGAGGGAGAGAGTATTGTTATTAATTTTAGGAAAAAAGGAATAGTACCAAACTAAGGCTGGAGTGGAGGGGCAGGCGGGACAAGGTAGGAGTACCAAATCTTTAGATGAAGTCTCAGCCATTCACATCCCAAGATAAGTAGGGTACATTCAGTTAATACACGAGAATATCCGGGCAAATGCTGCCGTTAAAAGACCAGCCAAAATCAGGCGAAACGGGGCCGTGGTTTCATTGGCGCTCCCGTCCGCATCATCGATGTCGACGTCGAGATCGCCGAGGAACATCCAACCGGAATATCCCAAGGCAGCAGGCGCGCCTGATTTGGGGGGCGTCTGCATGCATATTTTCTGACCAAATCGTATGATGCTTACCAGTTGACGATAACAAGGACTTGTTGTATCCTTTCCATCAACGTTCAAGTGAAAAACTCTTTGCTTACTCTGGACTAGACTATTACCAACTACTAAAGCCTGCGAGAGCTAAGGCATGGCTAGAATATGCGTGTTTTAGTTGAAATGAGCCGTTTGGTTCCACAAGAGTCGTGTATCTTCCTGTATAGCCAGCCGATGTTGAATAAAGGTGCTGTCGCTGCCATCTGCCGTGTTGACGTGTTGTCCTCGTTCGCAAGGCCAGAGCTCATCAGCTTGACCTTTTTGAAGGCAGCATCCAGGAATATCGTTTTGTTTACAAACGAGAACCAGATGCGTCACTACTGTGTTATTTATTTTGTAGACAACCCCAGAATATGTGCAATGATGAATTGCCACCGAACGATATTGTACTCTTTATTTTCTCCCAGGCTAGCTCTCAGCTCCACCTCTAATGGCAAAGTCAAATGTGTAGCTCAAAACCAGAGGAGCCAAAATATTTGCACAAACAATTCAACCATTATCTTCATTGTATCACAACAAAGTGCCGTCTGCTGTTTATTCTTCGCTGATGTTTGGCAAGGAGAATTTGGTAGACAGCCACTAGGGCGATTTCACCGCAATGGTAAATCCACTTCCACAGTAGACGGCAAGTGAACCAGATGCCCGCTGCCCATTGTCACCTATATCTACTCTCCGAGGAGCTACATGATCCGAAGTGTCGCCCAAACCAAGTTGTCCATGCTCTCCCCAGCCCCAGGTGAAGACTGTACCTTTATCTGAAAACAAAATAAACAAGATCAAATTAGTCGGTTTCATCATGAATTTCTTTTTCTTATGTGCACATCACCAGCCTTTGGAAGAACTTTTACCTGTTACCAAAGCAGAATGCTCAGTTCCACTTGCTATCTGCACCACCTGTTCTCCATCAATAAATGGAACCGTCTCCAACATTGACAATGAAGATGAACGATCATGAGAGCTGCTCGTTGGCCTTGTGTTCAATTGCTGCCCCAATACATTTCCTAACCCAGGGAGATCACATTTCTGGTGGCGGTAAACACCAAGCATGTACAATTCTCCAGCTGCGATACAAGGTCGTAATAAATGTGAGAGCTTATTATCAAAGTATAGTTCAAATGAAACACATTGCACACGCACCTGATAAAACTAATGCATGGTGCCATCCTAATGCCACTTGAGAAACATTCGAAGAGGGTAAAATTCTCCGTGGTTGGTCATCATCATCTTCTCCAATTAATGATCTTCCCCAGACGTACAGATGACCAGATTCTGTCACATCAAATGGAAGGGGGGGTTATGGTCCAAGACTGAAGAGAATATGAGAGTCAACAACTACAGAACTACAAAGCTTACCGCCCAGTGCAGCACTGTGATCACCATTGGCATATATATTAACTATCTTACAATTTGGAAAACCATCAATCAGTCTAGGAACATTATATGTTTTTTGGTTCCTAGAAACACATTTACCAACTTGTCCTCGTCTTGCAGAGCCAAATCCATGCACTGAATTGTCTGAGAAAAAAGTACAGTGTCATCTGTTGGTAAAGCATATGGATTTTGTTAAGTATTTCAATGTACCAAGCAAGAGAGATGGTTCAGTTCAACGGCAGAGCTACATGGGGCACCTACAGCATCTCCTGCATTTACATCACTACTCACTAGCGCAGAAACCAAAAAGGTGTAGCTCTGATCCTACAGTTGTGAACAACAAACACTTTATGTGCTGTGCTGCATGAAAAGAACAACTAACAGCACTGATTCAAGCCACCGCTTTATGTGGCCCTTGGCAGGCATAGCACTAGCTCACTTCCACCTTGATGAACTCATTGAGATAATTTATTCACAAGGAAGGACAACATATAAGGTAGTGTACCTCCCAATGGACGCCAAAGAGCTTCTACTTCCTCTGATCTAATCTAACGAAAGATAATACCAATGTGGGGTTGGGAATAATTTCTCTCAACTCTCAAGAACAATATAACTCTAGACTATGCATTGTGATTAAAACAGCGTAGATCTAGGGTATTATCACGGATTTAAGGAAATGCTGAATGGGTGTTTCTAGAAGGTAAGAAAGTAAATTGCTGGGGTCTATGAACATGCAGTTTCTTAAAAAGAACTATGTAGTTGATTTCCACCATAACAACTGGGCCCATGGTTTTACTTACCTTTCAGTAGTACAAGAGAATGACGCATACCAAAAGCAAGCTTCTCAATATGCTTTGCATTAAAGTATGCCACTTCAAAAGGAAAATTCCTTGAGAGGTTATCACCAGTGCCAAGTTGTCCAAATGAGCCATCTCCACACATGAAGAGTCGCCCAGAATCTGAAAATAAGAACTAGAAACATCACAGTAAAGCTCATAAGCAATTGTTCATTTTTCAAATAAACAGTGGTAATACCAAAGAAATATTGAACTCTTCATGAAAAAAAAGAACACATGAAACATATAATACATAAATTTCATATAGAACATTTCAAAAAAAAAAGATTCTATATACAAACGAACAAAAAAGGAAATGAATAGTTTTAGAATCGGGAGACCTGTAGCGAATCCAGAATGGTTCCATCCAGCAGACACACAGGTTACAGTATGACTTTCAAGGAAAGTAACCAACTTCGGATGAGGGATGCTGTCCAAGTTCCCATGACCAAGTTGTCCATGTGTACCTCTGCCCCAAGTAAATACTTCACCATCACCTGAAATGTTGAGTATACTGCAACCTTATTTCCACAAAAATAGTAAAGTTGTATTGTAAGGTGCATCAAGAACTAACACATGGCAGCTAATTTTCTTTAGAACTTGACCAACCATATAAATTTGGCTTCTAAGTAAACAGTCAACCGCGAACAAACAGCACCACTTGATAATTAAACTGTTTTTGAAGTTGCTATGGTTTATGCTCTTTCCTATGGATTTCATCTCTAGCCTACCCAACTTACTTGGGACTAGTAAAAGATTACGTTGTTGTTGTTGTCGTTGAAGTTGCCACAAGTAGAAACATTGTGAAGTGTTTAATCAATGGTTTTATCTCCTCTCAATACTTAATGAATGATTGCTCCACAAAATGCAGTGGACGAAAATAACTGGTAGCTTCATTACAGTAGTAAGGTATGGAGATGCATTCACAATATTTTCTTAAATTACAGATTCAGATTCCACACAAAGTGGTTCTGATAGTGTCAAAGTGTCAGTGGTGATGTGTTTACCAAGTACCTGCCACCAAGCTAACATTTACTTCTAGAAGCATACCAAGTTGGGTTAATGTTGCCTAGATATACATTGGATAGCTGAGCATGGTAGGAGGCCAATCTGCCCCAACTTGGTTGCCAAAACTACTCTGTCATTGATAAACCAGATCTTCAACTTCTAGCAACGCGAGAGCCATAATCATAACTACTATTATCACACTACTATGTCGTTTTGTCGCGGTATCAGACACCTCGCCTTGGTCCCGACAAGCGTTGTATTATCATTCTAATTTCCCTTAAAGCAATACGGGCCAACGGTCCGTTCTCGAAAAAAACACTACTATTTCTACAACAGTGGTCAAAGCATGGAGAAACCGTGGCAAGAGTTCACTTGATCAACCCCTATCTTATTAGCACATCCTAAGGTGGCCAGGCTTACTTGTGAGGGCGATAGCGTGGGCGCCGCCACCAGCGACGAAAGAGATACGGCCGCGGCATCGAGTGGGGAGAAGCAGCGGCTGCGGGAGGTGGTGATCGTCGAATCCGCCGTTCCCCAGCTGCCCGTCCGTGCCCGCGCCCCAGCTCCACGCCCAGTCCTCCGCCGCCGCCGCCGCCTCCTCCTCCTCCGGCTCCCGCCGCCACCGCCTCTCTTCCGGCGCGGCAGCAGCCATCGCCTCTTTCAAGCCTGTTTCCGTTCAGCTAGGGCATACACGGTCGACCTTCGAGCCGACCCTAGTGAAAAAGCTTGGCGGGTGTGCGCGCGGGTGGCGGAGGAATCGGCGGGGCCAGGGCAGCACAGCAGCCGCCGCTGCCGTCGCAACGCACAGCGCGGCGAGCTTGGCGTGGCCTCCTACGGCGAGCTCTAGGAGGGGGCGGCAACGGACGCTTCGCGCGGGCGGATGACCGCGGCGGCTTCGAGTGGCTCTTGCGCGGCGGTCGTGACAGGGACAGGGACAGGGACAGGGACAGGCGATGTGCGGAGTAGATGGGAGATTGGGAGCGGAGGCGGAAGAGGGGGAAAAGGGCGATTTTTGCCTTTACAAAGGAAAAAAAGCTATTAATTGCGGGGTTTTTTATGAAGACTATTAATTGTGGTTCATGGCTCATTTCCAACACAGTTATACTCCGTAGTTTGCCAATAATGTAGAAGAGTTTCATTCGTATAAAGCTCTCTCTATTTTTACAAAAAAATTTATCATTTTTTTCATGGATACAATATCATATTAGCATATTTAATGTCCACAAAACTCCTATAAAATTTCCATTAAGATTGGCTTTAGAAAAGTTAATGTCATTATGACATCCATCATCAGAATGGCATAGGGGATAAAAAGAAGTCCAGAGCAGTGGTAGCTATGAGAGCAAGTTTAATAACACAGCTCGCTGCTAGCTGTACGTATCCCTGCACCTCACCACAAAAATGTTTTCCACTTAATAATATGTCTAGAAGTTGATATGGATATAACAATATTTTTTATAACTTATACTACTCTCTCGGTCCCTAAAAACATGTGAGAACGTGACATTCAAAACATGTCTCAAAAAATATGAAACGCTGAGTTGTGGTCGGCTGTCAGTGAGACCTGTACCAAATCTTGTCGTGGACATCACCTTTACAATGCCATGGTGTTCTCCGGGTTAACCCCGTTTTTGCTGCCCACCGAGACAAATGGGCAGCTAAGACGCCGAAAGCTCTCGAGAATGGACAAAATGGTGACATGGTATATATGATGGGCCTGCCGAGTGTGAAAGAAATAAGAATCCGTCCATCTCCAGAGCTGATCGATGCTCCATTAATTCGAACGACGAGATCAAATCGGTGACAGCGACGCTCGTGTTCGCGGGATCACGTGATGGTGCAGATTCTGCGCGCTGGTGTCACTCTTTCTCGTCCCTGGTCGTGCGAATGATTCCTTATCTTCCCTCAAGAAGAAATCCAGAAGCGTTCACACTTGGCGCAAAGAGAACTTGAGGGTTCACACTTGGCGCAAAGAGAACTTGAATGTTTTGAGGGAAAGAGAACTTGAATGTTAGAGACAGGAATCTACGATGGAGATATAGAAAAAGGGACAAAACGGGCTAAAGGAGATTTCAGACAAAATTGATAAAAAAAAAAAAGAGAGATTTCAGACAAAAGGGCAACGGCCAACGGATTAAAAGCTCCGACGAAGCTTTATGCTTATTCTTACCCCTTGCGTGCGTGTGTTGTTGGGCGGTCGATCTGCTGACAGCGGCGCACGCACGAAGAATGCTTTGGACTCTTCAAGTGCCTTTGAGATGCAACTCGTTCGCAGCATATGGTAAATATGCTCTCCCAATGCAAGTAGTTGTGCACTTCGTTGCTGCTATTTATATCCCCGGAGCCTTACTCTTCTCTTCCACCGCACGGGATCAGTACATCACAGAGCCATCATCGTCGGAAGCTCTCCGCTCTGAGCAAGATCAGAGGCCGTCACCCGTCAGCATGAGCGACCGCAGATACGGGTACTCGTACCCGCCGCCCCAGGGTAAGTGTCCTACATGTGCCGTGCCACGCACGAGCTAACGACGACTGCGATTGTGATCAAATTACTACGGTATATATAGGTGTTGTTATGCACTACTTAAATAGACCTTAATTAATTGCTGGACTATGCCCCTGGAACACAGGGTACTACAACAACGGACCGCCGGTGATGGCGCCGCCGCAGTACCAGTACGCAGCTCCGCCGAGGAGGGAGCCGAGCTTCCTTGAAGGATGGTAAGCAGCCATGCATGCATGGACACGATCTACCTGCTTGCTGGCCTAGCTACGTACTGCCGTTAGACCTCCTCATCAGCGCGATTGTATACGGAGTATAGTAGGAAATTTTAGAGGTTCAGGAAAGGGTATTTCGTGAAAACGACACCATCAGTAATATAACTTGCTGAAGAAAAAATAAATCTGAAAAATTCTGTACTAATAAGATGCTTTGTGTTTTCTCTTGCGAACACATGCAGTCTCGCTGCTCTGTGCTGCTGCTGCCTCATAGACGAGTGCTGCTGCGACCCGTCGGTCTTATTTGTGAGCTGATCCGGTCTCGACCACACTACATTTCGCCGTGTCCCAGCAGCCCCCAGAGACATACTATTGCATAGGAGTGTATCATATATGTATTGTACGTAATACTGAACGTGTGTTCGCGCTTAGCACTCGCGCCTTTATGGTGATGGTGTTCTCACCCTATATATAAGTTCAAACGGCAAGTTGTCCGTTTAGTTCATGTCCCGGGGTCAGAGAGATGGACACTGCATGATCCGATCCAGGATTGTAGATGCTAGCGCATGTGTTACTGCACTTGTTTGAGCACAACGCAACACGATATATGTGTGTACGAGTACGAAATATATTTGAATAATATGATGAAGGCAGACACAAAAATGCTTCGGTGCGATGGAGTGTTTGTGTCTGTCTTGCAGCAAAGGCTCTTCTGAACTTGCCCGTGATTACATTTGGGCCCAGTTCTATTATAGTCTGACCCAATCGACATTATGGTTCGGCCTGCACTGTTTGGGGAGCAGAGTTGGGCTTCTTTCCGTTATATATTCTTCTCATATGGGCTTTCCCAGATATCTATAGCTATACCTAATATTAAATTGACAAAATTTCAATCTGCCTGTGCTTTTCTTCCGCTCCTATTGCCGTGTCCGTGTGGGTTACGGTGGCTGATTAACGTTAAAAGGGGTGGGGAAAAGAATAAAAGAATATAGGCTGATTATTAACGTTAAAAGGGGTGGAGAAAGGAATAAAAGTAATATAGAGTTCGAGATGTAAAGATATAAGAGAGAAAAAAATGTGGAAGGGCATTAATTATATTTAAAATATATCAAGGTTCATGACATAAAATATTCAAATTTGATATTTATAGAAACAGAGATTTCATAAAATTCACTAAAATTATAGAAAATCATAAAAATATCACATCACTTCGTTTATTTCATAAAAATATGATCTATCCTTACATATTATGAATGTTGTTAGATTATTCTTTATCTATAAGTTAAAAATATTTATAACAAAATAATTTTGTGCTTTACAACAAAATGAAAATTATACCATGGTGCCGCTTTTTTTTCTTTTGCATACTCTTTTTTTTTCTTTTGTCCTCACATCCTATAGTGACTCGGTCAGGCCATGGACGCACAGGCCCCTACTCTAAAGACGCAGCTGGCACAAGACGCCAGCGCGAGGCTGTCAAGACACCAGGTGCATGAGCGTGACGGAGCTCTCAGGACTCGGTGGCCAATTATGATCGTAACGAGACTATATTCCATTCACTGATCCATGGTGATCGCAGACGTGTGCCGACCCGCATCGCTAATCGGTCAATAAATTCTTTTATGATCAACAATAAAATAAGAAACCGAACTTTCTTCTGATACATCATACGTTTAAAATGGACTATATAATAATTAATCTATATATATGGTTTATACTACGAAAAAGGCTAGCCAAAAATTGACGATAGTGTTACATCGATTTAATTGCTCATTATAGTATACACATTGTACCGATTTGAAAAGACGTATTAAAACAGAGAACATGACCATTATACTTATATATCTCCAAATTACTATGCATATAACCACTCAAATTGTTCGACCAGGTGCAACGCACGGGCATATTTTGCTAGTCTCTTATAAAGATAAACCACACCAGGGATTTCTCTCAACATACAAGTTATGCACATCAACAATCAACTCATCAATCTACAATAAGTTGCATTATGACCAACTAGCACATATAATTATGATAATTTCTCTTGATCCACTAACATGTATTTAGTTATACACAAAGATGTGTCAATCCATTTATCAAAATTAGTTTAAGATAGTTTCATTTATATAACAATAAATATAAACAGTCTAATTTTTTAAATTATTTAGAATACCTGCAGCAACGCGTGAGGTATCCACCTAGTTATTTAACTCGTATTGAAATTTTTTGTCCTCCCAAAAATTCCCCTGCCTATATCTTCCCCTAAAAAAAATTCCCCTATATATCAATCCATAACATTGTCACCTAAGCAATCTTGTTTTTTTAGAGCATCCATCACTTCCTCTTGGATGCTCACGGGACTTTACGTACATCTAGGTTAAATACTTAAATCACGTGAAAACAGTGGTACACCAGTTCCCCAAAGTTTCAGGATTTGAATTATTTGACGATCTTTTTTTTTTACTCCACCGACCGTGAATTTGACTATAAGAGATTGGATAAGAGAACTCTTAGATACCCTCTTAGGACCGGCGTGGTTTATAAAATGTATAAAAGGCCATATATTGTTGAGCTTTGGCACGATTTGTATACTTTCTAATAATGTAATCTCTTTGGGTGGTTTATCTTATCTATATCTATATATTTGTATATGTATATATCTCTTATAATTCTAGACTCTACTAGAACTCTATCTCGACATGCAAGTCATCCAAAGTTGTAAACTTTTCACATCCATCATGTCTCGTCTGTTTGAATTTGTTACAAGTAGAAGTAGAATTTGGTTCAACTACTTTGTTATTTTTAAATAAATAGGTAAATGCACATGCGTTGCAACGGAAAAAAAGATATCAAGACGATATATGTATGAAAGTGTGTTAATTGTATTGTTACCCTAAATATATACTGTGAGAATGATCAGTATGATATTCAGGACATAATATTGCATAAGTCTTCAATTTTACATGATTAATTTTTTTGACAAGAAATTTACATGATTACTTGGGTCAGCACAAACTACACATAGGGGCTCCTTTGGATGGTGGGTCAGAAAAATCAGTTTGTATTTTAGGACAAATGTTCAGGACCATCCATAGAAAAGAAAATGTTGCAGGTGCTAGGTAGTTAGTTCACACAAGCAAAGCTCAGAAAAACTGCAATAGAAGTCAGTTCTTGCTACAGAATATAGTACTGCCAGGAACATAACAAAGGAACAATTAATAAGAAAATACAGTCTTATTTCTTGCCAATAAAAAAGCGGTCAAATTTAAATAGCAATGTTCCAGTTTCATGTTCAGCTATATATAACAGTGATCAGAGCATCTGAAAGAAGTATCCTTTTTGAAGTATGTATTCTTAGTCTATTAGATGCAGATAAGTGCATAATATTTCTATGAAATAGAAACCAAAGATGCATGTTCTCCCACTTATGTTGCAACACTGGAAGCATTGATTGAGTCAGGGTACTTGCTGATGAAGAAGCACGAACTGATAATGAGCTCAAAACTATAAAAAGAATGTATTAAGAAATCCAAACCAACAGGTTTCTAGCAGACATGCAAACCTTATGTTCAGGGAATTGCTCAGTGACAGGGATGGGGGAGCTTGCCGTCTTGGCCTCGGTGTGTGCCACTTGGATGAGCTGCTGCTGCAAAAATCTAACATGTCACCAAAAATCAGTACACACAGCCATTCAATTTGCAAATGTTGGAAGGCAATTCTCAACTGCAGGAACATTGAGTCAGTCACATGAATATCGAAAATTTACATGACTAATTACCAGAGCTTGGATGAGGGCCACTGCCTTCCAGACCTT
This sequence comes from Bothriochloa decipiens, assembly GCA_023333625.1. NCBI lineage: Eukaryota > Viridiplantae > Streptophyta > Magnoliopsida > Poales > Poaceae > Bothriochloa > Bothriochloa decipiens. The sequence continues at coordinate 47,101,298 of CM041634.1, forward strand.
CCTCGGGCACTGGTCTGAGTGTTTCAAAAACAACCATGACCGCTAGTCACCTAACGCTAAATACGATACAGAAGAGAAGAGATCAGTTTCAGTAAGCAAAGAAGGCAGCTGTTTCAAGCCATAAATCACGGAGCTATTTCAAGCTTGATGAATAGATTATGTTTTCAAGCCGTTAATGTACATTCAGTTACCATGACTCTGAAAACAATATTTAGCATGGTTCAGTTATCTGAAAAAATAAACATCCTTACAGAGGAGCATATAAGTTCAGTTATCTTGGAAACAATTACACGATAGACCAGTTGTAGATAATCAACCAAAAGAGAGCAGAACTGAGTCAGTAGTTCATAGAGCCGACATCAACATCTAGTTAAACAGTTGGCCACCAGCTGTCAGCCTTGATCGACATTGGATTAAACACACTTTGTCCGTCAGCTACTATCACTGTCCGTCAATAGTACAGAGGTATTATCAACCTGAACCTGAGGATCGAGGTCAATAAATAAGAATAGAGAGAGATCGGGCTGAGGAGAGGATCCAGGTCAAGGAAGAACAAGGAAGAAGAATAGAGAGAGATCGGGCTGAAGATAGGTATACCTGGACTCCTACTGGAGGAAGGGGATATGCGGATACTCAGAAGCAGGCTGAGGAGATAAGACCGACAGATCGGCGGCCTGACCACGGTTTTAGGCTTCGGCAGAAGGCACCAGCGCCACCGGCAGACGGAGGGCCGGGAGCAGGCGTGTCGAGGCAGTCTCCATGCCGGAGCCGGAGGACGCCCGCTGGGGGAGGCCGTGAGCGGGGTGGATGCGGGCCGGGAGCGCGCGGTCTCCGCGCCGGAGCCGAAGGACGGTCGCCGGGGAGGCCGGGAGTAGGTATGGAGGCGGCGTCGCGGCGTCGGTCAGCTGCGCCGGAGGAGGCCGGGAGCGGCGGCCAGGCGAGGTCGTGGAGGCGGCGGTGTGGGCGTGGGCGGGAGTCGTGCGTGAGCGGCAGTTCCGACCCGCGTGGAAATCGCGTGGGGCGCCGGGTGAACTGAAGGAGCGGGGTGGTTGTTTCGCTTACCGGGGAGGGGAAGCCGCGTGCGGTGCTTAATTAGCCGGGCGGACGGATTAGTTAGCGATGATGATATCATTTGAGCCTTTTTAGGAGTAAGATAAAGTAAAAACTTACTCAAAATGACTTAAAACCTTTTTATAGCAGAAGCATTTTCGTAAGCTAAACCGAAAATAGTTGGAGTCCACGTGATGGAACCTAACATTTTATATAGGTTTAATCTCTCTCTCTCTTCACACCCATCATGTCCCGTCTGTTTGAATTTGTTACAAGTAGAAGTAGAATTTGCTTCAACTACTTTGTTTTGATACTTTTTAAATAAATCAAGTAAAAAAAACTTATTAAAATGACTTTAAACCTTTTTAGCGGTAAAAGTTGTGATTGATAAGTTTTATCCAGGAGATTTTGTTGATGTTTTGTTATACTAAAGTTTTTGTTAAAAAATAGTTAAAAAAGTTGTTCTAAAAAGTCATCCTGGATATGTTTTCCAAAGTTGTTGAATCCGTATTAGTATGAGTTTCTAAAAATTTCTTAAATATGCTAAACAACGAGAAATAGTGTACAAGTTATGCGTAAAAAGGAAGTGACAAAATGGAAGTTTCTCAAACGAAGTTCTCACAACGATGTTGTCCTTAAAGTAATGTTGATAATATTAATGCCAATGAGTTGTTCTAGGAGGTTTGTTCAGGAGAGAAAGCAAAAGAGTTGTGTGTATAAATAATAAATAATTAATTGTACATTGCTTTCTAAAATCCAGAAAATAAACTTTATAAAATTGAAAATTAGAGTAGTTGTAGAAATGATGATTGTTTTTTTCTAAAAAAACAAAATGGATAGTGTCATGGCTGTAAGGGATTGATCGCCGGTTTTGCCCGCGACGGGTACCGCGAGGCTGTCGTGTTCGCACCAGAGACGCGTTTTTCCCATTTATAAGAAACCTGGAAAGTGACGCTGCAATGCTGCTTGAAGCTGCTGCAGACGTCGTTATCGACGTCAAGCCCGGCGAAATTTTACAGAAAAAATAATAAATAACAAAAGGAGCCCGATTTTGGCCTCACCCTCGGGCCGCGCGCCGTAGCTAATCCTGTGCGTGTTGGAAACGAAAGCTGTCCTTGTCCGGCAACGACTGAGCTGCTAGCTTTTGTCTTCTCGTTTGGCCCCCGGCACGCCCTGAAAACAAATGGCAGGCGCTTGCGCATGGTCAGTCCTCGTGGCTCCGAGAACCGAGCCTAGCTCGGTTGGCAAGCACTATGGGTGTGCAGGCTGCCGGCGCGAGTTCGATCCTTGAGGTCGACTGCGTTTTCTCACCGGACAGGTTCCAAAAAATAATTTTGCCTAGCCTCTCACGTATGGAGATATATCTGAACATGGTTATAGGTTTATTTATACATATATGATGTGAGTAGTGTATATGTGTTAAGTAGACGTGCGTGATGTGTGTACGTATATAAATAAATACTACAGCTGTAACCAGACGAGAGGCGTTAAAAAAAAAAGTCCTCATGGCTCCTGATCCATTCAGTTTCAGAAGAGACTGCATTTGTATACGGTTCAGTTCCTGAACTCACAATCGTTAACCGGATGGTGCCTGTACGAGGAGAGACTGGCATGAGAAAAGAGGCATGGTGGTCACTGTTGTTGCTGGAGTTCTCGAGGTTGGACTGCTGCTTCAGTCAAGGAACAACCGTCGAAGATAACGGTTTTTGTTGTGGCAACTGCTGACCGGCCTTGCATTGGGCGACACACAGCTCTTGCGGGTATTTTTTTATACAAACCCGACTGTTACCGTGCAGTGAATCTGAATCTCAATCTATCATTACGTCCGTATTACCTCTACCATCAGTTTGTAGTCCCTCTATTTTAAAATTATAATTTAGAATTGACAGAGTAATTTATAATCTACATACATAATAAAATCATTGATCTAGAAAGAAAATCAAAATGTATTATAATTTAGAATTGATAGAGTAGTATACTATAAAAAAATCAGGGCAGACAAAAGATATGAACCGAGCCAAGACGATGTCAGGATCTCGATCGGCGATGATTCCTTGTATCTCTACGAGATGGGCCATTGATCACCAGACCGAGGCCTCGTTTAGATTGTCAAATTTTTTCACTCTCTTTTCATCATATTAATTTTTAGACTCATATATGAAGTATTAAATGTAGGTAAAAAATAACTAATTATACAGTTTAGTTTGAAATCACGAGATGAATCTTTTAAGCCTAGTTGGTCTATGATTAGACAATATTTATCAAATAAGACAAAAAAATTACTATTTATCAGGTTAAAAATTTTTCGCAATCTAAACAAGCCTCTGTATAAATAGCAATTAGCCCCATTCCAAACCAAGACATCGTCGTATTACAATTCAGATTCCCAGTCCTACGACAGGCGGCAGGGAGAGGGCGGCCTGCAGTGCAGGTGCAGCAGCTGCAGGGGGGGGACCCTCTCCTTCTCCTCTGGTAGTCTATTCTATTCTACTGCCACGCCCTCCAATCCCTCGCCAACATTTTGAGCCACGCGCGACGCTGCTGCTGCCGCCGTGAAATCAAAATCTCTGCGGCGTCGGCTCATGCTGCACGCGGCGTCGCCGGCCTCCCTCTTTGCCCCTCTTGCGAAAATTAAGAATTCCGGTTGCCTCCGTCTCCATTAGCTAGGGCGACAAAAATCGGGCGCAGGTGCTGGCACGCATCTGCAGGTCCGATTTTTGGTGCTATCTCCTTGTTCCCTCGGATTGTCCTTGCTGTTGTCGCCGTCGACGGACGGCGAAACCGAGAGCTTAAGGAGGCGCGCGGGCCATCAACCATGGACGCGCAGCAGAAGGGGGCGGCAGCAGGAGGAGAAGGCGGGGTCGAGGTGAGGCGGATCAACGTGGTCTACTTCCTCAGCCGCGGCGGCCGCACGGACCACCCGCACCTCTTCCGCGTCAACCACCTCAACCGCGCCGGCGCCGGCGTCCGCCTCCGCGGTACGTTCTCGTTCGTCCGCCGTCAATTCTTCCTCCCTCCATTTGCAGATCCATTTGCAATTTGCATCTTCTATGTGCGATCGTCGTCGATCAATGCCGCTCATTACTCTTTGCCGTTCCTGTCCAACTGGCCGTTTCGCCGCGTTCGTTCAGATGTCAAGAGGTGGCTCTCCGAGCTCCGCGGCAAGGACATGCCGGACAATTACTCCTGGTCCTACAAAAGGTAATTCTATAGTATAATATAAATATATATGATTCGATGATTGATGAATCCCAGTGCTATGGATGACGAAACCAGGATTTTCTTTGGTTGCCAGTCAATTAGTTTCTTTCTTTGGCTGTGTCGATCTGTACCGATTGAATGTTACTACTAATTTCTTGATCCATGTCAATTGTTCTTCCAGACTAGAGGTCTATTAATTATTTTCCTTATATATATATATATATACATAATCCTCCTGTCATGATTACTCTTCATCATCATCAGGAAGTACAAGGCCGGGTATGTGTGGCAGGACCTGAAGGACGACGACCTCATCACGCCCGTCTCCGACAACGAGTACGTGCTCAAGGGCTGCGACGTCCGGGCAACACCACCTCCTCCCTGCGTCCAAGCGCCAAGAAGGACTTGTTCATTAGGTGACTCATCATCCGCGACTGAATTCCCATTCCATTTTATTTTTATTTGTATCCTTTTCTAAAAAATTTTATTTGTATCTGGGCTTGTTATCATTTCTGCGTTGAGGTTGTTCACAATTCGACCCCTGTTTATACCAGGTGAGAAGAAACGCGAGGGGGAAGAGGAGGCGGAGGTGAGGACGCCGTGCAACGGTGATCAGAACCGCCCCGTGGAGGTGGTGCTGACGCCGGACTCGGACGAGAGCTCCCCGAAGCCGCCGCCGCCTGCGGACCGGGACTCGCCCGGAGGCTGCGAGTCGGCGCGCCACAGTACGGTGCCGTTCAAGGTCGACAAGCCGCAGGGCGGCCTCGACGAGGAAAAGCAGCAGGAGCAAGTGGTGGTCACGATCGAGGTGTCGCGGTCACAGAGCCGCCGCCAGCAAAAACACGAGGACGACGACGACGACGAAGCGGCGACCGAGAAGACCGACACCACCAAGGCTGCGGAGGAGCCGCCGCCGCAGGGAGAGGGAGCGGCGGGGGGCGGCGGCGTCAGGGGCCACGCCCACACGCACGCGCACGCGGTGGGGAAGCAGGCGCGGAGGATGCGCGTGGCGCGGGCGCTCCACAGCATGCTGACGTGCGCGCGAGCCGACGCCGACGACGCCGCGCTCCGGCCCCTGGCGCGGCGGCGAGACGGCGATGACTGGACGCCGCCGCCCACGACGACGTGCCCCGGCATGGAAGGCTGCGGCCTACGGTGAGTGTTGTCGTCATGGAAACGCATATTCACGTCACGCGGTGCACAAGAATCGATCGACAACCCACCCTATTCGATGGCTTTCCTTTTTGTTAACTTGTGCGTGTACACGTGCGTGGCGTGGCAGCAGCGTGAGCCGGAAGGCGGCGAGGCCGCGGAAGGGCGGCGGCGGCAAGGACAAGCAGCAGCAGCAGCGCAAGCGAGACGGCGAGAAGAAGCACGACGCGCACAAGCCGGCCACCCTGCCGCGTTGCTCGTAAGTGCCGCGACCGCGATGCCATCTGCTGGCTGTTTGTGTGCTTTGCTTTAATTTCTCGCTAAACAGATCGGGTCTGTTCTGACCCCGTCGCATTGCATGCTGGTTGCTCGGTCTCGCTGTGATTTGGCCGTCCGGGTTTCATTCATGTGCTCCGTCGGTTCCATTCAGCTCTGCCTGCCCGTGACAGCAGGGAAAGTTGTTATTCTGATTCTCTCTACTAGAGTAGCTAGATACTACTACTACTACAGTATAGATTGATATGTCCGTACTGTTTCATTCGTGGATCTTGTGCAAAGGTAGGGTCAAAGTTATTCTGTGCAAGTAGAAGACAAAAGAGGGTGCATTTTTAAACATTCAAATTTATTCGTAGATTCTTCTTAGGTCTTATGCTATTGTAGTATATATACTGTGTACATCTAGTGACGAGAGCATATAGCGATACTGACTTGCTAACAGCTTCCCGTAGTTGCATCTCTCAGAAGTTAGAACCCACTTGTCCAAACCAAGAAACCATTGTCTGTCGATAAGGCCTGCTGACCTGATCGGCCAGGCTGAACGACTACTGGGTGTACATTTCTGAATTTGGTGTGTCTGAATTTTCATTGGTGGTTCTACCACTGAGCGTTGGTGTGTGCTTGCTATTAGTAACAGGTTGACAAGCAGAGATTCTCCTCATAGCATTATGCCTGTCGGTCTCACCCTATCAAGTACGCATGTTTCTGACAACGTGGATATGCAGGCAATGTGGGAAGGAGTTCAAGCCGCAGGAGCTGCACTCGCACATGCAGTCGTGCCGGGGCTTCAGGGAGCGGATGAGGAGCAGCACCCGGCCCGGCGCCGACAGCGACAGGTGGCGCAAATGGCCGACCGCCAGCGGACGAAACTCCTCGGAGTCGGAGAGGCCGTCGTCAGCATCAGCCGTGTTCCTGCTCACGGAATCCTGACGGGATCGGATCGTCAGCTGAACTGATTGTTCTTCGTCTAGGTGATCGATCTCAGAAATGAATTCATCAATCAATACACTAATGTTACGGGATGAGATGTACATCGTGCGTGCGGATCGAATGAAGCGACGTTGGGATCATTTTGTCTAGTTCTGGCAGTGTGCAGCAATATACATAATACCTGTTTGTCTCGACATTTTGGTTGCTTCATCTGTGAATAATATAATAAAATAGATGAGTTGCTGTATTTCATCGACTCTGCATCGATTTAACAGTGTGCGCTTGCTGCTTTGGACCGTTCCTAAGCTTTCAGGTAGCCAAGTAATCATAAACTCGACCCATCCTTCCGAGTTCAGATCATGTTGTCTTGAGATGTAACAGTCATCATGCATGTTTCACCTCATTATTTAGACAGAATATTTGAATGTACCTCTAATCCTCACATTCCATTGATTTAGAAATGGATATTTGCAAATCAGAAATAACTAAATAGAAACACAGATTCCCTATCCGCACAGAATGGAAACCTTTTTTTGCGCCGATCTTGATCAAAAGTTTTAAGGCCTATGCTGAAACTATAAATGTCCTACTCTTTAATCTGGCCATGAAACAAAGAATTAGAATACTTTCCCTCTTTTTTTACTTACTTTAGTTCTTTAGTTTTTGAAAAATAAATAGGTGTTCTCTTCTTTTGTTTTCGTATTATAGGTGTCAAATAATTAATGGATCATGTAAGAATTCCCACTTCATATATACAGGTATAAAGTATATCCAAAATGCTCAAATTTCAAAAATACACGAGTAATGAGTGTAGAGGCATGTCCTGATGTGCTTGATATAGACAAAAAAAAATCATGAAAATAAAGATATTAAATCTGGCTGGACTTGATATTTTTCTGCTTTCTGAGAAAGAAAAAAATGCTTAGAAATGCATGTAACTAATGAGTTCATAAGAGATAATTAACTCGAAAGGTCCTTCGGAATCATGCCATGTGTCTGTCTTGAGTTGTAACGGTCATCACTCACCGGACACGGTGGTGGTGTGGAGGCGCAGCTATTTTGCCAAGCAACAGCGCGTGGAACACAGTTACGTGCATTCGTGTACAGTACTACAATGGTTCCCATCATGACGTTCGGTGCGACAGCGAGGGAATTGCAGCTACGAGCCTGCGACATGTAGGCACGAATCGTGAATTAATCCGTGAGAGGGAGCACGTAGACAGGCAAAGCTACGGCCGGCCGGCCGGCCGTTCACTCTCTTCATGTAATTGTCGGCGGGGCGCGAAGAGAGGACCGATCGAGCCGGGTAAACGTGCACCCGGCCTGGTGGACGTCGGCGTCGGCAGGACGATGCCCGATGGGGGAGGGAGGGGCAGAGGTCGGCCGGCACAGCGCGCGGAAGGCACGAGGCAGAGCCTGGAAGCGTGAGGGATGATGCCCTCATGCCCGGGAGACCCATATTACGTGACAAGTTGCATCATCATTAGTTCATAAAATCATAACCAAACAAACCGTCTCCAGAACCAACGTTTGGCGACCAACACGTTTTCTTGCGATACTCGAACAACAAGGCGGCTGAAATCAACCGACAAAGCCACCGAATCGTTCGATGATACTGATGACTATTACTGGCACAAATAACACAATGGTTGGCGCCCGCCTTGGCGATTGCGCACATCTATGTACTTGCTTCTCGTCCTGGCACAAGAAACCAAACCTGACCATTCATTCGGATACTCCAGCTAATCATAGCAAATCCTAAAATTAAGCCAGCCCAGCCAGCCAGCCAGGCTGTGAAAACTCCAGCCAAGAACACAATGCATCGTCCTCGATTCCAAGGCCACGCGTCCGATACTCCGCCTAAATAAGGCGCCCCCGCCACCCAGCTATATATATGCCCGGCCTCTCCCTCCCGCCATTTCCCATCCCAACACGCTCATCCATCAGCTCGTTAGCTTCGTGCTCCTCCTCTCGTCCTCCTTCCCGTCTCTCGATCAACGAGACCGAGAAGCAAGCTAGCGAGATGGCGGCCACCCTCAGGCTCAGGATCCTCGCCGCGGCCGCCGCCGCCGCCGCCGTGGCCTCGTCGCTCGTCGGCGTCGCCACTGCGTCCGAGGCGCCGGCTCCCGGCCCCAACGGCCCCGATAAAGGGGCCGCCGCCGCCGTGACTGCTCCGGCGCTCGCTGTCGCCATGGCCGCCGTTGGGTACCTCTTCAGCTGAGCTGGGCTGCCGTTGCGCGCGTCGTCGTCTCCGGCTGCAGCTGCAGGGCCAAGCCGCGCGCGCGTTGCCGTCCCCCGGAGTCCCGGAGGACCCGGATCGGAGTGATACATACATATATATCAGTTCGTCGCTTCTTTTACTTGATTGTTGTTGCCAGTATTTTCATGTTGGGTGTGTTTTGATCGGTTGGCGTACGCGGAGTTGACGGTTGGGAGTGTGTGAATCTCGGATTCTTGGTTCATGTACTCTCGATCGATCGGCCTGTTTACACAGCTACATATATATGACGTAATGCAGTGAGCTCATATTAATTGCATTTTGTGTGAGATAACAACACAACACTTGAGCATATGGAATTGACTGCTGAGGCAAAAGGGTATATTAGATAGAGAATGATCGCTATAAGCATTTATAGTAGTAGAATAGAGATTTTAAACCACCGATACAAATGATAAATCTACAAATGCAGGAGTTGATAGTTTTTGTACAGAATTGATAAAATCACAACTTATCGATGTAAGGTCCTCCTTTGTTCTAACAAAAAGAGCTGGTACAATAACAAATGTAAAGTAAATTCAACTGCTGTCAAAAACAGTACAAAAAATGCTGAAAAATAAGTGCGTCTCATCAACTCGCTAATCAATATTTCCTAATTCCGCTGACAGCCTCACGCCTCAGCCCTGCGACTCGGCAAGGGGTTCACATCCAAATGTCTGTACAACAAGCATAGATGGATCAGAATGGCTTATTAAAATCCACATGTCCAACATCTCTGCTGAGTATGAAGTATCCAACTTTTATCACCCTGTGCTGAGTCCACGAGTGAAAACTGCAGGGCCACAATGCTGAGTCCACGAGTTAAAAATGCTGAACCCTCAGCAGCAGAAATGAACGCATGGAAATTGTAACGAATTGGTCGTCATAAATCCTCTAGAAAGAATGAAGCAAGGCAGTTTCGTGAGGCGCATGCATCTCTTCAAACGTTGCTCTACAATCCAGGGCCACAATGCTCATTTTATCGTTGTCAATTGCCAACTTAAGATGACCTCAGCCGTGTCTGCCTCTTTCCCTAAATCAAGAACATGAATCGAATGAAATGTGAGGCATGATAACCAAAAAGAAATATATTCATATAAGCACGTTTCAGATTTACCTTTCTCCTTTTCGTTTTTTCAGTTTTCCAGCATGGGAAGAGCCCACGGCAACCAGGTGCTCCGGACTCAGAAACCCTGTAAATCAGGCATGGAAATAGTTGTGTTACAAGCTGAAATGTAGAAAGTAAAAAAGACATGAACTTTTGTGAACCATGAAACACATAGAAACTTTTGTTGAAAGTTAACTATGGAGATGTATAATGCTAAGGAAAGATGCTTCAATGCCACCTCCAAAGTCAGTTAGTTTGACTAGAAAATAATAAATTCTGTCAGTGTGCAGCCCTTTCTAAGTTGTATGCAGCTAGATTTATGTAGTTCTTTACATTTTTCTAGTAGAACTGCCAATATTCTAAATCCAAGATCAAAAACTATTGCTGGATTCATGCGGATTACAAATAGTAAATGTGTTACTTACACGCTCTCATTGTCAAAATTTGCCAAATGGTTATTTCTATGCAAAATGCTTGGTGAAAAGGCATAACCATTCTCCATCTGTACATTTTGACTTTTACAGGGACCATGACTGTCACTGATCTTTAAGGCTTTCAGTTCATTAGACAGATCCTTGTCAACATGCCTTGAGGGAACAATGCTGGCCATTGAGGACCTTCCATGATGCTGACCACCATTTTGTGGAAGAATTTGATTTCTCTCAGGTCTAGCTTGATTTAACATACCAGGCGTGGGTTTTTCAGCAGCCTGGAGCCATGCACTCTCTAACCTTTGTTCATCAAGAGCTGATATCTTCAACTGTTCAACAGAAACATCTTGGCTTCTTGTTTTGTGCATTCCTGAATTTTCATCAGAGATGATCATTGGAACATTGCTTAGCTGCACTCCACCAGCACCTGATAGATTCAGAACACCCTTTAGACATTCACTGTTCGTTGAACAACTCAAGACATCAGATTCAGCTGTCTCATCCGGGTATGTCTCATGCTTTAGTCCTCCAGCAAGAAATTCTTGCATTAAACAAATCCTGACTTCCACATTGCACTTCAGTACAGTTTCCATTGAATTTATGATGCTGCTAATAAATCTTTGTGCTCGAAACTTTATATCATTGTCCTCAAATGCTATAAAAGCAACAATGGTACCTGAAATGAAGTACACCAAAATCAAGTTTGGGCAGATGAACAGCTGTGCACCAGGAAAGAACAAATAAGTGGTACAAAAAAGGAAGAAAAATGTCCTTGTTGGTCTCTTGTTTATTCATGAGTGTTCCTATTTGTATGCCACAGATTTTTCAAGCATCATTTACATGCTCAACATACAAAATTACAGATTTAGTCACAATTACGCATCAAATATGCTGAATCTGTCAAGCAGCAGGGTCAGTATCATTGCTTGCACAGCCAATGACTAAGGATGCCAAATTTGGATGTAAGCTAGAAGAATTGGGGACTTCAAGGTACCTAGACTTAAAGTTGCAATAAAAAATAGGCTTCTTCAAGAAAACATAGTAAGCAATACAGATACAGATACTGAATAACCTGATATAAATTGCCTTCCTATTACATATTTCTTTTAAACCATAGAACTAAGCTAGATACATCAACAAATAATTAGGTGGAGTTCCTTTCCAGCCCGATGTTTGAAACATATATGCTCTAGTTCAATAAAACAATGAATGAATTTTATCAATTATTACATACATCACCATGGGCTAGTGTGCAACAATATGGTTAGTGTTTCTGCATCTTTCACCTAATTTGGACTTTGTATTCAGTATTCACCGATCCAACTAAGTACAGTTTGTCAAGCTATAGTGCAATTTCTGTTTTGAAGCTAAATGGATACAAACGAAAAGCTGGAACCTGAACTTAAGTGTTGCCATTTGACAACTCTGATGATTGCATTTGTTTCGTCATGGAGTTGGGACCAAAGCAAAAGATGTAATGCAACTGGCATTCAGCTTTTGGGGCAGCTTAGTTACCATAAGTTTTCACATATTGTAAAGTCAGAATCCAGAAATTCCCATTCTGGTTTCTGACTCGAGCTTTAGGCCATCAAAGTTTTAAAATGATGCAGTGGAATTAAGATGCACTACATGGTCAGGAAGCTCCAGCTCTAATCCAGTGGTCAGAAGTACTAGAGCAAACTTGTAACTGTAAGTTGTAAATGAAAGGCTAACATAGCTGGGACAAGAATGAGAATACAGTATATGCTTTACCTTCACATTCTTTGACAGATGCTAGTTTCCCATGATCATAGAGAAGCTGCCGCAGTGTCTTGGAGTGGCAGTTCTCTATGCATTTCCTCCAAATTCGGGTAAGGTTATCTGAGATCCCACTATTCACAGCCTTTTGCTCAGAAGAAATACTTACTTGAGCAGAATCCAATAATGCTCTATCAACAGACTTACATTCGGCATAAATCATGTTTTCATTGGGTCTCATTCTGGAGGATAATGAAGCAAGGCCCTGAGGACTAGAGTGCCCACTGGTTGTTTTCAGATCCACTATTTTCTTTGAATCAGGAAAAGTGGATAATTGATGAGTTGTAGTCCTGCTCGCAGAGGATTCTCTCACTGCTTCCATCATGGTTTCGCTGGTTGCTTTAGCACTTTGCTTACTGCTGCATCTTGATTGAGTTATTTCTGAACTATGACCAGAACCAAGCTGGAGTAAAGCAGCAGTGAACCATGTCGAACGCTCGCTTGAAAGTCTTATCTGCTTTTCAGCGTCAGAAAGAATCCTCAGCGCTTGTTGTAATCTTTCCAATTCAGCATCGGTTACTAAAGAATGCAGCGAACATGTTAGAACTTCAGAATTCTGATAAATCTTTCTTGTTTAGAATTTAAATTAACACACGTTCAAGAATGCACTACTCCCTACGTCCCAAAAAGGATGACGTTACGGGAAGCGTGTCAGTCAAACTTTTCAACTTTGACTAGGTTTGTACAAAATACGTGCAACATTTAAAACTCCAAATAAATTTATTAAAAAACTAGACTTAAAGATCTTTCTGATGATACTAATTAGTTAGCATAAATATTTATATATTTTAATATATAATTGCCGGCAATTTGAAAATGTTGACTTCTCGGGAAGCGAGAATGACATCTATTTTGGGACGGAGGGAGTATACTGCAACAGATTGACAGACCACAGATCCATTGTACCAATCTTAATTGGAGCGACAAGATAGATTACAAGTGGTGGTGCCACCAAAAAAAAATACATATCCATAATCCATACTGGCAGGTTACTCAGTTTAAGAGTTTATGTGTTTCTTGGCACAGATATTGCAAAGAAGTACAAAGTAAATTAGCACTTTTGACTGAGGAGTTGTGTGATAGGTAAATGACATTATTAATAAGAGCAATACTGATGTGCACCATTGAAATAACTCAACTGTTTATGTAAAGAATACATAATGAATTTGTTTGCTTAGGGATATAGAACCTTGTAAGTCATAAACAAACCACGATGATTTCATTTTCTGACAGTTACACAGAAGAAATAAAAGTAGCCGAGCAACAGACCTATATAAACTGTATTCAAACAAATTGTGGAAAATGATCAATGGATGCACACATTTAAAAGCCATATAAGTCAGACCCTAAAACTAAAGATGTTAGATAATAAAAACTATTAAAACAGATAGCACAGTATCCAACAAATACGACGAGAGTGGAAACAATTGTGTTTCTCAATAACAGTGTATTAAATTATGGTCACTCAAGGCATTGAGGCCTACATTAATTCATGAGAAAAGAATTGATTATATTTAAAATGGTGGGCATGACTGCATAACTGTTTTGTTCTACAAGTCCTAGAAAAATTCATCATCTCCTTAGCAAGAAAATTAAGTATTATCCAGTCAGTGTATTTTCCTAGTATAAACATAAGCATTACAGCTCAATTCTCAATTCATTTCATATTTCTTTATAAAGGTGCTAAACCATCAAATATCACTATCTTAGTTTCACATGTTTACCGTTGCAATAAGAGAAGATAATAGTAGAGAAGCTGAATGTATCAGTTTACTTTATCAGACAATCGCATTTACTTATCTTCATAGTATTACTAATGCGATTTCATAATATCAACAAAATTGTCAATCAACATCTTGATTCTAAAAGGAAAGATTCATAAACATTTATCAGGCATTAGAATCTTAAATACAGTGTTGTTGCCTCCACAACAAAGGAGTGGAAACTCCAAATCCGCTACAACATTAAAAAGAATGATGATGCTGAATGACTGACTCCATAAGGAAAACACACTTAACGAGTAAAGCAGAACAGTGAGTCAGCGACACAAAAGATGGATTTTGGAAGGATTGCATCAGAAAGTTAAGACTCACTATTTCGACCACCGATTCCATCTCCACCGCAAGTAGGGTCAGCCAATCTATAGGTCCCAGCAATGATGTCCATTATGAGCCCAGCTAATTGTGACATTAATGCCATTGGATCGACACCAGAATCCATCAGCTCTCTTGACCTTTTGACTGTTTCAGCAGTGTCTGATGACATGGCTATCTCCAATAGGTCAAGGAGTTTCTCCTCAGACACAACCCCAACCTATAAAGCACAGTTAAAGTATGTGTGACTGATCTAAATATGGCATTATAATTATGACTTCCAAGTTGCTACAGTCATAGAGGGAATTTTATAGGGTTTTTGGTTTGAGAAATCACTCCATTCTAGATGAGGTGGTGCATATTAGAGCCTGCTTTTCATTAAAGAATGAACTACAAACATACAGTAAGTGGGAAGGTAGGGAGGGAGAGTTCAAACAATCTAACCCAAAGAGTTTTTGATTTGTAAATGTTCATTCCAGTGAAAACAGAAAGAGAAGGCTCATGGATCCGTAATCGAAAAACAAGACATTGAGTAGAGAACATTGAATGAAAACAAAACCTATTTTGCATATATTTACATAACATATGGTAATCAGTGTGCTTATGTCTTCATACTTCACGATGAACTTATCTAAGCATAATCCATTTAGACATGTGCAAGTCCCAACAGAATAGAGAAATTCATAGTTTAAAAAATACCCAACAATCTGAAAATTAACTTACCAGATCATTGACAAGTGATGGTGTTACCTTCTTCCCTAGTAAACACAACTGATCTAACATTGTCTCTGCATCTCTCAGTGATCCATCTGAATTTAGCGCTATTAAATCTAGAGCAGCCAATTCAACGTCAAGGTTTTCCTTCATAGCAATTTTCCTCAGCCGACATACTATGTCAATGTCTTTGATCTTGGAGAACATGAACTTTTGACAACGTGATACGACAGAGCGGGGAAGGTTTTCAGGGTCTATTGTTATAAATATGAAGACAACACGAGGTAATGGTTCATCAAGAAATTTCATAAATGCCGACCAGACTTTAGAAGATACCATATGGCATTCATCGATGACAAATACTTTGTACCGCGAAGAAGTTGCAGATGCTGCTATATTTTCAAGCAAGTGCCTTACTCTGTTTATACCTTTTCTGTTGGTAGCATCGACCTCAATTAGATTAATTCCATTTCCAGTGAAAAAGTCACTACACTCAGTACAAACTCCACAGGGCTTGGTCTCTCCAGTTCCAGTACCAGTACAACTTAAAGCTGCTGAAAGTATTCTCGCACAAGATGTTTTTCCTGTCCCACGAGGCCCATGGAACAGATATGCCGGAGCTATTCTTTCCCTTGTGATTGCATTACTAAGCGACTGTACAGCAAAGTTTTGACCAACAATTTCGAGAAAAGACCTTGGCCGATATTTTTGGCTCAAGCTTCTGTGATCTGAAACTACATGATCAGCTCCACTCACAGACAGTGCAATTCCATCCTGGCTTTTACAGCTTGACCACCTTCTGTCATCCAAACGGCTCAAAGCTTCCAGGTCTAATTCTCCAAAGATGGTTGAAACTTCATCACTAGCTGAATCAAATGAAGAATAAGCAAAATGACTACTATCACCCAACAGTGGTACACCTTGGGAAGACTTCTTAAGATATCCGCCTGATGATTTCTTTCTCCCATGCATTGTCTGACTCCCACACAAAAGACTGCTGCCTTTTCTTCTAAGCGTATCAGAAAGTGAAGGAGAACAACTCCTTTCAGATCCCTTTTGTTTACTCCTCTTTGACCAATAACAAGGAATGCCACACCTCTGATTTGTCAACAGTTCTGGTTGGTTCAGCCCTTCGTCATCAAGTGAAGCAGCAGTTGTTCCATCCCATGAGCCGACAGTACTAGGATTCCTCCCTTTGTACCTGTAATAGGAGCTAGTGGAGACTGGAGTACAGGAGAAGGAAGATCCTTCCCTTCTTGGCACTCTCAACAGCTTAGAAGGATTTGTTGAGCTAAAACACCCTGATGCAGCAAAGAGTGGTGATGTAGAGTGAGAAAAATACCCCACTTTCTGAAGCTGCTCATGAGTCTCTGAGTTGTAGTTCTCAGTATCCTCAGACTGCTCACCAGAGTTCACATGGAGATCTAGCAACTTTGAAACAGTCGAATTTCTCATAGCTCCTTTCTTTGAGAATGAACTTCTCCTCACCCTTCTAACAGTTCTTTTAACAGGAGTGCATGAATTCGAGCCTTGAACACTGTATATGCTGACAGGAACTTCCAGACATGTGTCACTCCTAGAGTCCATACCGTTAGAAATACATGGGCTTTCCAGACTACAGTCTGCTGAGGCTTGTCTATCGTCCACATCTAACTTCACTCCACTTTCACTAGATTTCTTAGAATGATGTCTCCAGTTGTAGAGATAAACATTTTTTCTTTTCTTTTCACTTTTGGGCGGTGCTGCAGCTGGCTCTGTGTGCATTTCTGACAAACTACTGCCTACCTCATTGTGATTTATAACAGCAGAAGTTGTCAAGAATGATTTAGAGCTTAATGGGGACCTCCAGGTTGAGCATGTTTCAGGATCACGCAAGAATCGTGCCTTTCTCAAGGCAATAAGTTCCTTCTTCAGGTGAAGCTCACTGGGACCAACACACCCTTCAACCATAGTGGCCATAACTGAAGAATGAGAGATATATTTACAAATTAAACAGAGAAGTACTGTCCAAGCAGGCCAATGTAGTATATCCCACTGCAATAGATCGGTTATGAACAATGTCAAAGATTACCTTGATTAAACCTGAATGGTATATGCAAAGCACATATAAAAACAACAAATTTAACAATTAACAAGCATAATAGTTCCTATCTACCTGAGAAGGAGTAATGTGCACAAACTATGGAACAATGGATCCATGAACCAGTGAGCAATCCGCAAAGTACACTACTGCGGTATAAGTCAAATATCGATACCAACATTCCTTTTACATTTAAAAGTACTATAAACAGTAGAATTCACACGTATTTGGTACTTGATTTAAAAAATACATGCTTTATAGAGCTATTCTATATAACCACATGCAATTCACTCTGCAGTTCCAGAAAAGACACATTTTGTGTTGTGCATGTATGCACTGTATTAATTTAGCAGCAGAATGAAGCTCGTGCCGCCAGTTTTCTAAGACGTAGGGGTTGCCATCGTCTGGCCTCGATCTAGCCAAACAACCAGAAGTGCTATAACCTAATCCCTTCCCGATTCTACAAGAGCTGCTCCTATTACAATCCTAATTACTGTTGCGCTTAAGTACTTGTTGATCAATATTAGACCAATAAAGAATCGGCATCATATGCCACTCAAGAAGTGGACGCTCGATAGGCACCTGGGTACGTCGGACGGCGGGGGTGCGGCAACTTCAGCCCAGGGAGCGCGGCGGCGTGTCCCGTAGAGAGAGGCAGCGGTGGCGACTCTGCACTCCAGGCGGAGGGGCTATTTCATGAACGGCGGCGGCGGGCGGAGCGGGGACCAGGCGGGCGCTCTGAACTACAGGCTGCGCTGCAGCGACGGCTGTTCACGCCGGGAGTCCAGGCGGCGCAGTGGCCTGTATGGCCGGCATCAGCGGGTGGTGGGGCGAACAGGCGGTGGGCGGTGGGCGGTGGGGAATGCGGAGATCGCGCCGGCAGTGGGGACTTGGGGGAGTGCGGGATCAGAGGAGAGCGGCGGCGTGGGGCAGGGAGACGGGCAGTGGTGGAGCTCCCATCTGGATCTGGACACTGGACATGGATAGGGCTGGGAACTGGAAGAGGGGCAAGAGGGAGTGTGAGTTGGCAGGGAAGTAGGGCTGCTGGGAGGGCTGGGGACAGGGAAGACTGCTGGGAGGGCTGGGGACAGGAAGCAACTTGTTGGGCCGGGCCTTTTCCATTTCTAATCTGTGGTTGGCGGGAAAAGAATATGATTTTTAGCACCCCCAAGACCCCAACGGGAGGAGAAAAAGAAAAGTACGAGTACGGAGTACGTTGCTACCGTGAAACACTAATTGCGTTACTTTTTCATTAAACAGAATTGGTTATGAAACACTAATTGCGTTACCCTGTTAATGAAACACTAATTGCTACTGCTCCCACATCGCACGTTTAATCGGTCGCATCCCAATCGATCGGTCCTGGCTGTCAAATCATGTGCATGATCGGTCATATAGAGTTTTTTTTTTTTTTTACAGCAGATCGGTCATACAGAGTTAGACTTCACGATGTTACCGGTGCCCAAAACAATTTAACCCTATTGCATGGCACCGGTGCCTCAACTCTTTAGATACCCACAACGTGGGCATCGGTGCTTGCATGTGACTGTGGGCCCCATGTACTGAACAATTCCTTCTCTTCCCCGATGTCCCCTTCCTCTCCGCCCAAATTAGCCTATTCGCCGCCGCTACCCAGGCTCCATCCGCGGAGGAGGACCGCCGTCCTAGAGATGCAGGGACGGAGCCGGCCTTCCGGAGATCCCGTTCACCCGCGGAGGTTCTCCGGCGTGGAGGCTGCCCCCGCCCGCGGGGAAAGTCATGCATGGGGCCAGCCATGCGTCGTCCGCGTCCGCGCCGTCCGAGGCGGACCTCGCGCAGCACTCCGCTGCCATCGCCGCCGGGGAGGATCTGGCCCCTTCGTGCGCCGAGCCCTCGCGTGCGGCCGCCCCAAGCCGCTGCTCGCCTCACTCTGCGGCGCAGCAAGGGACCGCGAGGCCGGGATCGAGAAGCTCTATTGCGCACGCTTCCACGACTTCATCCGCGCCGTTGGCGACCTCCGGTCTCTCCTGACCGACGCGCTGAAGGGATCCTTCACCGAGCTCGCGCACGCGGCAAGCATGGAGGAGGTCGTGCCGCCTACTGCACCTAGGGAAGGATTTGGTCCACCTCATCTTCCCCAGATCCGGCGAGGTAGCTGGGCAAGACGCCGGTGAGGTTGCGGGCGGCGAGCCGGTGACGACGGAGGCGGAGCTCCCTCTCCTCGTTGCCTTCTCTCTCTCCCCCGACTGGAATACTATTTTTTATGCGTGAAGCATTGGTGAACCTACATGCCACCGGTGCCCAGTTTTCTGGTAACTCAGCACCGGCCACAGCGGTAGGCATCGATGCCTGGATAGGAAAGAGAACGTTTCGGCACCGGCTTTTTTCAACATTGTGCTTTTATTTGGGACCACCACTTGATTTTGCGAATCGCTAATAAAAAGTACCCATGGATTCCAAGGGAAGTACGTATTAGTAGTACGTACATCACTACCGTAGTAAACACATGATCACGTATGTACAATGAGTATCCGGCAGTCCGGCACCAAATAAATAACGAATCACACGCACACGCCTGTTTCATTACGTATACGTACGTGCTATGCCATCATGAACCAAACTGTTCTCCAAACCAAGAGCATGTGGGCGCACACATCATGACTGCGCGGCGGCGGCAGCCGTGCACCGACGCACGCAAGACGCAACCACATGCGCCGCGTATCTCCCTTCTTTCCGCCGGCTCTGGATTTTATGTTTTTATAGACATTTAAATCCATGACTGAGAGAGAGAGTTGGAAATTGTCTAGAAGAGTTTCATTCTTCTAAAACGTGTTTCTTTCTCTCTTCTTTAAAATATTATCACATCATTGAAAACACTCGATGAAACTCCCACAAACATCGACCATGTGGTAGATTGTGATAAAGAAAAAAGCAAGTGACAGTTCTTAGATGTGCCACTTTGGAGGGGACGACCACACTGCAGGGTTGATAAACCCGAATACAACATCAAAACATCAAAACAAATCTACCATGATCCCCTCTGGCTATTTCTTATTTCTTCTTCCTCATTTGGCTAGCCATGCATATTTTTAATTCCTCCACCTCGCTGATGTCTCCTCCTTCCTGTCCTCGTTCTCTATCTTGCAGACGCTCTTCTCCGTACCGCCATTAGGCTCGTCTCCTCCACACACTGTCATCAAGCTCTTCGTCCTCGCCTCTATTGCGCCGACCAACTCACCGTGTTTTAGCAAGGGGGTTGCAGCGCTACCTGGGCTCGCTATTTGCCTTCCTTAATGGAGAGAGGACAAGTTGGTCGATGGCACACATTGGGCATCTTCACATAATGCTGCAGATTTTCCATGTCGCTGAGTTCTTGGTGAAAGCTGACTCCCAAACACTATGCTTTTTTGCTACTTTGCTTCTTATAAAAGGAAGCTTAGCTAAGAAGCTACCTTTTGAATTGAAGCGTGGCCAAACAAAAGTGTTCCAAACATGGCCCAAAGACTAACTCAATCACATGCTATGACCTTAATTATTTGGAACTACTTCTCGGCCTGCTTATCATAAAAATTTCTAAGCAGAACCAAGTGCAAAACTCAGTGTGGCATATTCTAGAAGTGTTTCTCCCCCAATCAGTGGCGGAGGACTGATAAAAATTGAGGTATGGCACAACTACACCATTAAAGCTCGATAACTCAATATATGGTAAAAACATAGGAAAAAACAGTAGAGAAAACTAAGATATAAAAGAAAAGAAAAATAAACTACAAAAATCAAGGTATGGCAAGGGCCCTACCTTGTCATATTGAGTCCTCCACCACTGCCCCAATAGGTGTCAAGCCGAAAATCATAAAAAGCTCGCATGGGGGAGGTTTTTTTTGTTTCTCGCCTCCCTCAACCCCACGCCCACTCTCGCCCGTATTTGAAAGCCCCACCCCACCCTCGCTGCTCCGTCGCCTTCCCGCCCGCGCGCCCCCACCCATGTTGCTCTCGCTCCTGACCGCAGCCGACCCACAATTAATCACCGTCGTCGAACTCACCACTTCGCAAGACTTCTTAGCCGAGTTCATCTCTCTGATAGGCGATTCTCTCTTGAGCTTGCGCTATTGAGCTCACCTCCAGTGACGCGTGCAAGGAGGGACCGACAAACTGGTCATAAAACGGTATGCCAAACAGTCTAGCTTCCCATGCAAGAAACCGTTTAAAACTGACTTAGAAAAAAAAGATTTTTTAAAAATGATTGGATCCAATCAGAACTTATAGATGACGAGGCAATGCAAATTCGCAATGAACAGCACATCTACATCTACATCTGCATATAATAATTTGTAAGCTTGAAATTAAAAAATTAAAACAGTTTCTTACCGTCTCTGGTCGCTTGTTTCTCAGTTTCACCAATAATAAAAATTCAAATGGACGACTGCATTCCGCAGAAACGATTAAAAAAACATTACGCCCCGTATTATCGCATTGGTGGTAAATTGGTCTTGCCATTCAGTGCTCTGTGTTCTTGGAGTGCTTAACCCATTTTTTTTCAATTTTGCATACTTCACGCGGCTTCTTATTTTAGACGTACGTCTTGCGTATGGAAACTACAAAAATAGCTCTTGGCAAGTATACGAACCACTTACATTGTCGCGTATACTCCTCGAATTTGGGGATGAAATGAAATGAAATACATGAACATACATCGAGACTCAAATTGAATCGGCAAATAATCTCAGAAGAAACAGTACTCTATGTATTCTTAGCAGAAGAGGTAGCCAAAAGCGGCGGCTGCGACGGATGCCGCAGCAAAGGCCGGCGCGGCGACCGTGGCGCCGGAGGTGGGAGCCGGGGCGGGCGCGTCAGCTGCGGAGGCCGTGCCGACAAGGGAGGAGGCGATGACCACGGCCGCCGCGGCCACGGCGAGGACCTTGGCCTTCAATTGCCCTGCCATCTTTTTGGGTAGCTTCTGTCGATCGAGAGGAGGCGAGGAATCTATCGTTCGGTAGCAGTGGCTCTTGTTTCGGTGGATGCACAAAGAGGCACAGTCAAGCATTTTATTTTATTTTATATAGAGCTGGGCCGGCGGGCCGCGGGCGAGGTCATCAGGCTGACAGGAGAATGTCCGGCTGTCACGTAGCTGGCCTCGGCGGGTGGGCGCTTTGCCTTGGTCTGGCTACCTGTGCCTGGGTTCATCATGAGGTGTGAGCGTGACTTGTAGGGTTCGCGCTGGAGCTGGATTGGGTAACTTTGCTTCGTAATGTTACGATGTAACTTTCGGTTGATCTGGTGCCTCTATTCACGATCCGACGCATCCAGTGAGTCTAAACATAAACAATTTCAGAGCTGGCAATTTCAGCCTGGGCAGCTGCGTGCTGGCGTGCTCGGCGCTCACGCGTACGCTTGCTGGCGGTGGCAGAGCGCGTTGGTGACGATGTCGACGCGGAGGAACATGGACATGGCCCCAGGAGGCCTCGTTGGTGCCCTCGCGACGTCCCCGTTCCCAATTCGCGCGTTTGCCGGCGTCCGGGTCCTAGCAAGGCTGACTTCCTCACGCGTGCACACATGACCGCGCCGCCGCCGCCGCCCTTGACGCGCGCTGTTGCAAATGATATCATGGCGGCGTGTGCGCGGAGGTGCAGAGGGTGGCCGGCCAAGGCGCTGTTGTTCCCGTTGGCTCACGGCCTTGTGGAGCGTCCGCTCCGTGTCAGCCATGACGCGCGCGGCAGGGTGCTCGACCGCTCGTATAGCAGGACCGCCAGCATCGAGGACATGGAGGAGTTAGTTTCTAATTTCTAATGTACACCCAAGAGCAAAGCACGCGCGCACCAGGGTCGATTGGATTGGATTGGATTCGGCACACGCGCGCATGGATTTCAGCGTGAGCTATCAGCTCAGACGATTCGGTCGCCGCGGCATCGAAACGTTGCCCGCATTGTTGACCAAGGACTCCACCATCTTAGCCTTAGCCAGTAAGCCATGTCGATCCTTGGCTGCTCCCGCTGTGCATCGCACGTGCCAGAGACTTGGTCGATGTCGGCGCATCCCTTGTGCGGCTCCCAGCCGCCCACCACAGCGCCGCCGCATCTCCCGTGACAGCGCAAATTCCGGCCATCCGCGACGGGCGACGGCGAGTAGAGCGGCATCCGCAATGATGCACGCATGCCCACGACAGTGGTGCTGATGGAGCGATGCGTGCGGCTTCTAGCACCCACGGCCGTCCGTGCTCGTGAGTTCGCAATGGCGACGGGCGACGGCGCTTCTGCAGGCTCTGGCGAGAGGATGGAAGAAACAGAGCCAGGCCTTTAAAAGTATTGGAGCAGTCGGATGCAGAATGGAGAATGGAGATTGACGGAATGTTACAACGTGACTTTGCTCTGTAAAGTTACTGAATCTACATCCGTTGGCGCTGGCGCACCATGGGGCCCGGAGGCTGGAGCTGCGTTGGCGGAGCGGCGCGGGGCACCGGGCACATGATGAGCGCAACTCCGCAAATCGCAATGCCGGCCTGTCGATTGCTGCGCTGGCGCGACCCTGATTAGTCGGAATTCACGATTATTCTATTTATAGCGGTCAAATAGGATTATTTTCTTCACTGAGACTTTTTATTTTTTTTATTATGTGGGAGTTAGAATCAATTTCTGTTTACTTACTTTTATCCCGTCACCATGTGTGTGTGGTGTGGGTGGAGGGGGTTAATCCGGGGAAGAGGCCTATGTATTCAGCTACCAAGTTTTCATAGCGGTGATCGTAAGTTGGCCGTTTTTTTCCTATCGTCTGCAGACGCCAGGCTTCCAATCCTTTTTCCCCCCGGCTCAAACTCCTATAATCACCATCCCTTCTCATCTTTTGTCATTGAACTTCTCTACCTCTACCTACTGGCTTCTTTCTGGCTCGCAGGATAGGCCTTGACGCGAGCTAATACGAGGAGTACAAAGCCCATTTTCCCGCTGAGCTCAGCCCAGAGCAAGTTGAAGAGAACATAGAGAGAAGAAAAGCGAAAAGGTGTAACCTTCCACTCATCCAGTCGGAAAAAAAAAAACTTCCACTCATCCGGGGAAAAAAACAAGCAAATTATGATGGTCGTCTGAACAAGCATCTTCTTCCTGAACCTGACCTACTCTGTTGTCCGTACAGTGAGATTGCAGGCAGAGGCATTGTGCATTTGTGCTAGTGCAAAGTGAATACATAAGCGAAAACTGAAAACAGGAGATACCAGATTCAGAAAAAAAAAAAACCGTTGAGGATTCATTTTGTTCCTGCAACTCCTTTATTCCAATAGAGATGGCCTGAACTCTGAAGGACCGCATCTTACACGCAAACTAGTAGAAGTCAAACGAACGAGGGGTGCGCTCCAACTCGGAGCAGCTCATCACCACACTCATCAAGGGACGCGCAGCAGCTACATCACCACCCGGGCGCCCCCAAGGCCTCTCCTCGCTTCGGCAGCCTCCAACAGAGGTTGCCAATCCAGGCCCGCAGCAGAGCAGCACGCCGGCGATCGACACACACATCGGTTGATCCCTATGTACATCAGAATTCAGAATCACATCTACTTGAATTCACCTCCCATAGCCGGCCATGTCGAGGTATATGAGTCCATCGACCTTTCGCTTATCAGCGCAGTGCAGTACGTGGCGGAGCACCCGCCGCCGCGCGCCCCCTCATCGCTTCAGGCCGCTAACGCTAAGCACCGGCGGCGACGGCAGCGGGGTCGGCGGCGGCAGGCCGTGGGACTCGACGAGGATCGACCACAGCACGTGCACGTCCTCGCATTGGCACGACTTGACGTCGTCGTACAGGATGTAGATCCCTCTCTCTGCACACAGCACAGAGCACCAAGGAACAAGGATTTCTCCATTCAGAGTTTCAGACATCCAGAATGCAGAGAACCAGAGGAGAACAGAGCAGAGCGTGTGATTGGCAGGGCAGGGGCAACGTACTCTTGCGCTGCTGCACTGCGTTGACGCGGCACCAGAGCTTCCTGAGCGGGGAGAGCATGGACCGGAGCCACCCCATGCCGAGCCTTGGCCGCCTCCTGCATCTCATATTTATAGCAGCAGATACAACCCGTGTGGGTTCGTCGTGAAGACGAGCAAGCGAAGAACAAGAGTTGCTCCTGCTGCTGAGGAGGGGCAGGGGCAGGGGCAGGTGGTGTGGTGCGGTCACTGGTCATGGTCAGTGCAGTGGTGCTGTGTATATGAGCCGGTGAAGTAACCCGCAGAGCTTGCCTTTGGCTTGCTTTACACTTGGGTAAAGCCTCCCACACTATTCTCCCTTCCCTCCCTTCCGTTGGGTTCCGTCTGGGTGCTCCCTCTGCCACACCACACCAGACTCCCTTGCCGCACAATCATGCTACGCCGACCGAAGGAAGCCGCGCACGCCCGCGCCCGCAGCTGATCTTTACGTTGCCCCGTCGCTGTCGCGGATCCATCGAACCCTCGCGTACGTACGAGTACGACCCTCCTTCGCTCTCAAGACCACCGTGCCCCCATTAAACTAGTGCACGCCGCAGCGCCTTGTGCAGGGCTTCACCGGTTCACCACCTCTTCTTCTTTTCCTGACAATAAAGAAACCTCCATTAGCTAGTCGTCGTCGTCGTCGTCGTGAATCTTGATTAGTTTCTTCTGTGCCTTGTTCACCAGTGGATTAAGCAAGATGCATCATATCATATCCCCCGGGGGATACAAGGTCGGGCGGGCGAGGACGAAAGCACGTACGTACAACGTACCACGTATGCCGGACGCGTGCGACGCAAGCTCCTTCCTTTTCTTGGCGTCCATGATGCTTGCTTGGACCGATCGACGCGCCGCGGAGGCGTGTGAACGCATGCATTGCGCGCGTTGGGTAACTCTTATGACGCACGGCATCGATTTACCGGACAGGAAGGGAGAGTGAGGTCAGGTGAGTGAATGAGCAAGCAATGCAACAAACCGACTCAGAAAAAACGTTTTCATGGCTTGCTGGTGAAGTGGTGAGTCGATGGCACCTCCATCAAGCCTCACCGTCTGGCCATGGAGATATGGGCTCGGGCTCCCTCGTTATTCAAATGGCACGCCGTCTTCATTTCCTTCTCTTCCACCCCATCGCATGGACTGCGGCCGTGGTGCTCGATCCTGCGACTATTGTTCTCAG
Source organism: Bothriochloa decipiens (assembly GCA_023333625.1). Taxonomy (NCBI): domain Eukaryota; kingdom Viridiplantae; phylum Streptophyta; class Magnoliopsida; order Poales; family Poaceae; genus Bothriochloa; species Bothriochloa decipiens. The sequence continues at coordinate 47,127,486 of CM041634.1, forward strand.
TGTTTTGTCTAGTGACGGCTCGCTACCAGAAGAAGACAAGAAGGAAGGATCTGTGTATAAACTACTACTAATAACAGGTCAGCGTCGTAAAAGAGATTCGCTGAACACACTCTTTTTTTCTTTTGTTTCTTCTTGATTTAGCAGGCATGATTACCCGGGTGGGCCTTCCAGGATCCGCTGATGTGATCCCTCCGGCCAATAAAATATGTTACATGCGTTTGATCTGCTAGCCTGATCAGTAGCTGATGAGCCATCAGCAGCTCTCTGTACATGGAGAACGAACGTGACGCTGTACCTTCCATTGGTTGGAGAATTCACGTGCACCTATACATCCGACATCACCAAGAGCAAAAACGTGATGGGTGATTCGTTGTGAGAGAAATACTTTCTGAAGCAATGGAATCGACTAAAATTGCAGAGAGAAGGGGAAAATGTCCAATGCGTGACGAACCGACTACTCTGACCGAACGAACAGGGCTCTGGTTCTAGCAACCGACTCGGGCTCGATCAAGGGAAAACTCGTTTGGATTGAATTGGTCGCTGCACGCGTGTAGCAAACTTCTCCGATCGTTCCAGGATTCAGGACTCTCAAATCCTCCGACATACCGATGCGCTTCGATCCTGTCGCGATTCTTGCTTCAAATCGGGGTTGAAGCCGACCTATAGCCTAGCCGAGAGCTACCGGGGAGAGGCGGCGGCATGGACGGCGGCTTCGAGGACGGCCGCGAGCGCACGCGCCGGACCCGCCACGACGCCTTGTACTGGATCTCTGCCGGGTGCGACACCGATTACGACTCAGACGACGACGACCTCGGCTACGACGAGGAACGTCCCAGGACCCAGTGGGTCAAGGAGAACCTGGCGCCGCCCCCGACTTCAACCAACAAGGAGGAGCCGCCACGGTGGTCGAAGAAGGCGAGCGCTAGGAAAGCTCCCGCCTTGGCGAAGAATGCGTTCCCGGCAATGCGTGCCGAGCAGGCGCTGGAGGAGGAGGAGGCCGAGGGGCACCCCACCGTCGTCGTCCAAAAGGTGATCGACAGGCGAGGGCGGCACCTGAGGGGGCTCAACGACGAGCAGGGGCAGGAGATTCAGGCTGACGACGCTCCGATGCCGGAGCTACGGCACAACGTGCGGCTACTCGTCGACGGCACGGAGGCCGACGTCGTGAGGCTGGACGGCCAGCTGCGGCGGGAGCACGAGAGGCTGTCGAAGCAGGAGGCGGCGCAGAAGCGGCAGCTGCAGGTCATGGAGGAGATCGCAGGGGCGCTAGAGCAGGTCCGGATGGACGATTCAGCCGGCGTCCTCACCCTGGAAGGACTGCTTCTGACGTTCAGGGACCTGAAGGCGCGCTTCGCGGAGGAGTTCAAGCTCTGCGGCGTGGCATGGGTCGCTTGCCAGTTCGCGCACCCGCTGCTGGTCCGGTTCTTCCAGGGCTGGCAGCCGCTCGTGTACCCGTCGGTCGGCTTTGAGCTCATGTCATCGTGGAAGGATTTGCTGGAGGGAGACAGAGACCAGCCATATGACTTCTCGCACGGCGCCGCCGCCTCGCCATACGCGCAGATCGTGTGCGACGTCATCGTGCCACCCGTGCGAATGTCAGGAACCAATTCGTGGGATGCAAGGGTTCCGGAACCAATGCTCGACTTTCTCAAGACATGGGAGCAGGTGCTGCCCCCTATCGCGACTTCAGTTGATACTGGAGCATATTGTCATGCCAAAGCTCTCGGCCGCCGTGGATTCTTGGGATCCGCGCAGGGAGAAGGTGCCGATCCATGTATGGGTGCACCCATGGCTGCCGATGCTAGAGCAAAGCAGCATCGAGACCCTGTGCCATTCCATCCGGTACAAGCTGAGCATCGTCCTCCGCTTATGGCAAGCGCACGACACATCAGCTCACGCTCTGCTGTCTCCATGGAAGAATGTGTTCGATTCTGCAGTCTGGGAAGACCTGATCGCTCGTTACATCGTCCCGAAACTGAAGATGGCACTGCAGGAGTTTCAGATCAACCCGGCGGACCAGAAGCTCGATCAGTTCAGGTGCATGATGCTCTGGGCTTCTACGATCCCGGTGCGCTTCATGGTCCGTTTGCTGGAAGCTGATTTCTTCAGCAAGTGGCATCAGGTCCTGTACCACTGGCTGTGTTCCCTGAATCCTGATTTCAACGAGATCGTTGATTGGTATAAGGGCTGGAAGGACAGTTTCCCACCTGAACTGCTTGCTGACGCGCGCATACGGATGCTTTTTACACTTGGCCTGGACATGATGGACCGAGCCGCGGAAGGACTTGAGGTTGTGCAGCCTGGAACTGGGGAGAACGTGGCATTCTTGAGAGGCAGTGGTACAGAGAAACTTCAGGTTGGTGCAGCAGAGAGAGCATCAGAGTTCCCTTCTTGCCATGGAGCAACCGAGCCAGAGCTGAGCTTCAAGGAGTGTATCCAGGCATACGCTATGGAGAAAGGTTTGTTGTTTATGCCTAGAGTCGGCAGGTTCTACAATGGCATGCCAGTGTACGAGTTTGGCTCTGTAAATATCAGCTTAGACTCCGTGAAGCGAGTAGTCTACGCACAATCTCGAGAAGGAATCGAGAGATGGGGTGCTGTATCTCTTAGGCAATTGATGGAAATGAATCGGGCAGGGAGAACTTACTAAATCACTTAACCTGGAGCATTCGTGACATTTCCAAATCCCTCTCCGATCACCTCCTTTTTCCATGTTACCTAAAGCCGGCCCTTAAGATAACATGTACTACTAGTATTATATAAGCAAATTGGGTAGATCATTTTGCTATGGTATTTGCAGATTACTATTGATGTATAGAGGATTTAGACACATGTTATTTTTCTTGTATTTGGGAGGAAAACTGTGTTGTTGTCCCTAGCTTCATATGATTATTTTCTTAATCGGGTCAGAGAGATCATCGTTTTCCCTGAACTATATCTGAATAAAATTGTATGGACTTGGGGTCCAAACCTCTAGTCATTATTATGTGCTAGACAAATATCCCACGCATTATTGTGGGACTTTCTTATGGAGTAAATAAAATGAATGTATCATTGGTTTTTATGGGATATGCTGTCAACATTGGTTAAGTCAATGGAAAAAAATAAGTAAAATATTTATAGAATGTTAGATTTAGTGATAGGAGAATGTGATGCCTACAACATGCATGCCTGTATGTAGATTGAAAATAGTAATTGCATTCCATTACTTAAGTGGAAGATGTTGTAGCACTGATTAGAGAGGATGATGTGGCAATTAGTGAAAGATGACATGTGGATAACTTGCATATAGAGATTGAATGATGGTGAGGTTTGCTTTTATGAGATATAGATTATTAGGGCATAAACTTAAAGTTCTGTTTGGTTACCGATCTCAACTAGTTACAGCTCGCCATGCTTTACCTTCACTTTTGTTTGATTCCTGACTAAATTGTAACGCGTTAAAGGAAGTTTGGTGCCCCTTAGCCACTACAGCCTGTGGAGAAGGAGGCACGTTAAATGTGCTAGCTTTTAAACAACCCTAGGATGCCCATAATTTAGTGAACAAGCATGTAAAAAGGAATATTTTTAACCTCTTAATAGAAATAGATTTTATAAAAGCAGACAATAACTAAGAGCGCATCAGTGTTACTGGAAATATAACAATCGAAAGAGCAAACCAAATCGTAAACAGTAGATGCATAGAAAGAGCAAACTGAATTGTAAACACTAGAAAAAGTTAAAACGTAGTTGTTAGAAACAAATTTGAAACCTTAATATGTGCCAAATCAAAGCTTAGTTAAGTATTGTGTGGCGTGTGGGTGTTGTCTCTTACCGGTTACCATCCCTGATGCGTTCATCAAGATGACTGGATGGATAGATACCTTTTCTACATATATATCGAGGTCCACGAAGCGATGTCCATAGTAACATTATGGAACCAAAGTTTGGTTCTCTCTTTCCGAACCATATGCTAAGTAGGAAGTTTTCTACTCCCTTGATCTAAGAGGTTTTCTACTCCCAGCCTAGCAAGTAGTAACAAGGAATAGAAAATACGTATACTGCAGAGGTGTAGACGTGATTCTCTTCTCTGTCCATGTCCATGTGAGTTTAGCGAAAGATGAATTTTGTAATCCCGGACCACCCTTTTGTCCTACCATAAGAGTTGGGCATTTGTTTTACAGAAACTGGATCGGAAGGTATAGTACTATTCCTTTTCCCTACGCATCTGGGGAGGTATCCCTCGCAGTGCAACGGCAACGAACAAGGCATCGCCCACACGCGTATGCACCACACTCTTTCGTTCTTCCCGTGCACGTCTCCCACTTGGCCAGCATCTCGGTGCGCGGCCCAACAAATACTCTCACTACAATGCTAACCTACTACGGAATATACTCACCTAGTGGACCCACGCTCACCGACACGGAGGACCCACTTGTCAAACAATTTGTGGGCCCCGTATTGCAGAGTCAGAAACCTCCCACAGCCGAGCCGGTTTTTGTTTCCTTCCCGCACCCGCAACAATGGAAACAACGGCCCCGTCGTTTACCCCCAAAAGACCAACCGGAGCGAGGAGAACAAAAAGGGGAGAGAAATTAATTGAAACGAACAGTGCGACCCGCGACGCGAGGGAACCACCACCGATCTCGAGCGCGGTCCGGTCCGGCTCCTCCCCGCGTCAGCTCGCGAGGCCCTTGGAGCTTCGAGTCAGATCCGGGCGGGCGGCCCAGGGTGGCTCCGGTGCCGTTGAGCCGCGGGTGATGTAGGGTTTTCGCGCGCCGCATAGTGGGACGACTGGGACTGGGAGCGATGGGGCGCCGGAAGATATCCGCGGCGGCACCGCCGTCTCGGAGCTGGTCCAACGTTGGCGGAGGCGGCATCCCCGGTGAGATCCGTGGCTCTGATCCATGTGTAGCGTTAAGGCGCTGTGAGGATCGGCTTGGTTTCATGTCGAGCTAATTTAAGGGTGTTTGGTTTGACCGTTCTAAATGAGGTGGTGCAATGAGTCCGTTCCTCAAATTTGGTGGAATGACTCCATTCGTAGTATTTGAGGTGATGATGAATACCCATTCTATTCCACAGACCAAAAAAGAAAAGAGAGGAGTGAGAAGATGATGGACTAACTCATTCCTCAAACCAAACACCCTGTTAGCTTTTGGTTTAGCTGTCGAGCCAATAACAGGTGTTGTTGGTCTGTTTTCCTTTTTATCTCATGTATTTGTTTATTTTGCAGAACTTCGAGCGAAACACAAAATGGACTTGGAGAATTTGACTCTGACAAAACAGCCACTCAGAACATTGCATTGTTTCCTGTTAGCCATGTTACAATACTTGAAGAGATTAGCAACGTATATCCTGAGTAAGGGTGGTTTCTTCTTTCTCCTAATTGTTTTGTTGGTAGCTTCTGGAATCTTACTCGCCGTTTCGGATGGCCAGAATAAGAAGGTATGCTGCATGTCCTTCTCATGTCTTTGTGTTAATCTAGATAGTCATTATAAGAACGCATGTTGCTGTTTTTTTATAGCATCTTGGTAATGTATTTGAAGCTTTGAACACTAATGTTGTTTGGCTGACATGTATGCAGCATGTGCAGGAATTCCTTAATTATGCTAAATTTGTGTTGTGGTGGGTTTCATTAGGTGTGGCCTCGTCAATTGGACTAGGCAAGTTGTATTTTCGCACCTCTCAACACTGCAGACTTTAAAATAAAAGCAAATTATAAAATGTCGCTGGAGTTTACTTATTGATCTCTTTGGTCCTGTCCTACAAATATCTGGTTATCATGTCTTAACTGTATAGTCAGTGTGGTATGCTTGAAGGCTTTGGGACATATATACTTCAATAAATTAGTTAGGCAGAAAAAAAGGGTACTTTATTTTGGTCTTCATTGCTGAACTAGTGTATTAAAGGAATGATATGAGCCATCCTATTCCTGCTTTGTTCGTGTTTGCAACCATATTAGGACTTCATAAAGAAAACAGTTGAAGGTGGGCGCCAATTGCCAGATTACATATCAAATATAGACAACAGGAGAAATAACTGGCACTAGGTTACAGTGAATAGTAGCTTCACTGTTTACCTTTTTCATGCCATAATTATTTGCTTCTCAATATCTTGCTGTCACATGATCCAGATCCTTGCCAGTTTTTTTTTTTTTTTTTTTTTTTTTTTTTGGTGAATGGTTCATCTGCAATTGATTCTTCATCTATTTCAGTACACTAGATTTAGTTAGCCTGCAATAATTAACTGTGCTGGCACTTTTTTTTTTTTGCTGTATGTACCTAGCTGTGTATGCAGAGCAGCCACATCAAATAATATGCAAAAAGTTGATGCCTTATTTCCCTTATTTGGAAGGTTATTTTGTGGCATATGTATATTCAGTTAGTTTTGAGACATGATTCTGTCAAGCTTCTATAACGTTATTAAATCAATGCAAGTAGTCATGCCTTATTTGCTGAGCATGGTCTGTTTGTTATCCATATTTTTCCGCCTACAATTAATGCTTGTTAAAGTTGGAAACTGGGGCATGTAAATTTGGAATGTTTTATTGCTGCAACAGAGAAGAAAACTCATTTTGTAAGCTGATGAGTTCAAATTTTAAATGTAGGTTCTGGTTTGCATACATTTGTGCTCTATCTGGGTCCTCATATTGCTCTGTTCACTATTAAGGCTGTTCAATGTGGTCGAATTGATCTGAAAATGGCTCCATATGATACCATACAGCTAAAGGTTGGGCCATCATGGCTTGACAAGAAATGTTCAGAATTTGGACCGCCTGTGTATCCAGCATCAGCTCATTCAGTTAGGATCCCAGTCTTCGACTTATTACCTCAGATACAGCTGGAAGCAGTTCTTTGGGGAATTGGGACTGTGCTTGGTGAGCTCCCCCCTTATTTTATATCACGAGCAGGTAAAATTTCAATGCCTTTATTTTTCTGTTCAAAATTAAGTATAGATATTATTATATAGAGGAGCGGGCCTGGTGCAGTGGTAGATCCTCCACTTGGGGCCTGGGTTCTCAGGTTTAACCAGCCTCAGTGCAAAATTGGCAAAGGAGCTGTCTAGAAACTTTCTCCAAACCCTACCTTTGCGTGAATTTTCATCACTGGGTGGTATGCCCATTCAGTGATGTTCTATGCTATATTCCTTGACAACTTTTGCCAATCGCTGTACAGAAATGTTACTAGCCTCTGTATTGCTTCTAACTGAATTATTTCAACAACTACAGATACATCTTTCCTACAGTTTTACTATGTGGCATGCTGGCTCGCTGTCACCGCATTCATTTAACTTTAACTTCATGTTCTTTTAGAGGCCCCGGGATTTTTTTTTTTGCATAATTAGTATATGCTATATTGCTATGTTGAGTTCCACCCCCCTTAAATTCATAAAACTCATCGTATAACTGAATAATAGATCAATGCGAATAAGGCCGTGCCCTTTTTTCTTGACATGCTATAGCTGATTATTTAGGTAGTATTTGATGTTCTGCGGAGCTTCAATCTTGTAATGGATTTTTGGGAAAAAACTATTTCTAGGAATGTTGCCTGTGAGTTCTTGAGAAGAATTGGAAGGCTTAGTTGTGGCATTTTGTTTCTGTTCTTTTAATCGGTTTAAGCTGCGTAACCTAAATGGATGTTGTGTCATGTTGCAGCTCGCTTATCAGGAAGCGAGTCAAAAGCTGTTAAGGAGCTTGATGCCGCTACTTCCAAAGAAGATGGGCCAGTAGCATCCACTGTTAATCGAACCAAGCGTTGGCTTCTCTCTCACGCTCAACATCTCAACTTCTTCTCTATCTTGATACTTGCTTCGGTTAGTCTCCTGTCTTGCATCCTTTGTTACCAAGTTCTTCAATGTGGATATTTTACACCCATAATTTATGAACCATTTGACCTTGTGCCTTCATAATTAATCTTCTTTTGGACCTTTGGATCGTGTGCAAGCTTTAGCTCCATATTTAAAAGTTGTCTAGATAAATAAGCATATGGAACATACCCTGTACAACAGTTACCATAAGTTCCTCTAAAGGATTTTTATTCTATTTTATATTTTAAAAAAATATTTGCCTATTTTGATGCTCTTATTAGGTTCCGAATCCACTCTTTGACCTTGCTGGTATTATGTGTGGGCAATTTGGTGTGCCTTTCTGGGAGTTCTTTTTTGCTACTTTGATTGGGAAAGCCATCATCAAGACTCATATTCAGGTGAGGTATCTAATCTCATACTGTTATCTTATATTATAATAGCCAGTAGTTATGTTTATTGTGATTTGTGTGTGCCTTTGTTCTAGTTTTGCCACACACTTTATTGTTAAGGGCGTGTTCGATCTTTTAGAGAGATTTGCAATTATGGTTAGTGGTCTTTTTAATCTTTGAGAAGACATTCATTAGTAACTTAATTAGATGGAAATGTTCTTCATGTTGTATAGTTTTATATGCTTGTATGTCATCATTCTTATTGACTTTGATTCAAATTTTGAAATCTTACTATCTGAGAAAAAGCCAACAACATAATTAGATTTAGACTGCATGGTGCATGCTAGTCTTGTGTGATATTTAGGACGAGCACATGTTAGGCGTTGAAAGTTTAGCCCCTTGGATATAATTTCAGCACAAACTATGTCAGGATTCTCATGAGTTTCTTTGATCTATTAGTAGGATGAGCCCTCATTGAGTTGTGTTCTGTAGGTTTATTTGGTATCCAATAATTAGAGAATATAAAATCACTGACGATTAAAGTGAACTCTTATTCCTGAAGCACTCACTAAAATTAATTTTGATACCTCTCTGGTTAAGCTTATATGGTACCTGACTTCCTTTGAGTCGTTTTGTTTTGGTCAGGTGGTTTTGACTCCAATAGTGGTCTAACATGCATAAATTTTCCTTGTCCCACAGACACTCTTTATCGTGTCCCTGTGCAACAATCAGCTCTTGTATCTTATTGAAAAGGAGTTAATCTGGATATTTGGTCACATTCCTGGGTTGTCTGCCACCCTTCCATCTGTGATTGCCAAACTCCATGCTGCCAAGGACAAGTATCTATCACCACCAGCCCCAGTCTCACCTTCCTCACAAATGGAGGTTAGTACCTTCCTCACCATTTAAGCTTCTTACCTGCCCTTCACTATTCATCTCATTTTATTATTGTTTCAATAATTGTACCATGTACAGGGGAAACAGTGGAATTTCTCTTTTACATTTGTCTGGAACTCTATAGTGTGGCTTGTGCTTCTGAACTTCTTCATTAAGATAATCACGTCTACAGCACAGGATTATCTCAAAAAGCAACAGGATATGGAGATGGAACTTATTTCTGATTCCCCGCTCCTGGACCATTCTAAAACTAACTAGTGGCGCAGCTAGTGGTGTTTATTGAGCTGCTAGCTGCAAAGATTCTCCTCTGTAGCCTTGACTCCTGGCTGAGCCCCTGCAGATGATTTCAAGTTCCAACAGTTAGTATTAGTAGTCATTCATCTGTACAGTGAACAAAAATCATGGGCTTGGTTAACTAGTCAGGTGATGGCTGCGACCTTTTGTCATTGAGCCTGTCCTGGCAGTTCTTCAAGGAGGAGCCATTTCTGTTTCTTTTTCGGACATCTACACGGATAAACAGTAGGGATTGTTTATGGACCACGGTTGGCTTTGATGAGATGTATCACTCGTACCCGTACTTGTTCATATTTATTTTTGGGACTTGAAAATTGAAATGCAATAGAAAGCTGGAAGGATTCAGCAATCATGCATCATTGTGTCAAGTTTACTGTGTGCAGTGTGCGTGTGGGTTGCAATTGGCGCCAGCAAGAGCAAAGCATACCTCGGTCTTGTTTAGATCGTAAAAAGTTAGAATTTTTTTAACTATAGCATTTTTGTTTGAGTTGATAATTAGTGTCTAATTATGGATTAATTAGGCTCAAAAGATTCATCTCGTGATTTATAACTAAACTGTATAATTAGTTATTCTTTTAATTTATATTTAATGTTTCATGTAAACGTGTAAAGATTGATGTGATGGAGAGAGAGTAAAAAAATGTTTAGCTCCGCCCTTGGACGATACCAAGTCTTCCGGGGCAGGTGGTTTAGGGAGTCTCCGTTACCAAGTCTTCCGGGGCAGGTGGTTTAGGGAGTCTCCGTTACCAAGTCTTCCGGGGCAGGTGGTGAAGAGTCTCCAGACCAGCGAAAAACTCCTATGCCCAATCAGGGGGCCTTTACCTCAACGTTTTCCAAGGTATGTTCTGGCCAATCAGCAGGTATATGAACAGGCGAAGATATGAGTCGTCGTCGAGCAGAATTTCGGCGTTCGGCTTGTCGTTCACTGTCGCCTTGTGATTTGTCATCAAACGAAGCACACGTGCAGTGCAGGTGCTGGCGTGCAGCCCTGACCTTAGGAATCTGGCTCGTATCAAGTGCGATTACACCTCAGCAAAAACCATGCTAAGCAAACTACACCTTTACTTCCACGGAACCAAACAACTGCGATATGATACAATTATACAAATATAAGGCGCTTGACATACGTATATTACTGGCAGTGGCAGTGGTAGTGCGGCACGACGCCGAAAGTTGTAGCCGAGATGAATGAAAAATTTCCAAAGTTAGTAGCTCTCACGCTGGGAGGAGAGAAGACATAAGACACCACACCCCCTGTTTACCAAGCCTTTCTAGCACTACTCCGATCACAGTCATAAAAAGCCTCTGCTCGAGTAGGCTTGTGTGAAAAGGCTGAAAGCTAGTTGCCCCGAATTTTAAATGAAAATGTCACGTCATGTCACCTCAGTAAACTATAGCATTTCGTTTGTATTTGATAAAAATTGTCCAAACTTTACGTAACTAGACTCAAAATGTTCGTCTCGTAAAGTACAATAAAACTGTGTAATTAGTTTTTGATTTTATCTACATTTAGTACTCCATGCATGTGCCGGTATTTTAATGTGACGGATGATAGAAATTCTACATGGTAAATTTTAGGATGATTTTAGGAAACTAAACACAGCCCAATACAAAAGGAGCGATCGCTACCTAATGCCGCCTTAGCGTCATGCTACCTTTTGTGTTTTTCCAGACGCCGTGCCTGATCGTCATTGTTTGCTTTTGTTGCAGTCAATTTTCATACTACGGAGTTGATCCATTGTTTGCTTTTGTTTTGCAGACAATTTTCATACTAGGGAGTTGGTCCATTGTTTGTTTTTGTTTTCCAGGCAATTTTCATGCTAGGGAGTTGTTCCATTGTTTGTTTTTTTTGTTTTCCAGACAATTTGCAAATACTAGGGAGTTGGTCCACGGCGCTCCAGCGTTAGCTACTGCAGCCAAAGGGCGGTTTCAACTTTCAACTACTTTGCACGCGCTGATCACTTTTGTTGGAACACGGTTTTAGCAGATTTAGAATAGAGTAGAATGGTGGGACTAAGATAAACTCTCTACTAATATAATAATAATAGAAAATTACAAGGTGGGCCTTAGGGTAGGTCGCACTGCAGCTACCAGAGGACAACCGTCCTAATTACACAGGGGGCATCGCCTTTTATAGTGACTGACCAGCTTAAAATTAAAAGTACAAGCATGGCCCCAATAAGAGTTTTGAAACCCTAGATATTGACTCTATTACATGTGGACCTTCCAAGGGTAAGTTTGTCCATCACTTCACCAACATGGCACACAGGCCGCGGCCCATCATCGCCCATAAGAAGGGCCCATCATGTCCGCTCCTTGACGATAAGCCTCAGCCCAGTCCATCACGCCACCTTGACGGCCATTGTCTTCATTCATCACCTCCTCCGCGGAGGACCTCCGCGGGAGTCGGAGGCTCGATCGAAGAACCTCCGCGATCAGGGAAGGTGACGACACCGGACCTCCGTTGCCGACCAGTTCCCTGGCCTCCGAAGGAGTCTTCTCGGCGGAGGTCCTACCTTCGGAGGCTTCTCTTTAGTGCCTGCAAACACGAACACAAGGGAGACACCTGGTCCATCGGTTAGGTACCCAATCGGAGGTAAAAAGCCTCTCCGGCCTTAGGACGCATCCCCAACATTCCCTCCTTGAGGGTTAGGTCCAGCGAAGGCGGGTCTAGCCATCAACACGCCCCTGGCCGCGGAGGCTACTTTTACCTCCGACCCCCCTGGCCCGTTGATCGTTGGACCGGAGGCTTGAGTTTTTTACCGTTGCACAGTGGTCGATCTTGACCTTTGATTTTGAATCGATTCATTTTTCGCTGTTCGATTTGCGGACCGACGCGACCGTTGGGCTGAGAAGCCGAGGCGCCGCTTCACCGCCTATATAAAAAGGGGGGTTGAAAACGACCTGTACCTCTCCTTGATTCACCACCGTATAGTTTGTGCCTTCGGCTGCTGCCTTCGCGCTCGCTTTGCCTTGGCATCTTGTCGCCATGGCACCCAAACGCCCCTGTTACGCGCGTCATCGCCCGTTCTCCGGCCCCTATTCCCACTTCCAGGGTGTCGGAGTCGGAGGCTTTTTAGATCTCTTTGAGCAGTGTATGCTGGCTTCCGCGGAGGCTAAAGATATCAAAAAGTCCTTATCGGACGTCGAGGCTTCGGCGAGTGAGCTGATGTCTCCAAAGGTTGATTCGGCTACCGCGGAGGTCACCTATGACTTTGGTCATAGTCGAATGACCCAGAGCACGAGTGCAGAGCTTGAGGGAAAAGGATTTTTTCCTGCTGATCACGGGCGACCTCCGCGTAGAGAGACCGTGCCCAAGCCTGAGAAGAATGAGGCCGTTATTTTTTGGGATTTCTTCACGTGTGGCCTCCGCTTCCCTTCAACCAACTTCCTCTGGTATGTTCTTGAGTGGTTCGAAGTTCAGCTTCATCACATGACCCCCCCATGCTTTCCTGAATTTAAGCAAGTTTCTGTGGGCTGTTGAGTCTTATGGTGGTGAGCTTAGTATGAACACTTTTGCGGAGTATTACGAGCTGCAGAAACAACCATGATATGTTGGGGCTAAAATAGCCCAGTTTGCGTCCTGTAGTTTTATGTCTAAAAGGAACCCGGGCAAGGGTAAGGAGAAGATTGCTATCTCTTGGTGCCAGAGGGGGAAGTATGATCCTATTAACTGGTTGGATTTCTAGTTTTATGTGCGGACCCCCAGCTTCACTCGGCCCAAGAAGGATGGTAAAAATGTTACGCGGTTTCCTTTTGCCTTCGTGATGACCCCGATGAGCCCGCTAACTAGTGTGAAGCCTGGTTCGGTTGATTTCGAGAAGCGAAGGTCTTGCACGGAGGCTTTTATTGTCGCATGCCGTTATTCGGGTGGTAGGGACCTTGTTGAGGAGATGATAGCCTCCGATTTCTGGCCTCTGCTCGGTGGTCCGGGCCAGAAAAAATTTACTATGCAGAAACTTGATCTCCCTGTTTTTGAAGTTGCTGGTGGAATCCTTTACCCGCATTTTGGACTTTGTCTTCCCGAGGGTCAGAGCAAGGAAGAGTTTGTTCATGCTACTGAACGTAAGGTTGTTGAGATTCTTGGAGAAGTTTCTAAAAAGGAATATATTGCTCGGAGGTTGGAGGCTGGCATTATGCCTCGCCTTAACAGGGTTTTTGAGGAGCTTGGAGTGCATTACGTCGAGCGTGAGGTTCCTGACAAGATCAAGAAGAAGATAGACAAGAGGGATCTGCTTGCTACTGCTGCTACCAAGGCCGCTGAGGGGAAGAAGAGGAAAGCTGGTGTCTTGACCCGAGGGTTGTTGAAGAAACAGAGGGGAGCCTCCGCTGAGACTGTGGAGGTTGATGATGTCTTTGAGAGTTTGTATGATGAAGATGAGGATCTTGTTGTGGTCTCGGAGGTCGATGTTGAGGCTCTAGCATCGCTTGATTCAGAGGGTCTGTCCGGGCCATCTCCGCCGGTGTCTCCTATTCTTGCGGGTGATGCCTCCTGCTAGTTTTCGCTCCGGCTAGTCGTGCCATCTGCTGTGCCTTTGCTCTGGCTGGAGAAAGAAACTATTTCGTTGGAGGTCACTGTGAGACCTTTTGCTAGCACGTATGTTGATGCTAGCTCCGATGATGAGTCGGGAGGCGGCGGTGAAAGTTGATGATGTTGAGAGGCTTGCGGAGGATGTGGTGGTTAATGTTGATGATGCTGAGAAGCCCGTGGACAATGTACAACATGAGAAGGAAAACATGGTGGAGGAAGAGGATGCTTACACTGCAAGCCAAGGTGGGGTTCTTACTCGAAGTATGACTTACCTAGATTTCCTTTCTTTGAAGGTATCTTGTGGTAGGGCTTCAGAGGGAGAGATTTTCTTGGTGAGCCCGCGTGCGGTGGTTGTGCCCCTTTATGTTCATCAATTAAGTTTTACTTGTTTTACTTTGTTTATTTTCACTAGCTCGCACTGCCGCGAAGGCTGCGCAGGCGACGCCTCCGACGACCCCGACATCCTCTGCACCTTCGGCGGAAGGTGCCATTGCCGAGGGTGCTGTTGGTCCATCTGAGCCTCCGCCAGTCGCTGGTGGCTTGGGATCCGGCGGAGGTGGCGATGAAGATAAGCGTTTCGTCTTGGGGTGGGTCGATGGCATCGGGCAGATGACCGACGTAATGGGTGCTGATCTCACTCACCGTCTTGTGCAGTTGCCCCATGACGTTCTGATGCGGGCCCAAGTCGATCACCATATTATCGTGAGTTACTTTGCGATGTTCTGTCTTGTTTTTTCATTATCTCTTTTTGGGATTCATCTCGTTTAATAATGATACTTGTCATCTTTGCAGAGCCATGCTATGTCCATGGTGGTTGAGTCCAGCAGTCATGCTGAGATTGAGAGAAAAATGCCATGATCGCTGCGCTGAAGGCGGAGGTGGAGTCCCAGACTCATGAGAAAAAGGAGACGGTGCAAAAAACGTCTGAGCTAAAGGAGCAATTGTCAAGCCTCGAGGCTCGGTCTCCTGAGTTAAAGAAGTCTCATGATGAAGCTCAAAAATCGGTGACCCTTGCTACCAATCGAGCAGACAAGGCTACTGAGATCTCCGATATCCTTCACAAGGAGGTTGATGGTGAGCGCTAGTTGGTGGAGGCTTTGAAAGCTAAGGTCAAGAATCTTGTAGCGGAGATGAATGCCCTGAGGTCAATCAGGCTGGAGGTGGCGGAGTCCTATGTCTCCGCTCTTCACGCATTTGGTAGCGTAGCTACTTCGGTTGACCCTAGAGCTTCTACTTCTGGGGTCTTCTCTTGGATCAAGGCCAACCTTGGCAAGCTTAATGAATTTCTGACTAGGGTCTCCGACTTTAGTGCCGAAACATCCGCCACCTATCTTTGCAAGTTCTTTGCATCTAAAGGTATTGTGCAGATTGGGAATTTTACCTGCCCGAAGTTGTCTAATCCTACCGAACTTGGCAAGACGGATCGGTTTGTTAAGACCACCGTACGCAGCTTTATGGAGAAATTTTGGTCCAAGTTTGGTCGGTCCGAGATCGTGGCCATGGCTAACATTACTCGTGAAACGGTATGGGTTGCTTTCCTTGATTTCTTTAGTTCTATTTCCTCTGTCGATGACTTTTTCTTTTGCTTACCTTTGCCTATTTTAGGAGCTGAGGTATGGCAAACGAGGTGTTCAGGGCTCGACAGTTTCTGCCGATACTTCTGCACGTACTCGAGGTTCTACCGATGCCGGCACCTCCGAGGCTCAGGTTCTTTCTATGGTGATGGTGTTGGAATGGCAACGGAGCAGGCTGACGCACCACCGGACGCTCAGGCGGAGACTCGAAACTTGACTGCCGATGAGGAGGTGTAGAATTAATATTATCTTGTAGTTGTGTATATTTGGTCTTTTGCTGACTTGGTGCCGGTGTGCACATGTAAGGAACACATTCAGTTACTCTTTGGTTATGTGCAGGAGGTGTGCACAGGTTTGCAGTTTGGGGCCTGTGCAGGAGGTCGACCCTGTTACTTTTATGCGCAATGGTGTTTTCGTTAGCAGCGAGCTATGGGATTATTGGAAATTGGCGTTTCTTAGGCGTACTGTGGGCGATATGTTTTATTTGTCGCTTCCGACTTAAATGATAAGCGTTCTAGCTTTACTCGTTCTCTTGCATGGAGTGGCCAGACTGGGCCTTTGTAATCTTTTCCTGATTTACATGGAGGTGCATCGCCGTGATAGGAGTTTTGTTTCGTAGTTTGTTTGTTTTGACCTCTGCTGAGTTGCGGAGGTCGATTTGGTTCTGTCAGAGGCATTTGAGGTGGATCATGGTCGGGACCTCCGAATATGTTTTCCTTTTCCTCCTTGGAGGATGTAACTGTTTTGATGTATATTTCTTTATGAATAATTTATTTCTCCTTTGGTTACAAGATGGATATGATAGTCGTTGTTTCTCTTCGACCAGGGTTGGCCTTGTCTTTCCTGCATGTTGGCTTTTCCTTGTTGCTCTTTTGCCTGTTGTCTCCAGAGTTGCCTCCGTGCGTCCTGACGCTTGATCAGTGATGACAGCCTTTGGTTGATATTAGCAGAGACGACGGGACGTTACGAGTTCTTACGTGGTATCCCCCCTTGCCTCTTAGTTGTCGATGATCCGGATTGGCTTGCGCTGTTAGCTACCTTCTTTTGCACTTCTCCGGAGGTCCTTGTGGCCTCCGGGTTGGCTACTTTGCTAAACCCTTTACGAATTCTTTTACGGTATCTTGTGTTTTCTATTTGGCCGTATGTGTACATCAGCTTCCATCTTTGTTGTTTTTGATTTTTGTTGTGCTAGGCTGTGTGAGGTCTAAAAGTGCTCAAGTCTATATTTAGGGCATTTAGAGAGTCACCGTTTCTCTCACATCTCTTAGAAATGACCTTTGCTTTACCCAATCTGGCCTACCGGTAGTACTGAACTTATACGTTTTTTAAACCGGTAGTATCCGTGCTATTTTTCTCTAAAAATCAAGCTTGCAAAGTTGTAGTAGTTTTTCTACTACCGGTAGTACCGGTCTCACCATCGGTAGTACCGGTGGTCACCGGTAGTAGCGCTTTTTATTAAAATTATATACCGAAAGTATCGGGCCTATTTTTCAAAAGTCGAGATCGTCGAGTTGGCAGTTTTATGTACTAGCGGTAGTACCGCTCCTGGCAGCGGTAGTACCGGTAGTAAAAATAAAATGTTTTTAGCCAAAGTCGAAAGGGCTAGTTACTGTTCACTTTTAAACTAGCGGTAGTACCGGTCCTAGGACAGGTAGTACCGGTAGTACTCTTTCTGTCCGATCTGACACCTGCAACGGTCCTTTTTAAGAGAAACCGGTAGTACCGGTGGTACTGGCAGTACTACCGGTAGTTGTTCTGAACATGAGACTATAAATACCTCTCCACTCTCTCCTTTCTCACTCTCTTGCTCATTCTCTTCACTCACCCGACTTGCAACTGAAAAAAGCCCTCTCCCACGCACAAGCTCACCTGCTCTCTCTTCTCCCTTGCTCCCAAACTTCATCCCCTTAAGGATTTGAGCTAGGGACGTGAGATTAGAGTGTGGGAACTTCAATCTACGACTTGAGCACTTGGATTCCTCGTCTTGCCGGCTTGATTTGTGTTTGTTACTCTTGGGTTCTTGGAACCCTAGCCGGCTAGGCGTTCTTCGTGGTTGCCCATGTTGATTCATTTGTGAGGGCACCCCGAAGTGTATGTATTACCCTTGATTCTTAGTGAATATCTCAAGTTAGCCTTCGTGGTTGCTTGAGGGAGGAATCCTTCGTGGTGAACTCAACAACGAGGACGTAGGAACTCCTTCGTGGGGATTGCCGAACCTCGGATTAAATCTTGTGTCTTGCTGTGGTGGTAGCATTGACTACCCTTGTTCTTGTGTTTTTCGTGTTCTTCGTCCCTACCCCCCAAGCTCTTAGGTTGGAGGACTCGATCTACAAGTTGGTGCGGTAAAAAGCTTCAAGAACTTCAACGCTTTCATTATCAACATCAACAAAGGGGTCGTAACCTTTGAATCTAAATTTACAGCTCATATACTCTGATTTCGCATTCGATTTAGTGGCTTCGTAGGGAACCGGAAGTGCTGGAAATCTAGCATCGGTAGTACTGGTGTTGTACTACCGGTAGTACCGGTGCTACTTCCGGTCCTACTTCCGGTAGGCATTTAACTTCCGCATTTGAGCTGAAAATTTTAGGTTATCAAAATCGCTTATTCACCCCCCTCTAGTCCGATTAGATCCTTTCAAGTGGTATCGGAGCTAGGTCCCTCAACTCAACGCTTCACCGCGTGAGGGACAACATTGGCCAAGATGGATCCGGAGACAACGAAGAACTTAGTTGAGCAAATCACCGCTCAAGTCACCGCTCAACTCACCTTAGCGCTGCAAAAGCAACAAGAAGAGCAAATGAACAAGGTGCAAGAACAACTAAGCAAGATGAAAGAGATCATTGACAAGAAGAATCAAGAAGGAACTAGTGAGAAGAAAAATAAGGGTGAAGATGGAGACAAGACACCAAAGAGCTACACAAGAGCAAGCTACAGCTATGAAAGCACAAGCAAGAGCAACCCCCACATACCAATGATCAATCCCGGAAAGCCACCTCCGTTTGATGGAGTAAAATACACCGATTGGGCTCATAGGATGAAATTGCATCTTATAGCCGCAAGGTGTTGGCAAGCGGTTGAAATAGGCATTAATATTCCTGAGAATCCTAAGGATTGGTCACCCGAAGATGAGGCGGATTTCCATCTCAATGCTACAGCTGCAACATTGATTTTGCAATGTCTCACTCTGGAAGACAACAACAAGGTGAATGGTATGGTGAATGCAAAGAAGATCTGGAAAACCTTGAGGACATCATTTGAAGGTGACAAGAGTGTGAGAATTGGAAACATTGAGCTTCTCCAAAACAAGATTGAGAACTTTCATGTGATAGAAGGAGAAACAACTAAGGCTATGTATGATAGATTCATGACATTAATCAATAGAGTTAGAGCTCTTGGTTGTGATAGATGGGATGAACAAGCTGCAGCAAGAAAGCTATGTAGAATATATAGAGACAAAAATAGCATCCTAGCTTCGGTAATAATGGAAAGAGAGAACTACACCACCATGACAACACAAGAGATGATTGCTAAGATTATGCATCATGAAGTTCTAGATGAAGAGACCAAAGAAAGGCTTAGTCAAAGAAGAAGCATTGCACTAGCGGCATCTCATGCAAGTGGAACAAGTCATGGCAACCAAGGATGTTGTGATTATAAGCACAATGATGTTAATGAAGAACTTGATGATGAACAAGCATTTATGGTGAGGAATTATGCAAAGTACTTGATAAAGAAGAAAGAGAGGATGAAGAGTGGTGGTGGTAACAAGATGTATAAGAAGAGGTTTTTCTATGAGTGTGGTTTGGCCGGTCACCTTGCTGCGGATTATCCAAACAAGGGCAAGATATCAAGATACAACAAGGGAGGTGACAACAAGTACAAGGGTAAGAAGAAAGGTGAAGCACATATAGGTGAAGAATGGCAATCGGATGATGATAGTGATGAAGAAGATGACAATGACAAGAAGAGTGTGGCTGCAATTGCCGTACATGACGCACCCTCTTCTTCGACATCGTTCTTCACCAACATTTCTTCTACACCTAAGCTTTTTGCCAACCTCTCCGATGATGAAAATGACACTCCTATTTGCCTTATGGCAAAGGAGGAGAAGGTATCATCCGATGTTTCTACTTACTCTAATGATGATGATGAGTTTGATGAGAACTATGCTATCAAAATTATTAAAAAATATAGAAAAGAAGCTGCCTCTATAATTCTAAAATTGAAGTACACCATAGATGAGCTTGAGACATGCTTAGAGTCGCAAAGTGAAATGCTTCTAGTGGAAAGGGAGAAGAACAATGGGCTAGAAGCATGTCTCACCAAAGAGAAGGAGAAAGTTGAGAAGTTAAATGTAGAATTGTCTTTGGCTAAGGACTCATGTGAGCGCTTAACCAAGGAACAGTCCTCAATTAATGACTCATTGGCTAGTCTAAAGAATGATTATAGTATATCTCAAGAAAGCCTCACAAGCTTGACAAATAAATATCATGAACTTGAGATAAACTATGACACTCTTTGGAAGAGCACTTCTACTTCCTCTAAGGACTCAAATGCTTCAACAAGTGTAAAATGTGAAAGATACTATAATGTTGATATAAATGCTTGTGCTACTAACCTTGTTGAGATAAAGAAGAAGGACAAAGAAATTCTTAGGTTGAAGACCATTGTGGGTAATGGTTGCAAGAATAAGGATAAGCAACCAACCACAATATACAAGGCACCTAGGCATCCACACATAAAGGATGGCCTCGGCTACAATAGGTACAATGGTAAGGTCAATGGGAGAAACATGATAAATGGTGTATCTTGTGTGAAGTTCAACAAGAGTGTGCCTCTTGTTGATCTCATTAACAAGATAAACAATGTTGAGGTTTCTCCCATCACTTCCTCCGACAACAAGAATATCAAGAAGAAGGAAGTGAAGGCATCCATGCAAAATGTGCCTATCTCAAGGAACAACTTGTGTGGCTATCTATGTTGTTGGGATAAGGATGGTAAAATTATTATAAAGTATGTGGGTGCCCTCAAGAAAAAGCAAATCATGAGGAGTGTTTGGATGCCCAAATCTTATGTGTCTAACCCCCTAGGACCCAATTCTAATTGGGTACCTAAAACAAAGGCTTAACTCCTTTTTGTAGGTATACGCTTCCGGTGGACCATGTTGGGTGCTAGATAGTGGATGCACCAATCATATGACCGGAGCAAAGACAATGTTTGATTCTTTCCAACCATGTGAAAGCAAGGGTGAAGGAATCACATTTGGTGATAATAGTAAAGGAGACATTCTTGGTTTGGGTAAAATTGCTATATCTAATGACAACTCAATCTCAAATGTATTACTTGTGGATTCATTGGGGTTCAATTTGTTGTCCGTCTCTCAACTTTGTGAGATGGGTTACAATTGTCTCTTTACGGATAAGGGTGTGGAAGTCTCTAAAAGGGTGGATTCCTCTATTGTCTTTACGGGTCAATTAAAGGGCAAGCTCTATCTAGTTGATTTCACATCTAGTAGAGTGGGGTCCGAGACTTGTTTAGTAGCAAAATCTAGCATGGGTTGGTTGTGGCATCGCCGACTAGCTCATGTTGGGATGAGGAACTTGGCCAACCTTCAAAGAGGTGGACACATTCTTGGACTAACAAATGTTTCTTTTGAGAAAGATAGGATTTGCAGTGCATGTCAAGCGGGGAAGCAAGTTGGAGCCAAACATCCCGCAAAGAACGTCGTGTCAACTTCAAGACCACTTGAGTTGCTACACATGGATCTTTTTGGACCCAATGCTTATATAAGCATTGGAGGTAACAAATATGGTTTTGTAATTGTTGATGATTTTTCTCGTTTCACTTGGGTATTCTTTTTGAGAGATAAAGGTGAAACCCAAGAGATCTTCAAGAAGTTTGCAAGAAGAGCTCAAAATGAGTTTGACGTGAAGATCAAGAGAGTGAGAAGTGACAACGGGACAGAGTTCAAGAACACCAACATTAAAGCATTCCTTGATGAAGAAGGAATCAAGCATGAGTTCTCGGTCCCTTATACTCCCCAACAAAATGGGGTAGTGGAAAGGAAAAACCGAACGCTCATAGAGGCCGCAAGAGCAATGTTGGATGAGTACAAGACTCCGGAGAAGGATTATTGGGCGGAGGCAGTCAACACGGCATGTCATGCAATCAATCGTCTATATCTTCACAAGATCAAGAACAAAACCGCCTATGAACTACTCACCGGTAAAAAGCCTAAGGTTGATTATTTTAGAGTTTTTGGATGCAAGTGTTTCATACTTAGAAAGAAATCCAAAAGCTCTAAGTTTGAACCTAAGGTTGATGAAGGTTTTCTACTTGGTTATGGTACTAACGAACATGGATATCGTGTTTTCAATAAGACCACCAGTCTAATTGAATTAACGGTAGATGTGACTTTTGATGAATCCGACGGCTCTCAAAAAGAGCAAGTCAATATGAACATTGTAGGTAAAGAAGAGCCTTCTCATAAAGTGATCAAGAAGCTTGCAACCGGTGAAGTAAAGCCCGTTGAACAAGATGATGATGATGATACACAAGTGCAAATCCAACATGATCCGCTCATACATCATGGGTCAACCGATGCCCATGGTGGTGCCTCCACATCAAGAGATGGTCATGACTCAAGAGAACAAGCAATTCAATATCCACCACAAGTTGAAGAAAGCAATCAAGATGATGATCAAAGGGGAGCACTTGATGGTGTTTCTCCAAACAACATAGAGTATGATAGTGAAGATGATGGGCAAATCCAAAGAAGAACAGCAGCACCTCACCCAAGAGTTTACCAAACCGTTGAACGGGACCATCCCGTTGAAAATGTGATAGGAAGTATAAAAGAAGGAGTGATGACTCATTTACGTTTAGCATCTTTTTGTGAGCATTACACCATGATTTCAAGTTGTTTCAAATGGACGTGAAAAGTGCATTTCTCAATGGCCCCCTCTCCGAAGTGGTGTATGTTGAACAACCACCAGGTTTTGAAGATCCATATTGCCCTAACCATGTCTACAAGCTTCACAAGGCGCTCTATGGGCTCAAGCAAGCCCCTAGAGCTTGGTATGATTGTCTGAAGAAATTTCTACTCGAACAAGGGTTTGAGATAGGCAAAGCTGACCCTACTCTTTTTACTCGCAAAGTTGGGAATGATATCTTTATTTGCCAAATATATGTTGATGACATAATATTTGGTAGTACTAATGATGAGCTTTATGAGCAATTTAGTAGGATTATGACCAAAAAGTTCGAGATGTCCATGATGGGAGAATTGACCTTCTTCCTCGGTTTTCAAATCAAGCAACTCAAGGAAGGGACGTTCATTTGCCAAACCAAATACACCCATGACATGTTGAAGAAGTTTGGCATGGACAAGGCCAAGCCCATCAACACACCAATGCCCACTACGGGACATCTTGATCTTGACACAAATGGTAAGGCCATTGATCAAAAGGTATATCGCTCCATGATTGGATCTTTGCTTTATCTTTGTGCATCTAGACCCGATATTATACTTAGTGTGTGCTTGTGTGCAAGATTTCAATCTAATCCGAAAGAATGTCATCTCATGGCCGTTAAGAGAATTTTTCGGTATTTGGTGCTCACACCTAATCTTGGCTTATGGTATCCTAAGGGCTCATCTTTCACTCTACTTGGCTATTCCAATTCGGATTATGCCGGTTGCAAGGTAGAGAGGAAGAGTACATCCGGGACTTGCCAATTTCTTGGTAGATCTTTGGTGTCTTGGAGTTCTAAGAAGCAAAACTCCATTGCCCTATCCACCGCTGAAGCCGAGTATGTGGCGGCAGGCTCTTGTTGTACCCAACTACTTTGGATGAAGCAAACCTTGAGAGACTTTGGTTGCAACCTATCCAAGATTCCACTCTTATGTGACAATGAGGGTGCAATCAAGCTAGCCGATAATCCCATTAACCACTCTCGCACAAAGCACATAGACATCCGTCATCATTTTCTTAGAGACCACCAAGCCAAAGGAGATATCGCAATTCAACATGTGAGAACCAAAAATCAGTTAGCCGATATCTTCACAAAGCCTCTAGATGAGTCAAGATTTTGTGCTTTAAGGCGTGAGCTCAATATCGTTGATTCTCGTAACGTGGAATGAAATCTTGCATACTTTGATGAGCTTAGAATTGGCCAAATATTTATAAAATATTGAGTGATATTTCAAAATCTATTTTCACTATATCAAATATGACCATTGCTTTGTATTGATTTCATGAAATCTGGTCATATTTGGGAGTGTTCTAGTGCTTTATAAAATTCACCATCGAGAGTACTTTTTCTGGCATTTTTTTTGGTCTAGCGGTAGTACCGTTGGATCGATCGGTAGTACCGCTTGTTCAAAATCGCGCCCCACGCTGAGTGCTCGACTAAAAATATATCTTGCGCGACTCTTGCCCATCGGTAGTACCGGTCGGCCGAGCGGTAGTACCGGTAGCCAAATTGACAGCGGTAAAAGGGTACCGCTGGTTAAAAAAAAATTTCTTACCCCTCTCTTCCCCAACCGACCCCCCCTCCTCCTGCTCATGGCGCCGCCGCCCGACGCCGCCGCCCCTCCCCGATCTCCCTTTCCCTCCGGCCATTCCTCAATCCCTTTGAGGGAGAGCTTCGCCAAGCCTCGGAGATCACATTAGAGGTGTTTGTGGACGCCGGGACATCTTGCACGCGTGGATTGGCCTCTTCCTCGTGAGAAATAAGGTATCATGGAGTTCATGCCCGATCTCTCAATGTACTTTGTTCTAGGTCGTTTCCCTCCATGTGCTTGCTGTTTATGGCGTATACATGCTATCCCGTTGCTTCATTTGCACATATTCATGGTGGATTCGATGATCCGGGTGGAGTTGCGCCGTGCGCGGCTTCGACCGGTACTACCGGTCGCCCGAGCGGTAGTACCGCTAGAAGCCCGCTTCGACCGGTACTACCGGTCTCCCGAGCGGTAGTACCGCTAGCAGCCCGCCGACTCGGTCTACTCGCTGTGTTCATTCTTCCCATGTTGCAATCTATTGCTGGCATGTCTAAGACGTTCCCTGTCTTGTTTTGCCCCTTACAGCATGTCTGAGCGCCGGAATCCAAATCGCCATGCTCGTCCTCGTCCCCAAAGTTTGGGTGATGGGGAGGAGGACCGTGATGCCCGTCAGCGTGCTCGAAGGCATGGGAAAAGTCATGGGGAGTCCTCCCGTGGCAGCCATCGTGAGGAGCCTATTGAGCCTGCTGTCCCGGCAGGCTATGGTCGTGGTAGCTCTCCTCCTCGTCACAATGCCATGGTAAATTATGCTCAGTTGCATGATGTGAGGGATGTGCAGGGGCTTGCGTTGGATGCTCAGTACAATGTTTCCCCTCCTCAGCTTACTCACATGGCGCGAACTAGGACTCTTGTACCATTCCCTGGTCATCGTCCTAGGCCTCGTCGTCCTCTCAAGCCCGAGCAACTATTTTTTGATTATTCTTCCAATGTGCCTGCTCTGAAAAAGCAAAGAGAGGAGAATCCCTATGAGTGGGTCAGATTTTCAGGTGTTGAGGAAAGGTTTTGGACTCTGTTTCATCATGATTACTATTGGTCTATTTGCTGGGATAGTGGAAAACATGGAAAACTTTTTGAGCACAAGGCCTTGAAACTTGACTCCCTTACCTCTCCCAAGCTCTCTGATCAGGCTGCTATGCATGCATTAAGGGCCAAGCTTGAAGAATGGAACCTATTGCAGCTTGTGACTTTTCAGAAGGATTGGAACACTGAGATTCTTTATCAGTTCTGGTCCACTCTGTATATTGATGAGGAGCGCAAGGTCTTACACTGGATGTCCCATGGTCAGCACTACAGGTGTTCTTATGAGCAGTTCTCCCGTCTCCTAGGCTTTGATCATGTGGATCGAGATGCATGGAGCCTGTGGACTCATTATGCTAACCCCGTTGGCAGGGACGATTACATTGCTGCTCAGATGTACCTTGCTGACAAGTATGCTACTGGCTCCAATGCTAAGCTGAAGCCATTTTATTATGTCCTGAACAATATTCTGAGGCACACTCTTGATCCCAAAGGTGGTGATTCAGTTAAGATTCAAGGTTATGCTCCCACCATATTGGTTTGCTTTGGTTTGGACAAGCGCTTCAGCATCTCTCAGTTTATGTGGGCTAAGATTGGCCAAGCAGCTGTTGATCCTCACAGGCTTCTTCCTTATGCTCCCTACCTTATGCATGTGATTGAGCAGGTGACTAATCGCTCCTATCCTCCTGATACTCATCATGCTTGGTGGAGTATTCGGAACTTGCGTCCTCATACGCAGAAGGCAGATTCTTCCTCTTTCGCTAGTCCTCCTCCGGCTGACGCTTCTCCGGCTCATGGGGAGCCTGTTGGACTTGAGCGGGATGCTGCCCCTTCTATGGATCCCTCAGCTGGAGCTTCTGCTGGCCCAGGCACTGGACATGGCCGTGGTCGTGGTCGTGGTGGCATTGTTGGTGCATTCAAGAAGTTCATGACCTACATGTGTGCTTGCCATGCAGATACGAGTCAGCGGCTTAGTCGTATTGAGCACAAACTTGGTCTCTCTCCCTCAGCTCCTCTTCGTCCTCCTCCGGATTTCTTTGTGGATGATGATGTTGATGATGACCAGTTTGAGCAGCCCCCTCAGCAGCAGCCCTATGAGCCGCCTCCTCAGCCTCCTCAGTTCTTTTCTCAGCCGGACTCGTCCTATCAGGGTACTTCTGCAGGCTACGCTGGTTCTGGTTTTGGGCTGTTTGATGAAGCTGACGATATCACCCGCCGGTCTACCAGTGTTGCACCTACGTACTTGCCGTCTTCCTCTGCAGATCCTCGTGGCAAGAGCAAGTACCTTGGTGATGATGATGATGATCCAGACTTCTCGGCATTCCAGTGATGTTCTACCCATAGTTTTTTATCATGGCCTACCTTTTTTGGCACTTGCTATCAAAGGGGGAGTGTTAGGCTTACTTTGATGTAATAGGGTAGCCTTTTATTCGGCTATGTTTATCTCTCTTCATTCGTGGTGAACTATATGGTGAACTTAGAACTTTGTGTGTGATGGGTGCTTGTAGGCTAAACATTTATGCTTATTTGATATATCATTTTGTGATGGCCTATATTTGATATCATGATGATGCTTGTTAATTTTTGAATGGTTATGTTGGTCTTAATTTATATTTCTTCTTGCATAATCATTCATTTTCTTTTATTTATCTCTTTGTGATATATCTTTTCATAAGCATCATGGTTTATTCTTGTCATACACATCCTTTTAGGCACCCCATGAATTGCAAAATTTAGGGGGAGCTTGTTCTAAATGTATGTTATCTTAACTTTATTCAAGATTTGAAATTCAAAATCCTATGCATACATTTAGGGGGAGCTCTCCATAAAATTTGGGGTTTAAAAAGTTTTAATTCTTTCATTTTTTTTGTAAGCCTAAGTTGGTTGTCATCAATTACCAAAAAGGGGGAGTTTGTAAGTGCATTCGCCCCCGAAGTGGATTTTGGATAATTAATGACAATCAAGTTGGGGGCTAACAAGTTTGTTCAAGTGAATTCACAGGTGTTAGTCCATTGAAAGATTTGAATGATAAATATTTGGTGATACAAGCACCCTAAATTTTATATGGATGGATGACGTTTCTACTCAAGAGGACCCTATCATTTTATATTTACTTGAGTCATAGGAAATGTCGTACTATCAAGAGGGATACAAATAAGGTTGATAATTCGAGGTCTAAAAGTGCTCAAGTCTATATTTAGGGCATTTAGAGAGTCACCGTTTCTCTCACATCTCTTAGAAATGACCTTTGCTTTACCCAATCTGGCCTACCGGTAGTACTGAACTTATACGTTTTTTAAACCGGTAGTATCCGTGCTATTTTTCTCTAAAAATCGAGCTTGCAAAGTTGTAGTAGTTTTTCTACTACCGGTAGTACCGGTCTCACCATCGGTAGTACCGGTGGTCACCGGTAGTAGCGCTTTTTATTAAAATTATATACCGGAAGTATCGGGCCTATTTTTCAAAAGTCGAGATCGTCGAGTTGGCAGTTTTATGTACTAGCGGTAGTACCGCTCCTGGCAGCGGTAGTACCGGTAGTAAAAATAAAATGTTTTTAGCCAAAGTCGAAAGGGCTAGTTACTGTTCACTTTTGAACTAGCGGTAGTACCGGTCCTAGGACAGGTAGTACCGGTAGTACTCTTTCTGTCCGATCTGACACCTGCAACGGTCCTTTTTAAGAGAAACCTGTAGTACCGGTGGTACTGGCAGTACTACCGGTAGTTGTTCTGAACATGAGACTATAAATACCTCTCCACTCTCTCCTTTCTCACTCTCTTGCTCATTCTCTTCACTCACCCGACTTGCAACTGAAAAAAGCCCTCTCCCACGCACAAGCTCACCTGCTCTCTCTTCTCCCTTGCTCCCAAACTTCATCCCCTTAAGGATTTGAGCTAGGGACATGAGATTAGAGTGTGGGAACTTCAATCTATGACTTGAGCACTTGGATTCCTTGTCTTGCCGGCTTGATTTGTGTTTGTTACTCTTGGGTTCTTGGAACCCTAGCCGGCTAGGCGTTCTTCGTGGTTGCCCGTGTTGATTCATTTGTGAGGGCACCCCGAAGTGTTTGTATTACCCTTGATTCTTAGTGAATATCTCAAGTTAGCCTTCGTGGTTACTTGAGGGAGGAATCCTTCGTGGTGAACTCAACAACGAGGACGTAGGAACTCCTTCATGGGGATTGCTGAACCTCGGATTAAATCTTGTGTCTTGCTATGGTGGTAGCATCGACTACCCTTGTTCTTGTGTTATTCGTGTTCTTCATCCCTACCCCCCAAGCTCTTAGGTTGGAGGACTCGATCTACAAGTTGGTGCGGTAAAAAGCTTCAAGAACTTCAATGCTTTCATTATCAACATCAACAAAGGGGTCGTAACCTTTGAATCTAAATTTACAGCTCATATACTCTGATTTCGCATTCGATTTAGTGGCTTCGTAGGGAACCAAAAGTGCTGGAAATCTAGCATCGGTAGTACTGGTGTTGTACTACCGGTAGTACCGGTGCTACTTTCGGTCCTACTTCCGGTAGGCATTTAACTTCCGCATTTGAGCTGAAAATTTCAGGTTATCAAAATCGCTTATTCACCCCCCTCTAGGCCGATTAGATCCTTTCACTTGCTTTCTTTAATGATAGGTAGCTACAGCTGGTTTAATGATGCTTGGGAGGTCCTTATAAAAAGATCTGTTCCCCCTTTGTCGTTTAGGCTACTTTGTTGTGTACATTATACTGATGGTGCTCTCTAAGAGCTGTCTTTGCGTTGGTACTGTGTGAGGACTCGTAATGGAATAGCCACATTAGTGAGCCTGTTGCCAAAGGTTAAAGATGGTGATGCTTCTGTTTGTCAATGATACTCTACTAGATTCCCTTTGTATCCTCGGAGATGGTGGCCGTCTGTGATCCTATTTAGTTTGGTTGGTGTAAGGATTTTGGATGCGGTTGTTGCTTGCCGATGGAAGGTGCAAAGTGGTGTGCTGACAGATGATTATGGAGTTTGTCATGTACCAGCTGGCGTTGGAGGTTCACCTCCTTCTCTTCGTATCGAGCGACTGTTGGACTTGATTCAACTGGCTGGGTTTTCGGAGGCACAGGGTGGTATGCAGCCGGGAGGCGATAGGGGGTATTCTGTGACAGATCAAGGCTTACCTCCATCAGCACCTGCTTTTCAGGGAGTCTTAGTTTGCTTACCTTCAGATGTACTTCCGGAGGTTGCACTCTTTGCTCTTTTGTAGGCTAAAGTGTTGGCAACCTCCGGGCCACTTCCATGTCTTGTGGTAGCAGTTAACTGGGTGGAGTGGATAGATATCTTGACCTGGAGGTTGTGCGCTCTGGTCTCGCACATTGTTCTTGTTGTGAGTGAGACGCAATGAGCCTTATCAGTTGTAAATGAAAATTTAATTAATAAAGATTATTTATATTATTTGTTGCCTCCGTTTTGGAATGTTTATGTCGCAGAGGTTCTTTTTGTATTGTTCCTGCTTCTGCTTTGAAATGTGTTTGGCTCGGAGGTTGCTTCATAGGTTCATGTTACCTTCGGTTTGGTAACGCTTTGTTTCGGAGGTCATTATTGTTGTTGACTAGCATTATGCTCATTTTAGAGCTACCAGTGCCTGCATTGGTTCGCAGGTCTTTTTCCGATTATCTTGCAACTTGTGGTTGCGGGTGCCTACCCCGATGCCTGATATGACAGGTCTTTTTTGAGGACTTGTGGCGTTCCTCGGAGGTCACTTCAAGCCTTGTCATCTTGCTTAACGATAGGCGTGAAGCGACCTTGTAAATCGTGAAGTGTTGTCGAATATTGCAGCCACGGTGCTGGCTGCTTTCGACTGCTTGTATCATTTTTTCGGGGTCCTCTTTATATTTTCAGAGGTTGATTACATACGGTCTTGCCTCCTTAAAAACCTCACCTCCGACTTAGAGCCCCTGTGTGAGGAAAAGAGTGCAAACCGGTTTTATAAGAAATGTAAATTGCAGAAATTTAAATCTATGGACCTCTGCTTATAGTTCCACGAAGTCTTTACATTATATGTGTAATATTTTCTAAGGCTGTTGATGTTCCAGGAGTGAGCCGATGTCCTTCCTTCTTGATCTTGTAGGTAGAAAGACCCCCTTCTTCCACCTTGCTTTGCTATGAATGGTCCTTCCCATTTTGGTTGCAGCTTCCCTATGTTTTGAGCGTTTGGCCTCTGCCTTATCACCCAGTCGCCATCTTAAATGTTTTTGATGACCACTTTTCCATCCCTCCATCTTCTGGTTTGGTCTTGGTATTTGTTGATGTTATCAATGGCCTCAAGTCTGTAGGCTTTGGTCATCTCTTTGCTGTATTCTTCATCTTTCGTGAGGTTTTGCTTGATCACGTGGAGGCTTTGATACTTGATTTCTTCTGGCATCATTGCTTCTTCTGCATACAGTAACTTGAATGGAGTGAACCTGATGGCTCTCAATATGTTTGTGTTGTGGGATCATACCACCTTGGGTAGTTCTTCGACCCATTTTCCCTTCTTGTGATCTAACAACGTTTTTGAGATTGCTGCGAATATGATTTTGTTTGATCTTTCCACTGCTCCATTACTTTCTGGATGATACAAGGAGGAAGAGGCTATTCGTGTGCCGATGCTCTCGCAGAATTCTTTGAACTTATCTGAATCAAATTGCTTGTCGTTGTCGACTGTGAGTGTTCTTAGCACCCCGAATCTAAAAATTATATTTTGACAGAAGATTTTTTGACTGTGTTGGAGGTTATGGTTGCGAGTGGCTTGGCCTCTATCCATCTTGTGAAGTATTCTACTGCTACTACTGCATACTTATTCCTGCCTTGCACCAAAGATAATGGGCCGACAAGGTCCATTCCCTATCTTTGAAGTGGCCAAACCGGAGGTACCAGCAGCTGTTTTTCCCTGGAAATGTCTGGTGTGGTGTGAAACTCTGGCATGCCCTGCAAGTTGTTACTATGTGTAACGCATCCTTGATATGAGTGGGCCAGTAAAACCCCTGTCTGATTGCTTTGGCTGAGAGTGCTCTAGGACCAATATGTGATCCACACATTCCTGAGTGAATGTCCTGCAAGAGGTCTCTGCCTTCTGACTCGATGATACACTTGAGTAGTGGTTGAACTATGCCTTTCTTGTACAGAACTCCGTCAATTATTGTATAATTCCTTGTCCGTGCAGCCAATCTTGTTGCGCTTGTTTCATCTAATGTCACATGAACTTCATTAATATGGTCGATTATTGTTTTTCTCCAATCCTCTATGCTTACTAGGAGCACCTTCACAAATGCCTTGGATATTTTCGTGGTCATTGGAGTTGTCAATTCTTGGAAGAATGTTCCTTCGGGTACCTTCGATTGATTCGCTACTGCTTTGGCCAACTCGTCTGCTTCTGTGTTATCCCCCTTGGGATATGCTTTAGAGTGAACCCCTAGAATCTTTTTTCTAGACCCCCTGATTACCTCTAGATATGCGGCTAGCTCTAGGTTTCTGGCAACATAGTCTTTCTCTACTTGCCTTGTGACTACTTGTGAGTCTGTCCTAACTATGATGTGCTTTGCACCTAGTGCCTTGGCCTTGTTGAGCCCTAGAATTACTGCTTCGTACTTAGCTACATTGTTGGTTACTTTGAAGCATAATCTTGCTACGTATTTAATTTTGATGCCTGATGGTGATATTAATACTGCGGAGGCTCCTGCACCTTGGATACCCCATGCCCCGTCGGTGTATATTGTCCATATCGAGGCCTCCGCTTTGTCTTCTGTGTGTTGCGGAGACGTCTATTCCGCCAAGAAGTCTGCAAGTGCTTGTGACTTGATTGTTGTTCTTGCGATGAACTTAATGCTGAACTGGGAAATCTCTGTTGCCCACTTACCAATTCTCCCTGATGCTTCTTTGTTTCCTAGGATGTCTGTGAGCGGCTGTGCTGTCGGGACCAGAATCTCGTGTTCTTGGAAATAGTGTTTGAGTTTTCTTGATGTCGTGACTACTACATATGCTATTTTCTCAATCTCTGAATAGCTCAGTTTTGCCCCCTGCAGTGCTTCTGATACATAGTATACTGGTTGCTAAACATTTTTGTTGTCAACTTCCTTTTCTTGGACCAGTACGACACTGATTGCTCCTGCGGAGGCTGCAATATATAGCAACAGTGTTGTGTCTGTATCTGGTGCTATGACCATGAGGTCTTTTGTCATATAGCTTTTGAGCTAATGGAATGCTTCCGACTGCTCTCTGCCCCATTCAAATTTGTCTGAGTGCTTGAGTGTTTTAAAAAATGGCCGACTTCGTTATACTAATTTTGAGATGAATCTGTTGAGTGCCGCTATTCTACCTGTCAGTCATTGGACTTCCTTCTTGGTAGCCGGTTCTCTCATTGTTAACACTGCTCTTGTTTTGTCTGGGTTTGCTCCTTCTGGGCTGACAATGTATCCGAGCATCTTACACTTGCTTACTCCAAAGATGCACTTTTCTGGGTTCAACTTCAGCCCTGCTTCTCTGAGTTTGGCAAATGTTTCTTTTAGGTCATCCATATAGTCTCCGGTTTGCTTGCTGACCATTGCTAGGTCGTTGACATAGGCTATGATGTTCCTTTGGAGTTGAGCTCGCAATACGATTTGAATCATTCTTGAGAATGTTGATCCAGCATTTTTAAGGCCCTCTGGCATCTAACAAAACAATAGGTGCCAAAGGGGGTTGTGAAGCTTGTTGTCGGTGTTTCGACCCCGGGGGTCAACACCAACGAGTAAATTCGTAATTGCGTGCTCCCTTAATCCGGTGGGTGATGCAAGAAGGACACGGCGATTTATTCTGGTTCAGGCAAAGAAGGCCTTACGTCCAGCGGGGGGAGATAGTTCATGTTATCTTGCACCGAAGTGCTAGTACAGGGGTGAATTCAAGCGGGTGTGAGAAGCATGAGCTAGAGCTTGAGCGTCTCGGGTGCTTAGCTCTCTACTTCACACTGTCTCACGATGTAGTTCTATGATCTAAAGCCTTAGCGTATGAAGCTTTGGATCTCTCCCCTGCCAATCCCCTAGCTAAATCCTGGCGCCTCCTTTTATAGGCGAAGGAGGAGCACAGGAGTACATGTTTTTTTAGGGCTCACGTGGTTGGTGACGTATGACGTTGATGCCGATCATGTTGGTGCCGCTGTTGAGGTGTACGTCGGCATGGGAGGTCCTGCAGCCATCGCATCAAAAGTTGTTGAAGTCCCGCTCGAGGGTCAGCGTGACAGAGCTGAGGGGCGACGGTCGAGGCCTTGGGTCGAGTTGAGGGGGTCGAGGTCCATCGGATAAGACCGAATCCCGGGAGATGCGGGGAATGTGTTGATTTACGCGTCTTGAGGGGGAGCCACACGGGGCACATTGCTCAGTACGGCGTAACAGTGAGGTATGATCCACGGGATTCTGGGGTATGGGCGGTAAAAGCAGGATTCGACTGCCATACTCGTAACTGTTACTGTAACTGTGACCATACGGTTAGGCGAGAGCAGGTAAAATGCATTAAATGTGCCTAGATCTGTACGAGAGTAGGTAGCTGTGGGGTATACTGTGCTCGAGGGCTGCTATTCGCACGGGCGAAGTTCCGTCCTTGAGGGTTAGCTCATTCGCTGGGCAAAGTTCCATCCTCGAGGCCGGCCCGTTTGCTCAGGCGAAGTTCCGTCCTCGAGGGGTCGCCCGAATTGTACCCTCGAGCATATGGTCTCTGTCCGCGTGGCTGCCCGTCGAGCAGGCTGTGGCTTTAGGTTGTCGACGCCTGTTCGTGGGGCGGCCTAGTATGGGGTACCCCTTTCCTAGGTTGCCGACACTTGTTTTCTCTTCATCCTCCTTTCTCAGCCATATCTGGTGGTATCCTGATAAACAGTCTAACAGGGAGAAGCGCTTGCATCCTGCTGCCTTGTCAACTAATGCATCTATCCTTGGTAGTGGGAAGGGATCCTTTTTGCAGGCCTTGTTGAGATCTATGAAGTCTATACACATTCTCATTTTACCGTTCTTTTTTGGCACTAGGACAACATTTGCTAGCCAGTTTGAGTACTTGACTTCTCTGATGACCTTGGCATCTAACAATCTTTGCACCTCCACTTTTGCCGCAATTATGCGTTCTTCGGACATCTTTCTCTGTTTTTGCTTCCTGGGTTTGACATTTGGGTTCAGGTCGAGGATGTGCTCAATCACGTCATGACTGATCCCTTGCAGATCTGATGCTGACCATGCAAATACGTCCTTGTTCTTTGTCAGAAGTTCTAACATGTCTTTTCTTTCTACCTCCGATAGGTTGGCT
The DNA here is from genome assembly GCA_023333625.1 of Bothriochloa decipiens. Taxonomy (NCBI): domain Eukaryota; kingdom Viridiplantae; phylum Streptophyta; class Magnoliopsida; order Poales; family Poaceae; genus Bothriochloa; species Bothriochloa decipiens. The sequence goes on from CM041634.1 coordinate 47,161,801, forward strand.
CCTATGGTCACTTTCCTGTTAGGGACTGCTTCTTCCAATGGTAATGTTATTGTGTCCTCCTGATCTACCATGTTGGTTTTCTCACAGGCATGTCCGGAGGCTCATCCATTGCTACGGTATTGATGTTTCTATGTGCGTTGTAAATTGCTTTCTCTATGTTCCTTGCTTCTTTTTGACTCCCTCGCACTGTGATGATCCCGTGCAATGCTGGCATTTTCATGCAGAGGTATCCCATGTGTATTGCCACATTAAACTTGTTTGCAAATCCTCTTCCCAGTATTGCGTTGTATTGGTAGTAGATGTCTACCATGTCAAAGGTGATGTACTCTGTTCTGAAGCAATCTCCGTCTTTGAATGACACTGATAACGATATCTTGCCTAGTGCGTTGATCTTTTTCCCACCAAATCCAATCAACGGGGTATCTGGTGGTTGCAGCTAGTTTTTTCTGAGTTTCATTTGATCAAAGACACTGGAAAAATGATGTCTGCTGTGCTCCCTGAGTCTACGAGTATTCTGCTTACTTCCCATGCTGCTATGTTTGCCTTTATGACCATAGCGTCCGCGTGTGGGTAGCTTTCTACCTGGAGATCTTGCTCTGTGAATTCTATTGGCATCTTGGACCATTCTGTTGATTTGTATGCTCCCTGAACTGCTACATTGTTTACCATACGGAGGTGGTCCTTTTTCTGCTTTATGGTTTCAAACTCCAAAGCTGAGCCTTTGGCTATAGGTAGTATCATGTCGATGGTTGGTAAGGCCGAATGTGGGTTTATCTGGTTCTCCATCAGAGGCTTCGCCTTCGGGTTCGCTGATGAGGTTAAAGCATACTGCGGAGGTGCTGGTAATGCGTCATACTGCCTTTGCTGTGCTATCGGAGGTGTCTGCATCTGTGTTGGTTCGATGAGCGTTATGTGCGGAGAGGTGTTTGTTACTGAACAAGTCTGATGATGTTAGTGACTCACTTGTGTAGCCTTTGAAGTTTGCTAGTATCTGGTCTCATAGGTTCTCCCACGAGTATACTGTGCTTGGTTTTAACATTGAGTACCATGCCAGTGCATCTCCTTCTACTGCAATTACAAATGATTTGGCCATGACGTGGTCGTTGCCACCTGTGGAGGCTACGGCTGCTTCGAAACTCATTATGAACTGTCTTGGGTCTGAATTGCCATTGAACCTTGGCAGAGACACTGGCTTGTAACTCGGAGGCCATGGTGAGCTTTGCAGGCCTTCGGACTATTGGAGATATGCCCTAGAGACTACTAACGGGCCCAAACGTTGGGCGTTAGTGGAAACCCTAAAGGTGGGATGCTAATGGGCCTTTTTTGGGAAAAGCCCATTAGCAGGGCCATATAACCAGAAGGGGTGGGGGCGCCCAAGGCGAACCCTAATCTAGCCGCCACCCACCTCATGTCGACGTCTCCCTATTGCTCTAGCGGACCTAGCAGTCCAAGGCGCGACTCTTCTTCCCCGCATGTGTGGATACCTTGGAGGCGCTGCACTTGAAGCGCAAGGACGAACCGCACGTGGGGACGTGTACGATCTGCATCTTCTCCACTGACGCATGACTACGTTGGATCGATCTACACCAACGTCTTCTTCCGCTACAATTGCGTGTCTAGTGGTAATCCCGTGATCTATAACCTTCTGCGCATCTTGTGGATTGGGGAGAAGTTCTTGATTGTCGCTAGCGTAGCCTCCCCAATTCTTGGCACCCTAAGTTTACATATCCTCCCAAACCTAGCATTGTCACATGTCCTATACAATTAGTGGTAGGTCTATAAAATTAGGGTGCCACTAGTTTTTTTTGACGTGACAAGTTTGTGTCGGAAACTTACACGCAAAAGGGTTTGGCTAACTTAGACAAAGTCATCTTAACGGTTAAGGACTTTGGGATATGGAGGTTGGGTGCTGAGACATAGAGATGTCACCCAACAACAGGAATCATATGTGATATGATTAACAAGTGTTGCCTACCGATCTACCTTGTTGTCTAGCGGTGATGCTAAAGCTCACTAGTTGACTTGGTAGTTGTGAATTCTGAATCACTAAGTATCAATGGAGGGATATTGATTTTAGTGGGAGTAGATTCTGTTAAATGGTTAATGTGATTTACTCCATCATGAATACATTGTCTTAGTATTTTGCGTTACTTTTGTTGTAGATGACCGCTCGCAATCAACCATTTTCTTTGCGTACAATTCTTGAGAAAGATAAGTTGAATGGAACAAATTACATGGATTAGATCCACAACCTGAGAATTGTTCTCAGGGCTGAGAAAAAGGAAGAAATTCTAGACACCACATTACTAGATGAGCCTGATGAAAATGCAACTGCTGCTGAGAAAAACGCTTACAAGAAAGCATGTGATGCGGATCTTGAAGTGAGTTGCCTCATGCTTGCTTGTATGGAACCTGATCTGCAGATGCAGTTCGACAACAATCATTCAGTGAATGATATGGTCGTGGCGCTTGAAGATATATTCCAAACTCAATCGCGGACGGAAAGGTTCAATGTCTCTAAGGCGCTTGCAGAAACCAAGCTAGCAGAGGGCGCAGCCGTTGGTCCACATGTAATCAAGATGGTTGGTTACACTCAGAGGTTGGAGAAGCTAGGCTTCCCAATTGGCCAAGAGTTGGCTACTGATTTCATTCTTACATCACTTCCGGCCAGCTATGGAAACTTCATCTCGAACTACCATATGCATGGAGCGGAAAGGGGCTTGAATGAACTGTGTGGCATGCTAAAAACAGCACAGGCTGACATCAAGAAAGGTGCTGGCAGTAGCCAAGTGTTGGCGATCCATAACCGACCTCGTTTTAAGAGGAAGGGCAATTCTTGGAGGACGAAGAAGGGCAAGGCTAAAGATGAGATCTCTAAGCCAAACCCATCTGCTGCCAAGGCTGGACCATCTGCAAATTTAGATTGCTTTTCTTGTAAGGGAAAAGGTCACTGGAAAAGGAACTGCAAGGAGTACTTGGCGTCCTTAGAGAAGGATGGTGGCGGTAAAGGTACTACTACTGCTTGTACTCTTGTTGTTCATGTTACAGACATTTTCCTCGCTAACTCTTATATCAATTCTTGGGTATTTGATACCAGATCAGTTGCTCATATTTGTAATATGATGCAGGGAATGATAAGAAGTAGAAGCGTGGAGAAAGGAGAAGTTGATTTCCGCGTGGGCTATAATGCAAGAGTTGCTGCATTGAACGTCGGGACGATGCAACTTCCCTTGGTGTCAGGATTTATTTTAGAATTGAATAATTGTTATTTTATTCTTAGTTTAAGTCAAAACATTGTGTCACCTTCATGCTTGATGAAGGATGGTTATTCATTTGCGAGTAAAGACAATGGTTGTGTGATCTCAAAGAATGATGTGTTTGTGGCTTTTGCATCCAGTGTGAATGGGTTATTTATTTTAAATCTTGATGATGCACCTGTCTGTAATGTTAGTGCTAAACGGCCTCGGCTTAATGAGTTAAGTCCTACCTATATGTGGCATTGTTGTTTGGGTCATATAAGTGAGAATCACATGAAGAGGCTCCATGATGAGGGTCTTCTAACTTCATTTGATTTTGAATCATACGAGACATGTGAGGCTTGCTTGCTAGGCAAGATGACCAAGGCGCCATTCAAAGGATTTCCAGAGAGGGCATCTGACTTGTTGGAACTTGTACATACTGTTGTATGTGGACCAATGAGCACGACAGCTAGAGGCGGATTTCAATACTTCATAACTTTTACTGATGACTTTAGTAGATATGAACATGTCTACCTAATAAAGCATAAGTCTAAAACAATTGAAAAGTTCAAAGAATTTTAGAATAAAGTAGAGAATCAACGTGGCAAGAAGATCAAGGCCTTGCGATCTGATCGTGGAGGCGAATATCTAAGTCACGAGTTTAGCAATCATCTTAAGAGTTATGGAATTGTTCCACAGCTTACGCCACCCAGAACATGTAACACCCATGGTATTAAGCATGCATTATCTTGCATATCATGAGCATAATCATCTCTTTGCATAGTCATTGTTTACATGAAATGATAAAATGAAAAATGTACTTGCTTTGATTTGAACTAGAGCTATGTGATAGGTTGCTTGTTTGGGGTTGAGTGTTAAATGAATTTTGTAGAGAAAATTATTTGAAGCAAAACTTATTTTTGGGTCATTTCATGAAAAGGCTTGGAAGTGGGTCCAAAATATCAAAAATAGTTTATAAAAATATTTTTCTTTTAATTTTAAAAGGAATTTAAATCCCCATTTTTAAATTTCAAATTCTAGGCAGAATTAGGCTTTGATGTTTAAAAGTGAAATGTTCTACTCATTGAGAGCAACATTTCATATTTTACAAGTTTCTTCAAATTCGAATTATTTTGGAAAATATGGAGTTAATCAAGTTCTGCACGAATCTTGGTGTAGTGGGACCCACCCATCGGCCTCCTTCTTCCCTCTCTTCTTCTTTCTCGCGCCGACGGTGTCCGTGCCGACGCCGGCCGCGTGGTAGCCGTACGCCGGGCGTTCGCCGGTGTTTGCTGTTCACCCGCGCACCCGTGCGCCGCACGCCGGTCCTGCTCCGCGCCCGACAGGACCCCACTGCCGCCCCACGCGCCCTCGGCCGGTCCCGCATGCACGCCACACGCACGGCGCGCCCCGACGCCATGGCCCGGCTGTCCGAGGCCGGCGGCCACTTCAATGCGTCCCGACCGTGCCTCTCGCCTTCACTCTCCACCCACCACCACCAGACGCCCCCTCCTTGCCTCATTTTCCTTCGCCAGAGCTCGAGAGAGCTCGAAAGCCGCCATTGCCGCCGCCCCGAGCTCGCACCGCCACCGCTGCGCCTAGCCATGTCATTTTCTTCCCAGATCACGCGTACAGCTCCACCGTGGGGTGAGAGACACCCTGCGCACGTTCCCTGCCCTCGAGACCCAAGTAGAGGTCGAATCGACCGTTTCCCCCTTCGCCGGCCATGGCCGCCCCGACAGCCGCGCGGTTCGCCGTGGCCAGCCTTTCCTTTCTTCCTCCTTTATCTTGTGCGTCGTGGTCGCCTGCATGAGTAGAACAGGTTGGTGTAGTTAATGGGATCGATTAGGGTTTGTGTTCGTCGAATTTTGGCCGACCGCCGTCGCGGGTCGCGCCGCCGCTTGCCGGTGTGCATCGCCGTCGTCATTTCTTCCAGCTTTTCTTCGCATTTTCTGGTGAATCCGAGTTGCCTTGGCTCGCTGTATCCTGTAGGCTAGCTCTTGCACCTCGCCGTGGCTGACTCCGACGAGTTCGCCGACATGCAGCGCCGTCGCTCAGCGCCATTCATCGCTGCCGACCAGCGAGATTGCCGACCGCCGGCGACCTTCCCCTGCGGTGTGGATCACGTGCAGAACATGCTATTCTTTTTTGGACTTAAGTGCAAAATAGTCAGACACAGAGAGTTTCTTTATAGGGTTCGGTTAATTACTGGAAAGTCCAGGGTTCTTGGGGCAAAACCGTTTTCTTTTCGATTTAAAGAAATGGTTTTCCTAGATTTGAATAAAAGCTTTGAAAAATCATAACTCACTAATTTTTAGTCCAAATGAGTTGGTTCAAATTGCAGTATTTTTCTTATGAGTAGATCTATGCATGAAAAATATGAAATATGATTTTTGTGATACTTTTCTGTATAGATTTATTTATCCCTATTAAATGCCTTTATCTTTGAAAATGCATAAGTAATTCTCTGTTCATCAGAAAAATGTAAATCTAAGTTTGTTAGTCTTCTTATGTCATGCTCTATGTGTGAAAAATATTGAAAGGCTATGTCATGTGTAGATATTGCCCTGTTTAATTATGGTGCTTATTTTAATTAGATGATAAATAATTCATAATAAATAATATATAAGTGATTTATGCATGAAACTTTTTAAAGGATGTTTTTATGCTAATCTATAGCTAAGAATATTCTAAGATCTATTGTTTGACACTTTTCTATGTATAAAGTATTTTATGTCTATTAAATTGTGCTGCCTTGTCATTTTTGTGTAGGATAAAGTACTTACTGTTTTGACCTGAAAATTTTATGGTAGTCTATATTAAGCATGCTTAAGCTTTTATAATTTTTACAGAATTTTCTGGATAGTCTAAAGTTATGTTGCAGTTATGTCCTGATTTATTTATATGTCTTAATAGTGTTTTAAGTTATTATTTCATGTTAATAATAATGCTTTTTCTGATGTTTGTGATGTGTGTAATCTTTTATTGCTTTTGGTTCAGTAGAGGGTAGTGTGCAAAATATTTATCGTTTATAATTCCTTTTAATGTGTAAGAAAAATGTATTGTGATGCTTGTATACGATTTATTGTAGAAGAGAATGCAGATGACATGTGCTTATCATACCTGTTTTAAAATCATGTCCATTATCTTTAGCTAAGCATTCATTCACCATCAGCATGTACCTTTATATTTACTATGTATTCATGATATTCATACGCACCATGCATCATACAGGATCGTCAGAGCTCGAAACGGTAGTTCCCGGAGTACAAGGAGAGGAAGGCCAGCAGCAAGCCTTGGTGCAAGGGATAGCAGCAGAAGAGGATCCCGAGGTTGATCTTCCCGAGTGTCCCGACCATCAGCCAAGCTCTTTCCTGAAAGGCAAGCCCTGGAGCATTCTCCCTGTGGTTTGCAAAAATATGTAACTTGAGTCCTTTACTTGTTTGATGCATTAAGTTATAGGCGTTGTTTTATACCGTTGTTGCATTACTTATATTCCTTGTCCACTTGATATAATTATACCCTATTAGGTTCAGGTGCGATTATTTGCTTAGCCTTGCTTAACTAGATCGGTAGAAGTTAGGTGATTTCCTGTCATCCGCGAGTTATAGGTGGTGACTCGGAATGGTTGAATACATTATTATCTTGGATAACCATGTGGAGATAATAAATCAAAACCGGGCGGGATTGGTGTTGGGACTGAACTAGAGGTTCGGTGAGGTTATCCCGTCTGTGTTGAACTAGGACCCCGTCCATTGTACGTCCTCAAGTCATATTGAATGCATGCCTCACATTTAGCTGGAAGGATAAGTCGTTCCGACCGCGAAGCCTGGGTTTGGTTTGGGCCGGGAGTCGACCTGTTGTACGCATCATATTGGAGAAGATGGGGGACCACAGGTTACACGGAGAGTAAGTCCGAGGTCAGGGTCGCCCTGAATAAGGCAGCCGGGCGGTTCCCGGATACGATGGTACCTGTTGATCCCGTGATTTTTTCGAATCGAATTTTCGGTGATCTGTAGCTCACTTTAGCGGGTGAGTATGGTTTGTGTGAGGAATACCCGCCAGCTGGTTAGTAATCGATTATAATCGCCATCGTTCCTGGACAGTGAACACTTGACTTGAGCAGCGGCATCATAGTAATAACTTGAACAAAGAGATGAGATGGTTGAGTCATGATGTTGAAAGGCACTCAACCGGAAATTGGTTACTATTATTGTTGAATAATTATCACCATGCTTGTTTAGTACAAGTGCTAATCTAGCATGATAAGGTTAATCCAACTAAAATACAATGCTAGAAGGTTATAATAAATATTTGTTTAATGCAAGCTTTTCCGTAAATAAATGAGTCAGATATTCCACTTATATAGCCTTGCATACTCCTTGGAGTCAATTTATTTTTAGTTTATGACGGGTAAGTCTAGCTGAGTATATTCTCATACTCAGGGTTTTATTTCCCATGTTGTTGCAGATGTTGAGATGTACTATGGCTACTGTCAGCACTGTTTCTATCCTACTATGGGCGATGACTAGACCTTGGGCATGGTCACTCTACTCTACCTTATGCTTTTGCTGGATATTGACCGAGGACCTGGCACTGTATTTGAACTAAGTGTGTGTGTGGATTTGAACTAAATCGCTTCCGCTATTTCAAATTCAAACTTGGATTGTAATAACTTTATTCGTACTCCGACGTGTAAAACTATGTGCAACTATGTATGCTGTGAATGATGATGGATAAACTTATTATGATCTTGGCTATGCCAAAAAGTTTGAAATCCTTTGAGATTTCAGGATGACTACGGGTTTATTAGGTCTCAATCATGTAGTTTGCTATCTTAATGGTGAATTACGTGCTTGTGCTCTAATAAATTGGTCGGTTCTGTGACAGAACACCTCAGAGAAACGGCGTGTTTGAGCGATGTAATCGGACCTTGTTGGACATGGTTCGGTCTATAATGAGCCAGTCGGACCTACCTTTATCGTTTTGGGGATACGCTCTAGAAATAGCCGCTTTCATATTGAATAGGGTACCATCTAAGTCCGTAGTTAATACACCATATGAGATGTGGACTGGTAAGAGTCCCAGTTTGGGGTTGTGAAGTTTATGTTAAACGACTTATATCAGATAAACTAACAACCTAATCGGACAAGTGCTTTTTTGTGGGATATCCGAAGGAAACTTCAGGGTATTATGTCTATAACCGGTCAGAGGGCAAAGTGTTTATTACTCGAAACAGTGTTTTCTTAGAGAAAGAGTTTCTCAAAAGAGAAAAGAATAGAAAAAAGGTGTATCTTGAAGAAGTTTAAGATGAGCCAGTAGGGACTGACTCTACGAGTGATGCTAATGTAGCAGAGCAAGTTAAGACACCCGTGGCAGTGAAGACATCACCACAACCACGAAGATCAGCGAGACTTCACGCATTGCGTGGGGATTTGTTATTGTTAGACGATGGCGAACTTGTGGATTATTCGGAAGCTATGATGGATCCAGATTCCGAGAAATGGCAAAGTGCCATGAGATCCGAGATAGATTCCATGGCAGGCAATCGAGTTTGGAACTTGGTTGACCCGTCTGATGGGGTTAGACCCATAGAGAGCAAATGGATATGGACGGAAATGTTCACGTCTATAAAGCTCGACTTGTCGCAAAAGGTTTTCGACAAGTTTAAGGAATTAACTACGATGAGACGTTCTCACCGGTAGCAATGCTTAAATCTATTCGGATCATTCTAACAATTGCTGCATATTTTGATTATGAGATATGGCAGATGGATGTTAAAACAGCCTTTCTAAATGGGTATTTAGAAGAGGACGTGTATACGATACAGCCCGAAGGTTTTGTTGATCCTAATAATGCTGGAAAGCTATGCAAGCTTAAGAAATCTATTTATGGGTTAAAGCAAGTATCTCGGAGTTGGAATATTCGTTTTGATGAGGTAGTCAAAGGGTTTGGTTTCCGTTAGAATGAAGAAGAACCTTGTGTTTACCAGAAGGTAAGTGGGAGCGCTATTGTGTTTCTGATCTTGTATGTGGATGACATACTATTGATTGAGAATGATATTCCTATGTTGTAATCTGTAAAGACTTCACTGAAAAATAGTTTTTCTATGAAGGATTTAGGAGAAGCAGCATACATCTTAGGAATTAAGATCTATAGAGATAGGTCGAGAAGGCTAATAGGATTAAGCCAAGACACGTACATTGACAAGGTGTTGAAACGGTTCAACATGGAACAGTCCAAGAAAGGGTTCTTGCCTATGTCACATGGTATGCGCTTTAGTGACAAGCAGTGTCCTTCATCAGATGAAGAGCGCAACCGCATGAGTAAGGTTCCATATGCTTTGGTCGTTGGTTCCATCATGTATGCCATGATATGTACTCGCCCAGATGTCTCATATGCTCTAAGTGTTGCGAGCAGGTACCAAGCTAATCCGGGTAAACCTCACTAGACGCTTGTTAAGAACATCCTAAAGTACTTGCAAAGGACTAAGGATGTGTTCCTAATCTATGGAGGTGAGGAGGAGCTCGTTGTAAACGGTTACACCGATGCTAGCTTCCAAACCGACAGGGATGATTCACTATCTCAATCAGGTTTTGTGTTCACAATAAATGGTGGTGCAGTTAGCTGAAAAAGTTTCAAGCAGGAGATGGTGTCTGATTCTAAGCAGAAGATGAGTACATTACAGCTTCTGGTGCTGCAAAGGAAGGTGTTTGGTTGAGGAGATTCCTCATTGAGCTTGGTGTGTTTCCGAATACGTTGGGCCTATTGAATTTATATTGTGATAACAATGGGGCGATTGCACAGGCTAAGCAGCCTAGGGATCACCAGAATACATACGGATTTGAATATAGTAGATCCTTTGACAAAGGCTCTTCCACAGCCTAAGCATGAGGCATACATGAGGGCTATGGGTATTAGATACCTATAATCATAGAGATGATTAATTTATGTATTCATGATTTATGCCTTGAGCATTTTGTGCAGTTGAATATCCATATGAAAGGCAACTTGTATTGATCAACAATTATGTGAATTGTTTGTGAAACTCATACTTGTGTGGTTATTCTAGAATTGTCCCTGGTCAATATTAATGACTAGCACATGTATTGGTCGATGACTATGTCCACAAGTCATAGGTCATGGCGATGTCATCAATAATGTGGGCACATATGGAGATATGGTGCTGGACTGACCCAACCATGAGAAGGTGTGAAGTATTCTCACAATACACAAACGTGTATGCTATGTCCTCAGACCTGAGGCTAACGCATGCGCTTGAGATGTGAAACATCTTACTTAGGGACTATCAAACGCTACTCCGTAACTGGGTAGTTATAAAGATGGGAAGCATGCTGCAAGTAATGGTTAGTCAAGATAGAATCTGCCCCTCTATTCACAAGAGAGATATCTCTGGGCCCCTCGAGTGATCGAATCCAGAAATGCATGGCCGTGCTAAGGTTAAAGAGTTAACCAGTTGGAATTTCGAGTCACAGATCGAGAAAGAGTGGTCGGTTTGGAACTAGACCAAATATCATGAGGTAAAGGGAATAGCATGGACTTAACGTTATGGTGGTTCGTCAGATATGATCTTTACGTGTACTTAGGGGTTGATATGTCTTGCTAGAGGCCGCTATCAATTATTGGTTGAGTAAGAGTACTCGGACCATGTCTACTTACACGTGAACCCATATGGTCACACACTTAACGGGATGAAGCATTTAAACTTGGCTTAGAGATTGTCTCTAGTGCAAGTGGGAGATTATTGGAGATATGCCCTAGAGATTGCTAATGGGCCCAAACGTTGGGCGTCAGTGGAAACCCTAAAGGTGGGATGCTAATGGGCCTTTTCTAGGAAAAGCCCATTAGCAGGGCTATATAACCAGAAGGGGTGGGGGCACCTAAGGCGAACCCTAATCCAACCGTCGCCTACCTCACGCCGACGTCTCCCTGTTGCTCTCGTGGACCTAGCAGTCCAAGGCGCGATGCTTCTTCCCCGCACGTGTGGATACTTTGGAGGTGCTGCACTTGGAGCGCAAGGACGAAATGCACGTGGGGACGTGTACGATCTGCATCTTCTCCACCGACGCGCGACTACGTTGGATCGATCTACACCAACGTCTTCTTCCGCTACACTTGCGCGTCTAGTGGTAATCCCATGATCTATAACCTTCTGCGCATCTTGTGGATTGGGGAGAAGTTCTTGATTGTCGCTAACGTAGCCTCCCCAATTCCCTTCACGGACAATGGTGACTTTGGGTCAAAAATTTTCGAGGGTGTGGGTAGGATTGGTATCGTGGTGTGTGTAGACTATTTGTTTGCAGCTTGGTGGCGGTTTGCTGTGATCGGTTGAGCAGTATCTGTGAGGCTTTCTGTCGGAGGTTGCATGCTCTGGATCTCCGCTTGCAAGATGGCCATTTGCTGCCTTATTTCTTCTGCTTGCCGCGATGATTGTATTGTCCTTTGGGTTGCGGCTTGCTCTGCCTTCAACCTGTCTCTTTCGGCTTTCATGTGCTGCATCTCAGCTCTCAGCCTAGTCAGCTCATCTTCTTGGTTTTAGACAAGCTGAGGTTGTTCTGTGGGATCCCCCTTGCACAGTGTTGTTGTTCTCGTCGTCACCTCCGTCTCCCGGTGCGGAGGCATAGGTGCTTCGGGTATTTCTTCTTGGCCTCCCGCGAGTCGAGGGTTCGGGTACCTCTGCCTCAGCGGTGGTACGTCTCCTCGCGGAGGCCTTTCTTCTAGGTGGCATCTGCGGGCGTTATCTTCGGTCAGACACAAACGGTGGGCGCCAACTGTTGGAACACGGTTTCGGCAGATTTAAAATAGAGTAGAATAGTGGGACCAAGATGAACTCTCTGCTAATATAATAATAATAGGAAATTACAAGGCGGGCCCTAGGGTAGGTTGCACTGCAGCTACCAGAGGACAACTGTCCTAATTACACAGGGGGCATCGCCTTTTATAGTGACTGCCCAGCTCAAGATTAGAAATATAAGCGTGGCCCCAATGGGAGTTTCGAAACCCTAGATATTAACTCTATTACATATGGACCTTTCAAGGGTAAGTTTGTCCAACACTTCACCAACATGGCACACAGGCTGCGGCCCATCGTCGCCCATAAGAAGGGCCCATCATGTCCGCTCCTTGACGATAAGCCTCAACCTGGTCCATCACGCCACCTTGACGGCCATTGTCTTCATTCATCACCTCCTCCGCGGAGGACCTCCGCAGGAGTCGGAGGCTCGACCGAAGAACCTCCGCGATCAAGGAAGGTGACGCCGCTGGACCTCCGTTGTCGACCAGTTCCCTAGCCTCCGAAGGAGTCTTCTTGGCAGAGGTCCTACCTTCGGGAGGCTTCTCTTTAGTGCATGCAAACACGAACACGAGGGAGACACCTGGTCCATCGGTTAGGTATCCAATCGGAGGTAAAAAGCCTCTCCGATCTTGGTACGCATTTCGAACAACTTCAGAAATTTGGAAGGAACAAAATTCGGGCATCTTCGGAAACCGCGGCAGCACAAGTAAATCAGTCTCTGTCGTGTGTCGACAATCAAGCAAGAGGGTTGCAGAATAAGAATCGCACTTATGTTGCCTTTTCAATTTATAGAAGGTATAAATAGATATTATCAATAGCCTTACCAGGCCTGTTCTTGTAATCTACTAGTAGTATTCCCTAGAAAAGCGCTGGTCGTGTACGAACTATGTTTTCTTTTCAATTATATAGTATAATAACAATGCATAACCCTTCTGCATATTCAAGAAAACGCATCCAAAAAGAAAGAAAAGTATAGTAACGGACAACGCTCTTCCAAAACGGTATACTCCAAATTCACATCAGGCCACTTCCAAAGCAGCAGCAGTTTCCTCGAAGCTTCGCTATCCACGACCTGCCGAGAATGAAGGGTCAATCGTGTGTCCACTGCCACCGGTCGTGGCACGTCATCCGTACAAGGTGATGCTGATGCTGGCACGGACCTGAGCGTTGACGGCACAGATTTTCGAGGGAAAAACGGTGGTTCTGGTTTCCCGGTGGAACGAGGCCGAGTCTGGCGAGTCCCCGAGCCCGTCCGTCCGTCGCCCGGGAGGCGGCAGGCCAGGCCCTGGTATCGGCCGCCGGAAAAGGCCTTTCCGGTCGCAAGGCAGCGTGTCACGTCATTTGTGAGCGTGGGCCTTTTGCCATGTCGCGAGCGAACGGTTAGTACTTGGTACCGCAACTGCTGCCGCAACATCTGCGTTTTTTTTTTTTTTTTTTTTGAGATGAGAAACACTTCTGCAGCTGGTGCCGCAACTGCAGGACACCCGAGCCGGACGGACGGCCCCTGCTCTCTGCGACTGCGACTCTGCCCGTGTGGGCGGCTGGCCCCTGAGTCTCTGATGACTAGTAGTATATAAATTGACAAGAGATAGACTAATCAAGTCTTCCCAACCCGGGTCTGTCTGTCTTGGTCCCCAATCCAATCTAGCGTCCACCATTGCGAGAGATCATCAGAGGATCGCGTCCAGTCGAAGCGAAGAGGAGGAGAAGAATCGGAGGCGGGGGATTGCGAGCGGGCCGAGCGTGTGCTGATGGCGGCGCCGGCTGTGGCGGCCCCGGCGGCGGCGGCGGTGAGCGGCAATGTCGAGTTCATCCGCGCGCGCAGCGACAAGCGGGACTACCGCCGCGTGGTGCTCGCCAACACGCTCGAGATCCTACTAATCAGCGACCCCGACACCGATAAGGTCCGTCCGTCCCCGTCTCCGGCCGCCGCCTTTCGCCTGCTCCTCTCTCGCCGGCCGACGCCGTTCGACTGCTCCTCTCTCGCCGAACGGAGCGCCACCATAACGAGGAATGCTCGTGGGATGAAGGCTTTCCGATCGTATTGTTTGCGCGATTGATTCGGCTGCTAACCTCTCTCTGTCTGCTACTCGCTCTACTCAGGGGGCGGCGTGCATGGAGGTCGAGGTGGGCTCGTTCAGCGACCCGGAGGGACTTGAGGGCCTCGCGCACTTCCTCGGTGAGTTCACACTTCACTCCTCTCCTGACTCCTCAGTCCTCCTCCCCATCCCCTCCTTCATCTCGCTTTGCTCGTTGCCAACGCTTTGGTTTCTCCTCCGATTCGTTGCGTGCTTGTGATGATCGAATCAGCAGTCGGATTCATGTTGATTCGTGGAGTGAGGATCTGGTCTAGCGATCTAACTAGGGCTGTAGCCAATGATTGGGTGGGAATTGCAAGCTGCGCCTGGCCCCAGCGCGGCACTTTCGATTCGCTCGATCGCTGGTGTGCGGGCCGCTGGCGAGGATCCCCTTTTGTGATCCAGCTGCGGTCTCGAATTGCTCTCTTGGCGAATCGAATCACGGTGACGCCAACTTGTCTAGTACTAGAGCTGCCTCTGCTCGTGGCGCTTGCTCGGTCAAAACTCAAAATGATGACGTTGCGTACTTTCAGTGTAAGTCAATGGATGTTCCTTTTGTAGCTCGGCGTGTTATGTCCGTCGGATCAAACAATCGACGGTTTCGATGTGCAACAAAATGACATAATCGGAGCAAGAGAGCTGTGGTTGTTTTTCAGAGCGTCCATGATGATTGATCCTACGGCCGGCCTGTACATGCATCCCTTCTGTCCCAAGCTTTTTTGGCCAGGGCCCAGGGGCAATGCATCACCTCTCTCACTAGTCTTAAAAATTGTTGGGTCATGTCAGTTTATAATAAGTCTTTAAAATTGTCGGGTTAACGTAAGTTGCCAGGTCGGTGGTACTATTGAATCCCATCTAGTGGAGCGAAAAGGAATTGTGTACAGGACAGGACCGTGTTTTCAAATAAATCCAAATTGCTCCTGGACCTTGCTGCCTGGTAGGATCCTTGGCAGCTTCCTCAGTCACAACAGTCCGTGCAGATCTTTTTGTGCAGACTACGCGGGCGTTCACTTGGCACAAGGTAGTAGAGTGGCACACGCGTGGGACTACTGATTATTACGCAAGCACTGAGCACTTGCAGGACTGTGTCCAACTACATATTATTTGCCGTACATGCGAGGCAACCTGACAGTTTAGGCGAGAGGGCCGTAGGTGCTGTTTTTTGCACAACGTGCTGCTGTAATCTTGAAAAGACAACATCGTCTACAAGATGTTTGATGGATGATGGATACAAGTGTCATTAAACCAAAATTCATTTTCTTCTAATCATAGTCATGATTTCTTACCATGTGTTGTAATCTTGACAATACACTATCTGTTTCTTTGTTTTCTTCCTTGTCTTGGTATTGAGTTATTACCATGGTCTTCCTTACAGAGCACATGCTATTTTATGCCAGCGAGAAGTATCCTGGAGAACATGAGTACACGAAATATATCACAGAGGTACATTCTATTCATCGATTCCAATCCAAGTAGGTGTGGGGATTCATTCTCATTCCATTTTTGAAAAAAAAAAACCCAAGTTCAACAATTAACACAAATCACACAACCATATAGATTTGTTTGAGTTCAACTCAATTGCATTGTGCTCTATATGATTTTAGAAGCTGGTCCTGTCATAATGTGAGACCTGAATTAGAGAAAAGACCAGAGGAAATGCTTTTATTAGACAGGCAGCATTTTATGACTTGTGCATTGTTCGGGGAACACTGTTTGTAAGGTTGTACAAAAAGGCCATAGGGGGCATGGTGTTTAGAGTACAGCTCAAATGGTTTAACCTACCAGAGTCTTACCATACACGAGTAATGCAAATCTGTAGTTTGTTGTATCTCGAACAAAATACACTTAGCTCTGCAGCTCGTCTGTGTATGGATATTTTGCTGGTGTCTTGTTACCCTTACATGGCATGACAAATTCTGAAAGAAGGCAATACAAATTTCCTTTCATAAGTCAGTGAGTTGCTAAGCTCTCTACACTTCGGATAGTTTCCTGCCTGCTATTCTGCTATTACGATTTGTTTAGAAGTTGATTGGGCACCTTATATATTTTTTTAATAATATTCCTGGCCACTTTCAGTGTACATTGGTTACAACTTTGACTATTTGGTATGGTGTTAAAAATATCAGCATGGTGGCTCTTACAATGCATATACAAGCTCAGAGACAACAAATTTCTTTTTCGATGTCAATGTGGACAATTTTGAAGAAGCCTTAGATAGGCAAGTTTCTTGAGCAGTATTTTGTTCTCAGTTTATCTATGTATGTTGGATAAGCTTCTGAGTTATGTTCTGCATTACTGCATGGTTATGCATTGAATAAAAATGTGGTTATTCCTGATACACAGATTTGCTCAGTTCTTCATTAAGCCACTGATGTCACAGGATGCTGTTCTTAGAGAGATAAAAGCTGTTGATTCTGGTGAGCAGTTGTTTTGTGCATGGTGACTCTATTTGTATTTGACAAGGCATATCAATCAAACTTCGTTATCTTAAACAAAATTTACACAAACATGCACCAACATCTACAATATCAAATAAATGCACTACCAAGATGTTAGTGTATTCTTCAATTAACTTGCTCAAAGTTAGAGAAGTTTCACATAGGGAAAAAACTAAATTACCTTATTGCTTTGATGACTGATTATGTTTATAATAGTCTGAGCTAACAACCATAATGACTCTATAGTTTGCAAATGTTTTATTTGCAGTAAAGATTTCCATGTCCTGTCTAATCTGTCTATTTTATTGACCTTACAGAACACAAGAAAAATTTGTTGTCTGATGGCTGGAGAATGTATCAGGTACTTGGAAGTTCAGCATTGTCAGTTAAAGATACATCAGCTAGTAATTTTGCATTCTGTGCCATCTCTTTCTTTCAGAAACAGCAGTCAGTAGTGCATAAAGTCATTTTGTGTACACCATTTTCTTATTTGCAAGGTGTGCTTCTATATATTAAAATAATAGTTTAAATATTTAAGGAAGTCGTAATTATTATGTTACAAAGAACCAACAATAGTTTGCATTATCAAAGTTTTAGTTCTCTTAAATACTCTAGTTTATCACATTAATTCTGCAAGTTATGCTTCCATGTTATGAGAACACCACTATAAATTTTTTTTAGCAATCATACTCACTTTGGAACAAGAATCAACCATACTTTGCATTATCTAAGTCTTGCTTATCCTCAAAATACCTTCCAGTTTTCAAACTTACCAGTTCACTTTAAAGTTTTGATCCAAAAACCATGCTACATTGTGGCCTCACTTTCTTTCTTTTTTTTCCCCTCTCACAGCTTCAAAAGCATCTGGCTTCAAAGGATCACCCTTACCACAAATTCAGTACAGGTAAGAATGCTCTATGTTTAGATAGTTGCAGTGGGTGCTCATTTTGGCAGCTTATTATCTATGTTATTTGTTGGACCTAACTAGTATTGCTTTTCAATCACTCACAAAGGTTACTCATAGATGGAGGTAGTACCCTCCTTATATAGGCATTTAGGTCTGGCTGGTTCAGTAAACAGCATAGCTACAGTAGCAAACGTTATATCAGTATTCTTCTTCTTCTCTATTCTCTATGGCACAAACACAGCTGCTATTCATTGCATTAGAAGCATAGATCTCAGATTGTTACAACTCAGTTCAAGCTAGCCAGGAAATCTTCTGGCCATGCATTATTGTGTATTCATGGGAATTTTTAATCCCAAATATTGATTTTTCTAATTTTCCATTTAATATACCAGGAAGTTGGGAAACACTAGAAACTAAACCGAAAGTGAGGGGCCTGGACATCAGACTTGAACTTCTGAAGTTTTACGAGAATTATTCAGCAAACCTTATGCACCTTGTTGTTTATGGAAAGGGTAAGTATTGCAAATTATTACATTGGACTACATAAGCATATTTGTTACTGATAAAATAAAATGATTTTGTAGAGAGCCTCAATTGCATTCAGGGCTTGGTTGAGCGTATGTTTAGTGACATAAAAAACACTGATCAGAGAAGTTTCAAATGTCCAAGTCATCCTCTTTCAGAGGAACATTTGCAGGTAGAAGATGGAATGCTTGACAGTTCTATTTGTCAGTTATATTTGTTCTCATATACTTGTTATACAGCTTCTTGTCAAAGCACTACCAATAGAAGAAGGGGACTATCTAAGAATTATATGGCCAGTTACACCTAGCATCCAGTTTTATAAAGAAGGTCCTTGCCATTATCTGAGTCACCTCATTGGGCATGAAGGCGAGGGGTCCATCTTCCATATTATAAAGGAACTAGGTAAGTTTATTTCCACAATTGGTTGTTTTGCTGACCTTATCTATTCGAGATATAGTCATGTCATCCTTTACGTGTCAACCTGTAACATATCTAATCTGGCTACTGTAGGATGGGCCATGAACTTATGTGCTGGAGAGAGCACTGACAGTAATGAATATTCCTTTTTCTCAGTAAGCATGAGGCTCACTGATGCTGGTCATGGTCAGTTTTGATCCATATTTGCTTACTTGAACTAGCATAACTATTTAGTTTGAAGCACTTTGATATTACTTAAGGCTTTATGCTGCAATGATTGTACATTGTAGAACACATGGAGGATATCGTTGGGTTGATCTTCAAATATCTTCATCTATTAAAACAAGACGGAGTCCATGAGTGGATATTTAATGAGGTAACGGAGAGGGTCATGGCTTACATATTGAGTATATTATATTCAATGAATTGCTTGTTGTCATGTTATATTTTCCTTTGACAAAATATTTAGAGGTTGTTTGTTGCGAATATCAACTCTTCTACATGTGTTTAGCTTCTTGTGGAACAAATGAATTGATTTACATTGAGTTACACAAAAAGTAAATGCTAATATTGTCATTTTCTAGCTTGTGGCGATAAATGAAATGGAGTTCCATTATCAAGACAAAGTCCATCCAATCAACTATGTGATGCATACTGTCTCAACTATGCGGGTATGTTTCGTTACAACCTATAGCATGGTCCAGCTTTTGCAATTATTTCTAATATAAATTTATCTTTATAGTTAATATATTGTATTTTGGCATTCTCTTTCATTGACAACACTAATCAGCAAACATTCTATTGTGTCAGAAATCTGTTGAACTGTAACATCTTATTATCCTTAGACTTCAGTTTCAAATACTTGTAAGCTGTATTGCAGTTGTTCCCACCAGAAGAATGGCTGGTTGGAGCAGCATTACCATCAAAATATGCACCGCAAAGAATAAATATGACACTCGATCAACTATCACCTGAAACTGTAAGGTACGCTCTGCAGTCCACCATCTATATCATTGTCACCTGAAGCAGTATATGTTGGGAGTTGATGGAACTTGCCTGTATGTACTGTGTTTAATTTTGAAAAAATTATTATGATCTGGGAAGCTCCACATGCTTAGTGTAAGCACGTGTTTGTCCTACCTAAAAAAGGGACAACCAAGGACTAACTATTTGCCTCGACAAGGACTTGACCTCAGTCAACTGAGTCTTGTAGTCCCTGCAATTTGGATAACTCTTTCATAGGTGGTAGTTAAAATGTTAATCCCAGTAGCTGATTATTCCGCTTTATTTTCATATAATCGAATTTATTTTCCATGTACTTTGCCCATCTGTTTTATGCAATACTTCTTTCTCTTTATTTAGAATATTCTGGGAGTCCAAAAAATTTGAAGGATCTACGAGTTCCGCTGAGCCCTGGTATAACACACCATATTCAGTTGAGAATGTCACTCCTTCTGTGATACAGGTTCACCTTTTCAAAAGTCTCATTTTCTTGTATTACCTCGTCTTATTGAATTCATCTTATTTCACCTAACCTGTCAATGTGCTAACATATTGCTATTGATTTTCTCTACTTGGCAGCAATGGATTGAAAAAGCTCCTACTGAGAAACTCCATCTCCCAAAACCTAATATCTTCATACCAAAGGATTTATCTCTTAAAGAAGTGCATGAAAAGGTCAGTTTTAAAGTACCTCAATGCTAACATCATTGTATTTTTTTTACTCGAACATGGAGGAGAATCATCTTCGTACTCATTCATATGAAATTGCTGGGACCTTGTGTAGTTAATAGCTCTAACGAAAGGACAATTGTTTTACCAGGTTACTTTTCCAACAGTGTTAAGGAAGAGCCCACTTTCACAGTTGTGGTATAAGCCTGATATGTTGTTCTCCACACCAAAGGTTCACATTATCATTGATTTCCACTGTCCATTATCCAGACACTCCCCTGAAGCAGTTGTTGCTACTGAGCTCTTTGTTGAGTTGTTAGCAGATTATTTGAATGCTTATGGTAAGCACGAATCTGTAAATTTGGTGAACCTTTATATTTTTTCCAATGCAAAACAATCATTTTAGAGAGTACTGCCAAGTTTAAGTTCCTATCTATTTTTGCAGCTTATGATGCTCAAATTGCTGGTTTATTCTATTCAATATATCTTACTTCGGCTGGATTCCAGGTATGTTTAGTTACTATGATTGCTTATATCTTCAGTGTACAAATATGCTTCACATTTATAATTACATTGCTGACTGTTGCAATTCTGATGCAATGTGAAGTTACTGCTATTATGCTAATTTTGTTAGAACTCTCCTATTTAACTTTAACATTTTATTAAAGGTTTCTTTAGGTGGTTACAATGAGAAGATGAGAGTTCTCTTAAATGCCATACTAGTGCAAATTGCGAATTTTGAAGTTAAGCCAAACAGATTTTCTGCCCTGAAGGTAATATGTGGATCTTACTACTTGCGGTATTGTCCCCTTTCATAACATTTCTAAGCCACATTTAACCTTACAGCTGATATTGCTAGAATGGACTGACAGGATTAATTTGGCTAACCCTAGAGGGTAGCAATATAGTGTCATACATGGGCCTCATGGGCCTAACACTCAATACTCTAACACCCCTCTCCCCCCCCCCCCCCGGCAGTCTGAACTTCCGGCGCAGCAGAGTTAGAGACTGGACATGAAAAGAAGCACACACACGAGCCCCCCTACAGGCTCAACTAGCCACCGGTGACGTTGAGGCTGGAGCGGAACTCGGTGAAGGTCGAGGGCGGGAGACCCTTGATGAAGATGTCAGCAAACTGGTAGGTGGTCGGGACGTGAAGGACCCGAACAACGCCAATGGCAACCAAGTTCCGGACGAAGTGCAAGTCGATCTCCAAGTGCTTGGTCCGCTGGTGCTAAACGGGGTTGTTGGAGAGGTACACGACGCTGACGTTGTCGCAGTAGACAAGCGTGGCTCTGGCGAGGGGGCTGTGGAGCTCGGCGAGGAGCTGCCGGAGCCGGAAAGCCTCTGCCATGCCGTTAGCGACAGCACGGTACTCCGCCTCGGCACTGGAGCGGGAGACCACCAGGTTAGCGACAGCACGGTACAGCGCGGCTGGCGCTTGGACGACCAGGACACCAGGTTTCCGCCCACGAAGACAGCGTAGCCGGAGGTGGAGTGTAGAGTGTCCGGACACGCGGCCCAGTCAGCGTCAGTGTAGACGACGAGCTTGGAGGAGGGAGACCGGTGAAGGAGCAAGCCGTAGTCGACAGTGCCGCGGAGGTAGCAGAGGAGGCGCTTGAGAGCAGTGAGGTGGGGCTCTCGGGGATCATGCATGTGAAGGCAAATCTGCTGCACTGCATAGGTGAGTGAAGGTAAGGTACTGAAGTGCACCTGCGAGACTCCGGTATGCCGTGGGGTCTGCCACTGAGTTGCCCTCGGCCTCTGACAACTTGCCCTGTGTGTCAACTGGAGTGGAGCAGGGCTTACAGTTAGTCATCCCAACTCGCTCCAGGATATCAAGAGTGTACTGCCGTTGGTGAAGAAGAAGGCTGGTGGGACGAGGCTCAACAGTGACCCCGAGGAAATGGTGGAGCACCAAGATCCTTTACAGGAAACTCCTGCTGAAGAGAACTGATGATGCGGCTGAGTAATGACGAACTGGAGGCTGTGAGGACAATGTCATCAACGTAGAGCAGCAGGTAGGCAGTCTCAGCTCCACGGTGATAGATAAACAGAGACGTATCTGACTTGGCCTCCACAAAGCCCAGTGTCACCAGGAAGGCAGCAAACCGAGAGTGCCACACCCGAGGGGCCTGCTTGAGGCCGTAGAGAGACCTGTTGAGCCGACAGACCATGTCAGGACGAGAAGAATCAACAAACCTCGCCGGCTGGCTGCAGTAAACTGTCTCAGTGAGAGTCCCGTGCAGAAAAGCATTCTTGACGTCTAGTTGATGCACAGGCCAAGAGCGAGCGAGAGCCAGTGAGAGCACTGTGCGGACGGTGGCCGGCTTCACCACTGGGCTGAATGTCTCATCATAGTCGACGCTAGGGCGCTGAGTGAAACCCCGGAGAACCCAACGAGCCTTGTACCTCTCAAGGGTTCCATCAGCCCGCCGCTTGTGCGTCCAGATCCACTTGCCGGTGACAACATTGGAGCCGGGCGGACGGGGCACCAGATCCCATGTCTGGTTGGCGAGGAGAGCCGCGTACTCCTCTTCCATCGCGCGGCGCCAGTGAGGGTCGGACAAGGCGTCGCGAACGGAAGATCTGTGTGTCGCCGGGTATCGCCGCAAGAGCCCGGGACCGCAGGGTACCCGCCGCGTGCCGCGTCACCACAGGGTGAACATGCCACGGGTGGCAGTGAAGGAGCGGTGGGTGGTACACCGGTGGCACGACACGGGCTGCCGGAGGCGGCGGCGGTGGTGTAGGCGTCGCCGGCGGAGAAGAGGCCACTGGTGGGGGAGGCATCGCCGGCGGAGAAGAGGCCACCGGTGGCGACAGAGGCGCCGGGACCGCCCGCGCATGGCGCTGGTAGACAAGCACCGGCTGAGCGAACCGCGCAGGGGGTGCAGGAACCGGCATCCCCGGCTTCGTGTCAGGCGAAGGAGCAGGGGCCGCACCGGAGGGCGACGCTACCGGACCCATGCAGGGCACAGGGCTAGGAGCAGCACTGATGTGCGACGAGCCGGGGCACGGGCCCGGCGAAGGGCACGGTGGAGCAGTACCTGCAGGAGAAAACGATAAAAGTGGCTGGACCACCGTGTCAGTGGGAAACAGAGAGGCGAGGTCAGGGTCAAGGGTGGAAGGTGGTGTGGTGGTGGTGGAGAAGGGGAAGACAGACTCATCAAACACCACATGGCGAGAGATGAGGTCCCGACGAGAAGTGAGGTCAAAGCACCGGTAACCCTTGTGATCTGGGGAATACCCGAGGAGAACACACAGAGTCAAAGGGGGAGCCAGCTTATGGGGAGTGGTGGCAGTGGTGTTAGGGTAACACGCCGCACACCCGAAGACACGAAGGTGGTCATACCGAGGAGGGGTACCGAAGAGAGCGTGGTGCGTTGTAGGAGCTGGGCATGCAGCGGAAGCAAGACGGTTGAGGAGATAGGTGGAGGTGTGTAGACTCTCTGCCCAGAAGCGAGCAGGAAGCGACGCCTGGAGCGGAAGGGTGCGCATGGTGTCGTTAGTGGTCTGAATCATGCGCTCCGCCTTGCCGTTTTGGGAGGAGGTATACGGACAAGACATGCGCAACTGGACACCGTGAGAGAGAAAGAAGGCACGGGAGGTGGAGTTATCAAACTCATGGCCATTTTCACACTGGACGGCCTTGATGGTAAGGCCGAACTAAGTGGACACCCAAGCGAAAAATGGAGAATAGTGGGGAATGCCTCAGACTTTGCACGCAAGGGAAAGGTCCACGAATAATGAGAAAAATCATCAACCACCACAAGATAATATTTATAACCAGAAATGCTGATGACAGGAGATGTCCATAGGTCGCAATGTACAAGATTAAACACATGAGTAGCATGTGAAGTAGAAGACTGAAAAGGAAGACGAACATGACGGCCCAGCTGGCATGCATGACACAAGTGCTCATCGTGAGCCCGAGTACAACGAATGTCGGAACTACGACTAAGCTGCATCAGAGCATCACGTCCAGGATGGCCGAGATGACGGTGCCAAGTGGTGGAGGAAGTAGATGCGGCGAGGGCAGCTGACAACGTGGACGACAAAGAAGACGAAGCAGAAGCCGGAAACCGAAGAGTGTAAAGCGGCCCCGAGCTGTCACATCGGAGGAGAGGACGCCGGGAAGCCAAATCCTTCACAGTAAGACCAGAAGAGTCAAATTCAACAGAACAGGAATTGTCAGCTGTAAAACGACGAATAGAAAGAATGTTGTGAACCATTGAAGGTGCAACAAGAACGTCAGGAAGACGAAAAGAGCCATGAGTGCCGGCGGCACCCACGGACGTGACAGGAAGACACGACCCATTTGCGATCATGATGGACGAAGGATGAGAGGGAGAAGGAGGGTGAACAGAGGAGAGTATACCAGGGTCGGGAGTAGTGTGGTAGGTAGCATCTGAGTCGGCAACCCAAGCTGGTCCAGCAGGTGTCAGGTCCATGGTGCTGAAAGTGACGCCAAGGCCGTCGGGTCCCGATCGATGGGCCCGGGCGAGGCGCTGGGAGGTGTCACCCACGGTCCGGGCGAAGTGCCGAGAGGTGGAGCCCACGGAGCCGCTGAGGGAAACCCCGGAGGAGCACCAGCGAACATGGCCGCCGGCAGGCGAGACTCACCGCCGGGAGGCTGGAAGGGCCACATAGAGATGCGCCCTACCCACGGGTTGTTGAAGGAGGGCCAGGGTGTACCCCGTGGAGGCACGGGCGTCAGGTTGCTCCCACGGCCAGCACCCGCACCACGCCCCCCTCCGCGACAACGGCGGCCACCACGGCCCCCCCACCCCCGCTCGGCCCGGAGGGAGGAGGACCAAGACGAGACGATGACGGCGGAGCAGACGGACGCGGCGGAAGAGTAGCCGCAAGTGCAGCCGAGGAAGACGAGGACCCCGGTGCAGAGGTGGACCCGGGCTAGATGCCCTGAGTGAGCTCCTCCATGACAAGGTCGTCACGGACCTGCAGGAAGGTGGGGAAGGGCCACTGTCGGGTGATCCACGTGCGGAGGTGGGCATAGCGGTCACTGAACCTGCGGAGGACGTTGAGGACCAGGATGCGGTCCTCCATGGGCCAGCCAAGGTCACCGAGGAAGTCGGCCATGCCCTTCATCCGGCGGCAGAACTCGCTGACGGAGAGGTCGGCCTGGACGAAGGTACGGAAGCTCGCATCGAGACGCAGAGCCCGTGCCTCGGCGTTGCCCAGAGACTGGCCCTCGAGGGTGAGCCAGGCCCGGCGAGCATCGACGGAGTTGCGGACGAGGTCGTGCAGGTCGAGGGAGATCGTCCCGATGATCCAGGAGAGCACGATACTGTCAAGACGCAGCCACGCTGGGGTCTGGACCGCGACAGAGGCGTCGGCAAGGACGTGGTCGTCGAGGGCGTAGCAGCGGAGGGTGAGGAGGACCAGGTCCCGCCAACGGGCGTAGGCGGGCGACTCCGGCTCGAGGACAATCAGGACGAGGAGACGGATGTTCTGGACACTCCCGGCTTGGTAGTGGAGCTGCGCCACGAGCGGGTCAGCCGAATCGTGCCAGAGGACCGCGGTGTGGGACGCGCGGTGGCCCGGTGTGCCGGAGGAGGTGGCCCCAGCGTCGTTTGAGGCAGGGAGGACGAGGAGCTGCTCCGCCTCGGCGATCTAGCGGGCCAGTGCATCGGCCGCCTCGCGCTCGCGCTCCCAAGCGAGGGCTGCGGCACGCACACGGGCCTGGCCCTCCGCGGTAGCCGCCCGGGGCGCGACGAGGGCGGCGGTGAGGGCAGAGTCCGGGCGCGCCGCGTCTGGCGAAATCGGCGGCAGGGGAGGTGGGGCGGGGAAAGGAGCCGCGCCGAAGAAGTGTGGGGCGACGACGGCGGCTGCCAGGGCGTCCAGGCCGCCAGCGCCCCCTTCTGCAGCGCCCGCGCCGCCCACGCCGCCCGCAGCTAGGCCGCCGCTGGGGGCCGGGCCGCCCGCGACTACACTCGCGCCGGGGACTGCGCCGGCGCTAGGTCCCCGCCCGGCTGCAGCGACGGCGGCGGCCACGGCGTCTGCGCCCTCGCCGGCTGCGCCAGGGGCCGCGCCACCCGCGACCGCGCCGGCCGCGCTGAGGGCCGCGCCGGCCGCGAGGAGGAGAGGAGCAGCGGCAGCGGGGGCGGCCCCGCGCCCGGCGGCTGGGAGGGCTGCGGTGGCGGCGGCGGCCCAGGAGATGGGGCGCGTGCCGGCGGCCTGGAGAGGGGAAGAAGGGAGAGGAGGGAAGGAGGAAGAGGAAGGAGGGTAGGGCGGCATCGGCGCGCCAGCCCCACGGCCGCCGGCCATGGCGGCGGCTGCAGGCAGGGAGAGGGTGGGAGGGAGAGAAGGAAACCCTAGGCTCTGATTACCATGCTAGAATGGACTGACAGGATTAATTTGGCTAACCCTAGAGGGTAGCAATATAGTGTCATACATGGGCCTCATGGGCCTAGCCTCATGGGCCTAACACTCAATACTCTAACAGATATGTTATGTCAGATTTAAGTTGTTGACATGATATTTGGGAGTCTGAAAAAGTACCAAGGTTCCATGGACCTTGTGCTCTGCATGTGTGTTATTCTTATTCATTATTGAGATATATTTATTGGCTTACAAGCTATATGGAAGTTATGGTAGGCTTCCAAAAATCATCTAGCTAAATAGAAGGTATCTAAATGAAGCTATTTGAAATAATTCTTTTAGAAAAAAAAATTGTCTTTATTTTGGTGTCTAAGCTATGCACCTAACCATCCAGTACTAGTGTCTTAGTCAATACCTATTAGAGATGCTAACAAATGTGACCTCCTTTTCAAATTATGGGTTGTTTTGGCTTTTCTAGATCTATAGTTTTAACTATGTATCTACATTCTAGACATATCATATATCTAAGTGTATGCATCTAGATAGGCCAAAACGACTTATAATTTGGGACGGAGGTAACAAGACGAACCACAATTTGTGCAGAAAAAAAGCTATTAAGCATATATCCTATTAATCAAGCCCGTACCTAGGATTTTGAGGCCTTGTTGTGAAACACAAAATGTGGCCCTATACTATGGAAATACAAATAGCTAGTATGTAGTTTCTAACTCTACAAGATGTGGAAAAGTAATGAACTTCTCTGTTTCACGTTTCACAAATAGAACAAAGCTAAATTAAGAATAAAGTGAAGACAATGGTAACCAATAAAGGATGTAAATTTTGAATGTGATCAAACCTTGATGCGAATTTGTTGACACGAGGTCAATAGAATTGAAGCCCTAAACATCCACGTGCAGTGGGGGCCTCCCCTGTTGTATTTTCTCTCTCCAAAAAAAAAGGAGGCAAGAAGCCATTAAAGATATTACACACCGTCCAGAGCAGTAACAATGTGGGCTTTGGCCATATGTGGAGCAAATTTTAGGCTTGACATAACTGGACTTAGTGACTAAGTATTGATTGGGGATCCTTAATTTTGGGAGGGCCTGGTGCATCACGCAACTGTGTCTAGTTCCAAGGTTTAACTGTTTTGCGACGGTGCAGTTTTTTATGCATTCATGCATAGCAAGTGGCACATTGCATCATGATTATGAATACGCACATTTCGAAAAGGAAGTGATGCAATAGAGCAATATGCACATTTCGGAAAGGCATTCATGCTAAGGATTATCGTTATTTCTTATGAGTAAGTACTGACCAACATCTTAAATCTCAGGAAACTTCTGTCAAGGACTACCAGAATTTCAATTTCCGACAACCTTATTCTCAAGCTTCATACTATGTCTCTTTGATATTAGAAGATAAAAGATGGCCTGTAGCTGAGAAACTCAAAGCTCTTTCTAAGTTTGAATCAGATTCTTTTGCAAAGTTTGTACCACACCTACTGTCGAAAACATTTTTGGAATGTTATGTTCAAGGTTTGGCATTTCTACCAATCATAGTACTAATTTATTTATGTGTGTCTTGAGTGGAAAATATTTCTAATTGCACGTTTACATTTCTCCTTGTAGGGAACATTGAACCAAGTGAAGCAAAATCTGTCGTAGAAGAGATCGAAAACACTATATTTAATGCCCCCAATTCTTTGTTCAAATCCATGTCTCCGACAGAATATCTGACTAAAAGGGTCGTCATGCTTGAAAATGAGTTGAAATGCTACTACCAAACTGAGGGATTAAACCAGAAGAATGAGAATTCATCAGTTATCCAATATATTCAGGTATAGATGTCTTCTTCTTCTTCTTATAGATGTCTTATGTCCTTCCATCCAGGAAGGCCTGTTTGCTTGGACTGGACCTGTCTGGCACAGGCAGCTCTCCCAGGCGGATCTGAATGAAGCTGCCTGGTTGGTGCTGCCCAGGCCAAGGTTCCCAACGAAACAGCCCCTAACTGAAATCATACCTCCATTTTTAAATATATGACGTTTAGGAGAAACTGTTAAGTTAAAAAATAAACTAAATAGCTTGTCCTAGGCGTCGTATACTTGAAAACGGAGGGAGATCCTGGAGAGGATCGCTTGTCCCCGCCTCATATATTGACCACGGATACCAGTAAACTGGCGGTGGAGGGCAGTAGCCCTACAGGACATAAGTCCTTGATCTTAGTTACAACCGAGTGGGAGAAGGGGAGAAGTTTACATTTGAAACATATGTGTCCACACCGTTACAAATGGCTTGGCCTTTGTCGGAATCCTGCAGCTCCAGTCTTCAGTGCTTGCTCTGCAATTTGATAGTAGTCATGTACGACTAGGCTGCTCGCCTCTGAATACCACCGCATTCCTGTGCTTCCAAAATTCCCAGCAACAGAGAAGCAAGAATGTAGACTCCATCAGCACCGGCATGCAGCCCAGCAGTGTCGAGTTCCACAGCTCCATAACTGGGGCAATGCACATCAAATTTCCGCCTCCGACAAGCTTCCAGAATTCCTGCGCAAAAGGGGCAATGGGCTACGATATGATCCGCAGTTTCCTCAGTCGCTTGACATATCTCGTGGAGGGGCCTGATTCTTCAAAATAAACTGATGCATTGGCCCCTGCTGTCCTTGTTGGACGGACATGTGATAGATCAGTCCTTCTTGGAGCTTGTGATTCATATCCTGATGCATTTGCTTAGATGCAAACTATTATCAGATACTCAAACTCAACAAGAATTTATTTATAAATCAGAATGACTTAAAGGAGTCTTTTCTGACCCATAGTCAATATACGAGTTAAAAACTCTTCCTGGTTCAGTATATCTGATTTTATGATTATATATGGAATGTACCTTGCTAGAGGAAATTCAAACTAACTGTAAGCATTCCAAGATACTAAGTATCTTTAATATATCCAGGTGCATCAGGATGACGCCGTTTTGAATATCAAACTTGAGCTGTTCTCTCTAATAGCAAGTCAGCCAGCCTTCAACCAGCTACGAACTGTTGAACAGCTTGGGTATATAACCAGTCTTTCTCTGAGGTATGTGCTTGAGGTTTTTGTCACATGTACTGCTTGTCATCCTTTTAGGAATAGAATAACATGAAGATTCAGTTCACATTTGAAAATTGAAATATCATTTCTTAGTTTACAATGGTTGCTACATTCTACAGATCCGACTATGGAGTCCTTGCACTCCAGGTTGTTATCCAGTCCACAGTAAAGGTACACGTGAACCTACAGTGGGTTTTTTTTTCCTTTCTTTCTTTAAAAAGGGCGTACCCAGTGCCGTAGGCTCCCGCACTGCGGGGTCTGGGGAAGGAAAAATAGCCAACAGCCATCCCTGCACAAATGTGCAGAGGCTGAGGCTAGAACCCTGGACCTCTTGGTCACAGGCGGTAAAACTCTACCGCTTGCACCAGGGCCGCCCTTCTTTTCCTTTCTTTTTCTTTCTTTCTTTCTTTTTTTAAAGAAACTACTAGTTGTTGCTCCTGCTGATATTTTGTTGGATGCCTAGGATCCTTCATACCTTGATGTTAGAGTTGATGAATTCTTTAAGATGTTCGAAAGCAAAATCTATGAACTATCCGACAAGGATTTCAAGGTTAGTTCCTTTGGTTTTCCATTCACACCTAATGAATTTTCCAGTAAGCCATGCTTTGTGATGCAAAATTGTTGTTCCTTTTGTAAGTACACCATGTAATGTTCTTTAAAATCTCCACCATTGGATTGAAAGAAGCAACATTCACCACAAGACTCGCTATTGGCGAGAACATGTGGACCTAGATAGTGGGTCAAAAGGATGGGAAACTATGGGTAAAAAAAAATCAGAAATATGACGTGATGGTCTAAGTTTATCCTCATTTTTTTTATTTTCCTGTAACATTGGACTATTTGTATGCTCATAACCAAAGGACATTACTCCATATCACTGGACTAGATCTTTTGCGCTTGAAGCATTGACATGGGCTTTGTTATTCCAGAGAAATGTGAAATCACTTATTGATTCTAAACTGGAGAAGTTTAAAAACTTATGGGAGGAATCTCATTTCTACTGGGGAGAGATTGAGGCTGGAACTTTGAAGTTTGATAGAGTCGAATCTGAGGTAAGTGTTCTCCTTTCAGCAACAATGCGTGTAAAGTAAATTCTATCAAGTATAAAGCAAACAGGCTGGTAACCTTTCAAGTAAACAGATAATACTGTAATAGTTGAAAATTTTCACGAAATATATAATTTTCACTACCTTATATTCAGAGGAAACAGAAATAAGAAGATTGTGCCAATAATTGTCAAGATGTATGACCTTCACTAACAAATGTAACAGGTCGCTCTACTAAGAGAGCTCAAGAAAGAAGAATTCATTGAGTACTTCAACCAGTACATAAAAGTGGACGCACCTCAAAGGAGGACTCTAAGCGTGCAAGTCTTTGGCGGTAATCATTCGGCACAATTCAAGAAGGCGATCGCCGAAGCCGATCTGCCCAAAATGTACAGAATTACAGACATATTCGGCTTCAGACGATCGAGGCCGCTGTACAGCTCACTCAAGGGAGGTCCGAGCAGGATCACCATGGACTGACAGCCATCACGCAGCTATTAGTTTTCCTGTACTTAGTGTGTTAGTGTAATGGCCTGTGCGTATGCACGAATGAATTCGATTCTGAATCCTGCATCAGATTCGATTGCACGATTGATGCTATTCTTCACTGATTAGATTTAACCAATAATGCACGACAGCGTGTCACTTTCTGGGCAAATCTAGGGAGTTGTATAAATAAAGTCATGTATGTTCACATTTCTGTTTGCGATTCTTCTGACAGCTATGCAGTTTGTACAGTTACATATCCAGTGCACTGAGAACTAGAAGGCGCCATGAGGAGCAAAGCCGAGAGCATCAACACACACAAATATACAGCTTCAACCTGGCTGCCCGTGCCCGACGCCGGCCGAGAACCGCCGTCAAGACGCCGCCATCCGCACGTGCATCGCCGGCCCGGCTTCAGCACGCCCCGGCACGTTTGCGAACGGCCGCCGGCGCCCCCACTCGAAGCCACCGCGGTGCAACCGGCACCTGAACGAGCCCCGGTGCCCCGTGGGCGAGCACACGCAGTAGTAGTGCGGCGCTGCCTGGGCCTGGCGCGCCCGTGGCGCAGACGGCGAGGGCGACGGTGCCACGGCCGCCTGCTGCCGCTCCCGCCGCCTGACCGCGCAGCCCGGCGGCAGAGGCGGCAGCCCCGGATGGCACATGCTTGTGGGCTACAAATGCTGAGGTGATCGGCAGCTCCCCCGGCTATAAAACATCTGGGCGCCGAGCCGAAGAATGGAATCGGGTGCCGGCGTTGTGTTTTCGGGTGGTGGGAGATGACTAGACTAGACGTGGGAAAAAGAGCGGGGAATATTTGTGAGGGTGGTATGGTAACCCGCAGGCGATGGTTTTGCGAGACGATGGTGTGACGTGGAGAGAAAGGTGGGGCGCGTGGCCGCCCGGGAGAGGAGTGGAGAGGAGGGCGTGGCGCGCGCGGCGTCGGCTGCGTGGGATCGCGTATGAGGCGAGGGGTGCGATGCGGCCGTCGCATGCTGAATTGCTTCGGTTCTTCGCTTCTTCCACGCGACCGTGCGGCCAATACAGACGGGACAGGATGAGGATGGTGGTAGATGACCACACCTGCACAGGCAAATACTTCCATCCTCCCGCAGCTTCTTTGCTACTTTGCGGCGGCGTTTCTTATCCTCTCGGTTCAACGAGCAGCCAAGTGGCGTGGAGGGCCCCAACTGATTGCTTGGGACGTCCGTCTTGTAAAATTGGCTATAGGAAGAAGCGGTGAGGGGCGTTACCTCTGGGATGCATGGAAATGGTGCTCACTTTTCTTGCTCAAACTGGCATTAAATTTGGTGGAATTTTATAAAAAAGATGGAGAATTAAAATTGCAATATAAATTTGGTTGTGCTGGCTGTCGAAACCTTGGAAGTGAATTCTGATCCAGTCGCTTGCAAGATCGTTCGGTTAACCAGCAACAAATGAATCTTGCAAGAGCAGGGAGCACGAGCCATGGACTTGGATGGATAAACGATGCGATCAAAGTGGCTAACAGTTGAGTGATTGGCTTCTTTTCTGGGTACAAGAACTAGTGACAAAGCAGCAACGATCGTCTTCGTATGTACGCATTTCGTCGCGAAACTGCTATCATCAAATAACATAGTTGCGCTACATGTGTTGGCGCGGCAAGATGCGACACATGCGACGGTGTTTTCGACGTGGAAAAGCTTGTGCCGCCACTCCCGTTGGCGTGATATTATTGTCTTGTCGCGCCACTGGGAGCGGCATGATAAGATTGAATTTTCAAAAAATCATAACTTCTCGTAACGTCGAATGAAGATCATTTATATACAAAAATTGTAGATCTTGATGAGATCTACAATTTTCTAGTTTTGAGTTTTTTTTAGTTTGATGGCGTTAAGATGCTCAAAACAATTATATCAAATTTCAGCACTAAAATAATATCATATTAACGCTTGTCGCATTAGAAACATAATATATTTTTATATGGATTCAAATGAAGATATAATTATACCATAGTTGTAGATCTTAATGATAAATATAGTTTTGTAGTTTTGAGTTTTTACATTTAAGATTGTTAAGATGCTTGAGAAAATAATATAAAGTTTCAACACAAATATGCTTCTGATGTTTTATATTATTTTCTTAATGACCTTAAATATAAAAACTCAAAACTATAAGTTCGTAGATATTATTCAGGGCTATAACTTTGATATAAAAGTATCTTAATTTGAATCCATATAAAAATGATATTATTTTTCTAATGCGACAAGCGCTAATATGAAATTATTTTTATGCTGGGCTTTATATAATATTTTGAGCATCTTAACGTTGTCCAATGAAAAAAATCAAAACTAGAGTTATAGATCGTGTCGAGAACAACAATTTTCGTATATAAATCATCTTCATCCGAGTCATATTTAGGAGTTACGTTTTTTTGAAAATTCATTCTTGTCACGCTACTCCTAACAGCGTGACAAGACAATACTTTCACGCCAACAGGATTGGCGCGATAAACTTTTGTACGTCGGAAACGTCATCAAATGTGACGTATCTTGTTGTACCGCATGTAGTGTGACTATATTATTTTGTGGCGACATTGGTTGCTCTAACAATGTGGAGATGCAGCCTTTAAGAAAGCAATGTGGTGAACCTTTTGTTTGGTAATTAGGCATTTTCATATTAAATTTAGTCTAGGAAAATAACAGTAAATATGTGATAACAAATATATGCACGTGTGAACTACTAGTGGCGATTGTGATGAACATAGTGATTACCACAGTCAATTTGGGGTAGATCTAAAGGGGTACTGGGGGGCTCGAGCCCCCTCACCGAAGCTGGTGTAGCAATGGAGATACGGGAGGGTGATGGAGAAGAAGAGGTGAGAGAGGGAGAGGGAGAGGAAGAAAAAGAGATCAACCCCCCTTCAATCCCATTCTGGATCAGCCACTATAGTCGATGTAGGATGATGTTCGTAGTGCAGTCCCTCGAACGTCCACCAGGAAGAAGACAAATGTATAGATCAAATCAGCAGTGAGCAGTCGCGTTATACGCTGTCCAAAAACCTGATCGCCCGACACACCCATGCAAGTGACACAGACACGAGAGTGGTTTTGGAGGCCTACTCTTCCAGCCCTCAATGTACTCAGAGGATCGAAATGGTGAAGCTCGGGAGCAACTCAAAAACAGAACAATGGTGCAGTATGTTGTGTCTTATATGCGTGGCTCTAAAGATAAGCTCATCTTTTTATAAGCACGAAAGGTAGAATATGGAGGGTCGAGGATGAACTTGGACGTCATGATGCATCCATAAATCACCAGTAACCTCTGCCATGTGCATGTAACTTACGAGTAACTACAACCATAATTATGGGAGTTACTTGTAACTGCAACCATTACGACGACTGTTACAAGTCCATCGATCAACTACACGTAGACAAACTATTTTATTGCACCTAGCATCTAATATAGCCTTAGAATTTATTTTATTTAGTTATTAAATAAAACATGGGTCATGCCCACATGAAATCTAACACCTTTGCATTTGTGTAAAAACTCTACTCGCTTCTCCTTTCTATGTGATTGAGCAGTTGCAAGAGAGAATGATGGCTGAATTGACATTGTACCTTGCCTCTTTGTACCACTTCTGAACATATCTTACTTGCAAAACAAATAGCTCAGCGCTTGAACGGAATTGATCTACCAGATCCAACAAACTGCAACACAACTTTCACCAAACAGACATTTTCTCGAGAGTCACGCACAGTCACACTACGGCATTTTTCTCTCTTCGTCGGGCTTTGGTGGCGAATCTACCCGAAAATATCATTGATCGATCACTAAAGTTCATGACATGATATAAATTTTATTGAGCTTGGACATTAATTTACCATAGGATTTACAAATTTCGTTGGAGTCGGCGGATAAAGCCCTCTAGATTTGCCCTTCAGGCTTTGTAGCTAAGAGGAACCATATATGTAAGCATTACATCAGATCATTTCGGTTGGCCAATCAAGTAGTAAAAGCTTATAAAGGCAAGAGAGTTCCAAACAGACTGAGTAGTAGTGGATTTTAGGATCTGTAAAAAACGCAGCTCTCCTACGATATTATTGCATTGCAGGTACGATTTGTGTCCGATCTAGCCTTTGATTTCTACGAGAAATTGAGTGGGGCCTTGAGGACTTAAGAGATAGAGATAGAGGGCCATCTTTTGGGTCCATATCTGGGTACTGAGTGGCATATCAAGAGAGGGGTCTTAGCCTCACTATCACTAGCCAAGAGATTAGTCAGACCACTAGGTCTGCTGTCACACTAAGGATTCGTTTAGATGTCCATGTATTTATTTCAATCTATATGTGTTGAAATAGATTGTAATGTATTTAAATTAATTTTCAATCCAATCTACTCAACACATGTAGTTTGAGATAGATATATGTAGCATCCAAACAAGACCTTAAGCGGTCTGGTACTTTAACGAGTATACTCAGGGTACATAACATGTAAAAGTAGATAGACTTTACAAGCATGGACAATCGAATAGCACGCCAAGGCCTCATCTACATTGTATGGAGTCACCAAATATTATGGTTTACATGAATTTAACACAATTTATTCCTTAAAGAAAGAAATTCATGAATGCATGCTTATTTTGATTCTATCTCCATAACTGTAGGTTCGATTCCCGTCACTTGACAATGGAACATTGTTCACGTGCAGATGGGAGCAAGGACACTTACAATGTAGACTCTATTATAGAATTTAAACCTATTTATTACCTCAAATGTTATGGACTTAGAGTCTAAATAAGACTTGGAGTCTTATTTTTTCTCTCTTTCTTTAATAAATATAGTGTCACATCAATAAAATACCATAAATAAGAGATAATAAATATGTTTGGACTCTATGATATAGACTTGCATTGTGAGTGCCCTGATACAGTATAATTCCCAGCTCAGGAGAAGTATACACGCCTTCTCATTAGACCAACCGTAGAACACAAGAATGGTATGAGTACTCTAGAAATTTTTTTCTCTTTGGAAAGAAAAGAAAATCACCGAACATTTCATGTTGACTTTGGTCTTATCTCCACATTTTTTAGCTCACCTATTTTCAGCTGGCAGTGATTAATGAAACACTATTGAGTACTGACACGCCGAGAAAAATAACAGAATGTAACAAAACCAAAAGGATGATATCGAAAATCCTTCTCGTTAAAGGTGAATTCGTAGAGCATAAGAATGTTTTTTCTTTGCGGAATAGGAATTTTACACTTTATATACAAATTTGCAAGACAGTTATTCCTTTTAAAAAGAATCACTAAATAATTCAAGCCAACTCTTATCCTACCTTCACATTTAGTCCTGTTTGGAACGCAGGAGTTTCACAAAAAACCAGCATACAAAACTTTCACAAGAATAGCTCATCATCTACAGACACAACACATTTGCCTTAAAAAAAAAAAAAAGACACAACACATGAAACGGGAAACAGCCTCGCAGTTCATCTCGCGGTGGAACATCCTCTGTGACGTTCACAATGCACCAATCCCAGGCTCCCAGCTTACAAACACGACTCTGGAGTCGTGGACACCTCATTGGAGGTCAACACCCCCTAGGTAGGCCCAGTCCCCATTTGTTATCTTCTTCCGCGGCTGAACTGGCCCCGCGCGCCCGGCGCCTTACCCATGGGGATCTCCGGCGGCGGCATCGCTGTCGCCGCCGTGCCGATCCTCATCCTCCTGCTGCTGCCGCACCCCGCGGCGCCATTCTCCTTCACATACAACTTCACGTCGCCCTTGGACACGCCACCGCCGGGGATCGCCTTCCAGGGGGACGCCTTCTACAACAAGGCCATCCGCCTGACCCGCGACGAGCGCCTGGGCCCTATCACCAGCAGCACCGGCCGCGCCTTCTACTCGCGCGCCGTCCCGCTCGCCGACCCGGTCTCCCGCCGCCCGGCCTCCTTCGTCACCGCCTTCGCCTTCTCCATCGCCGCCCCGGACCCGGCCTCCGCGTCGGGCGACGGGCTCGCCTTCTTCCTCTCCCCGTTCCCCTCCGCCCTCCCCGAGTCCTCCGCGGGCGGGCTCCTCGGCCTCTTCAATTCCTCCTCGGCCCGCGCCGGCACGCTTGTTGCCGTCGAGTTCGATACCTACAAGAACGACTGGGACCCCAGCGGCGACCACGTCGGCGTCGATCTCGGCGGGATCGTCTCCGCCGCCACCGCCGACTGGCCTACCAGCATGAAGGACGGCCGCACGGCTCACGCGCGCGTCGAGTACGACGGCGGCGCCAAGAACCTCACCGTCGCGCTCTCCTACGGCTCCAAGCGCCCCAACGCCACGGGCGACGTCCTTCTCTGGTACGCCGTCGATCTGAGGGACCACCTGCCGGACTCCGTCGCCGTGGGCTTCTCCGCTGCCACGGGCGAGGCCGCGGAGCTGCACCAGGTGCTCTACTGGGAGTTCACCTCCACCATCGACCCCAGGGAGGAGACGGTGGTCCTGTGGGTGGCGCTAGGACTGTGCGCTTTGCTCCTCGTTCTCGTCGGCGCGGGCATCGTCTGGTTCGTCAGGCAATGGAGGAGGGCTGGACAGTTCGACGACGGTGACATCGAGGTCGACGACATAATGGGAGGCGAGTACGACGAGCTCGCGGACGAGTTCGTCGTCCAGAGCGGCCCCAGAAGGTTCAGGTACGCCGAATTGGCGGCGGCCACGAAGAATTTCGCCGAGGAGTGGAAGCTCGGGCAAGGCGGGTTCGGCGCCGTGTACCGGGGGTACCTGAAGGAGCTCGGCTTGGAGGTTGCCATCAAGAGGGTGTCCAAGGGCTCGACGCAGGGGCGCAAGGGGTACGCCGCCGAGGTGCGCATCATCAGCCAGCTGCGCCACCGGCACCTCGTCCGCCTCGTCGGTTGGTGCCACGAGCACCGGGGCGACTTCCTGCTCGTGTACGAGCTCATGCCCAACGGCAGCGTCGACCATCACCTCTACGGCAAGGGCGTGCTCCTCACCTGGCCGATGTGGCACGACATTGCGCTGGGCCTGGCGTCGGCGATGCTCTACCTCCACGAGGAGTGTGTGCAGTGCATCGTGCACCGGGATATCAAGCCGAGCAATGTCATGCTGGACTCCACCTTCATCGCGAAGCTCGGGGACTTTGGCCTCGCCAAGCTCGTGGAACATGGCAGCCAGCCGTACACCACTGTCCTGGCCGGCACACTGGGCTACTTGGCGCCGGAGTGCGTGATGACAGGCAAGGCGAGCCGGGAGTCAGACGTGTACAGCTTCGGCGTCGTGGCGCTGGAGATCGCGTGTGGCCGACGGCCGGCAGAGCTCAACGAGGACCCAAGCAAGGCGAGACTGGTGCCGTGGGTGTGGGAGCTGTATGGCAAGAACGCCCTGCTTGAAGCAGCAGACTGGAGGCTGAAGGGGCAGTTCGATGAGAAGCAGATGGAGCGCCTGATGATTGTGGGTTTGTGGTGTGCTCACCCTGACTATGCGCATAGACCAAGCATCAGGCAGGCTCTAAACGTGCTTAAATTTGAGGCGCCATTGCCGGTGCTGCCGCCAAAGATGCCGGTGCCGACGTACTTCCCCTTGCCTGATCTGGTTGCTTCGATTTCTGTTGTGGGAACCTCGAGCACCACAGAGGATCGAGGTGTTAGTGATCAAGGGTCCTCAGGTAAAGTTTCATCAGTCACAGATAGGCTGCTGGAGCCATGAGCCCATGACAGTTTTCTGGAGCTGAAACCAAAACAACATTGCTGACTCCAACAGGAAAATGTTGTTGTGCTGCATGGTGTTTTTTTTTTTTTTTTTACTTTATACACGAGGCAGTGATCATGTGATTTTGAGATTCAGTTGTATAGCATCGAAATTGTTGATTGTTGATTCATAGGTAAGGGTGGCAAAAATTAGTTCTCCTCTGTTACTTACAAGTTTGCCATCATATTCAGTTTTGATTCTGTTACGAGATTAAGGTGCTAAGCTCGGAAATGCTGATGATAGCCTGCTAGGGCTACTTTGGAACATAAATAGGGAAATTATTATTATCAGAATTAGAATTTTATAGAAATGCAGTTGTAAAATAGAGGAATAAAAAACATAGAACCTTTGAAGCAACATTGTAGAAATCACAAGGGTTTGTAACCATGCCGAAGTTTACTTTATCACTAGATGATGAAACATGAACAATGTCGTTTAAATTCAAATTATTTATTTGGATATTTATCAATTCTATAAACTACTAGCATTATTGTTTGAATTTATATGTTAGGGCAAATAGGTAGACTACAAAGACAGTGTGAGAAAAGAGATAATAGAAAGGGCTTGTTTAAATTCTTTCGCAAGACATCTAGGTGGAGAGCAACCGCGGTGGGGCGATGCTCATTGGTCGCTCCATCGTGGAGGAGCTGCGCACATCTGTGACCGCCGGCGATGACGCAATGTGGCGCTGCGTGGTGGGCTGGGCACGTGATCGTCGTCGATGGCGCGAGTTGACGTCGTCACGACACACCGGGGAGCCCGCGGTCGCGGAGCTAGGCACACGTTCGGCGGCCAAGACAACAGCGTGGACGATGGCCTGACGCTCTCGACAGAAAAGAAGCGAGAAACAGAAAGAAAGAAGAACGTTTTTCGAGGCATATAACCAGTGAAAAGGTGGGTAATTTTCTCACCAAACTTGAGTTGGTGAAACACCCCTTGAATTGCTCCACCAAATCAGGGCAGGTCCATGGATTTCATAGAACTGTTGCATGGTGGAGCTGCTGAATATATAAAGGTTTGGCTTTGAAAAGTGAATCTAGATATAATTTTCATAGATGAGTTTGGTGCTCTGCCATAGAGGACCAAAATAGAGGCCATCATTTAGGACTACTGAACACGTACGTATCAAGATTCAAACTTTCAAAAGTTAACAATATTTAACTAACAATTTCTAACTATTATTATTATAATATAAACTTGGTATCCACTTCAATAATAGTATAATAAAACCAAATAAAACAATTGTCGAAATCTATAATTTAGAAGACTGTCATTTCAGGCTGTGTCTTATGAAAGAAAGTGAGTATGCATCTAGAGAAAACCATC
Organism: Bothriochloa decipiens; assembly: GCA_023333625.1. Taxonomy (NCBI): domain Eukaryota; kingdom Viridiplantae; phylum Streptophyta; class Magnoliopsida; order Poales; family Poaceae; genus Bothriochloa; species Bothriochloa decipiens. The sequence goes on from CM041634.1 coordinate 47,201,911, forward strand.
GAGCCTCTGATATATTGGAGTTGTTTTATGGTGTAGTATTGGTGTTTATGATTATAGAACACACAAACCCCATAGGAGATGCATATCACAGTTGCTGGAGTTGGACACACATACCACCAAAGAAATGTATATCATAGCTGCCGGGGAAAATCAGATATTGCCGCCTCAAACTTAAGAATTATTAAGCGATACAAAAGAACACGCGACCAATGAGAACACTGAGAACAAGTTACCATAACAGAAGTCAGTATGATAAACCCAGCTCAATATTTCCATGGTTTATCGCATACAAACTGTTGGCAGAAGCTGCGGCCCATATGCCATACGTGCCAACAAAAAATATGTACATATATTTATCATGTTAGCTTTGACTATCGTTTATCTTCATGATATCAAGTCAACAGGTGCTACTGCAGCTATCTGAAGAATTCACCTAGTTCAGCATCTTACTGCTTTCAGTGCAAAAAGAATTGGAAGACATGTCACTAATAACACCTAAATCTCTGCAACTGTACAAGCTACAAGAACTAATAATCTAACATGAAAGCATTTTGTTATTTTTTTTGGAGTTCCTTTTTGTCTACCAGTGTCTAACATCATCCGATGGGCAAAACTGTTCACTCTCAGGACCGATTCTACACCATGAACAGATAATTCAGGTCTTCAACGGTCAAACGAGTCTGTCGGGATCCAGATTTGTCTTCCCCAAACGCAGAAGCAACCATCTCCCGCTTCTTCTCCTGAGACATTGGACAGCTTAGGTAAGCATCAAGAGACTGCAGATTACAAAGTTACTACTACCACCCAAATTACCAACAAAATAGTAGTTATATTTTGTATGACCAAAACTAAACAAGGTAAAGATTTTGCCAATGTAAATTTTGCAAATTTAAGGTTTAAGACAATAAAAAAGAACTCCACGAAGTGATATTCAAGACAAGAATTGCAAGCATAGCATGTTTTTATTATTCAGGTGAAGCAATATTCTGAATCACAGTTTCCAGTTCATATCAGCGAAAAAAAAACTGCTTGCTATATAAAATCGCCAGAGAAAAAACTAGTACAGAATAATGCTATGGACTCACTACCTCCATCCAAAATGAGTACAAGGTGCAGTCTCCATTAAATTGACTGAAGTTAGGTAGGTATAAATAAATACTACTCCCTCCGTTCCAAATTGTAGTTCGTTTTGACTTTTTTGGTGCATGCATTTTGCTATGTACCTAGATAAATAATATGTCTAGATACATAACAAAATGCATGCACCGAAAAAGTCAAAGTGAACTACAATTTGGAACAAAGGGAGTAATATTTAGGACATCAAATAAATATATTAGGAAAATATGTTTCATGACAATTCTAATGGTAAGTACTTAGTACGATAAATATTAGTTTTTTATATAAATTTGGTCAAACTTGAAATACTTTAACATAGCACCGTTCTAGAATTGCATCCTTTTTGGGACAGAGAGAGTAACTACTAAGAGATATTATTATATTTTTCATTCACACTGCTCTAGCAATATTGGCCTCCAGGAAGGTTTTCGATAAGATTCTTGCCAGAATCCAAACTGAAGCTAAATGCCTGCTCATGAATACAAATGCAGATATCTCAGCCATGAAAAACTTCAAACTTACCTGGAGAGCCAGAATACGATCTTCCACTGTGTCTTTTATAGTTAATCGTGATACGGTGACAGGCCGTGTTTGGCCAATACGGTGTGCTCTATCGACGGCTTGGTCCTCAGTGGTCGGGTTCCACCAAAGATCTAGCATAAGTACATGGCAGGCAGCAACCATGTTCAAGCCGAGGCTTGCAGCTTTGAGTGACATGATCATAACAGTAACCTGCCAATAGTGTAAGTCAATATATACCTGAAAACATTATGTATTTCATATGCCAGAAGTTGTAGAATGCAAACCTCTGGAACCGTATTGAAGTCTTTAACAGCTTTATCCCGTGCGGCAACAGACATTGTTCCATCAAGCCTTCGATATGTCACATGAGAAGCTTTCAAATGGACTTCAAGCAAGTCTAGCATTCTAGTCCATTGAGAGAAAACAATGGCCTTCTCTGTAAGTTTGGTGTCAATATGTTCTGAAGTACCGTTTCCATCAATGTTCTCAGTCTTGAGCCCGATTGAAAATTTGCTATCAGTCATTTGGGTGGGATCCATTTTGGGCAATGAGAGAAGAATATCTAGTGCAGCTCTCACTTTTGAAGAAGCGTAGGATGAATCAATCCCAGGTCGCTTTTCAGCATGTATCATTTCCATACAGGTATCATCAGACTTGAAATCACAGGTCAATCTACTCAGAGAGCATTCAAGGGTGCCTCTGGAGAATAGTGAGGTTGTATTTAGTCGGACTCTGCAATTAGACACTGGGCATACGCTGTCGTCACCAGTGAGTTGCTCCAGTATGCACTGGTTGCAAAAAACATGACCGCATAAAGTGACAACAGGATCTTCTGGCGCGTCCTGCATAATTCACATATGTTAAGAACCAGAAGTGTTTCCACAGCAGAATATCCAATACAACTGGGACATGACCCAGGGCCCAGGCACCCAGTATCGACTATCGAGCTGGTATCAAGAAAACTTAACCAGTAAAAAAAGTATTTACTTTGCTGAGATTTAATTTCTCTGATTCAGTTCAAGCTAGTTGCCATTAAAAAACTCAGTTGCTGAGATTTAACTGCAAATATATCTCACATCCAAACAGCCAACACAGCAGCGCATTAATAATTGTTTTTCTCCACCACGATAAGACTAGATTTCATTGCCTCAGCGACGAAATTACAAAGTTCACAAGTGCACAGAAAGAATGTCCCGCTGCCAACTTCCCCGTGCCTCTGATAGTCTGATCACTAAGGGATCAGTCAGCACAGGCCCTACCAATACCCTCAAGCAAGATAATAAAACAAATAAGTTTGCCAGCAAAAACCAACCCAACTATAGCTACTTAAGCTTCTTTCAACACAGGCCACAGGCCCTGTCATCAGCACACAGGTTGGAAAGCGGTCAACCATCAACTACAGAAAACCATCAACCAGCACTATGAGTACAAGCATTAATAATTGTTGCTGTTGGTCATGTGACACAAGCTTGACTTTCTGGAATTTTAAGTCCATGTGGCAGTGATAGCTCAGAGTCTATCTGCCAATACAAACTTAATTATGCAAGATTAGTCGCAACAACTCAGATAAAGCAAATACTCAGATATAAATATAATACATACTGAACAAGGTGCGAGATGCGTATAGAAAGACCACACACAATGGCGTGCAAATTGAAAAAACTTGAGAGGAATTCACTTACATTGCAAAGAGCACATAACGCAGAACAAGATTGCAAGCAATTAAGTAATTCATGCTGCCGTTCCATGGGAAGTTTCTTCACCATCTCCAATGAAGACATCAACCTAGAAGAGGAGTCATAGCCTCTAACTAGGTGAGGGTGATCACACGCCTGTCTTAGCCGTAAAAGCATCAATAAAATGTTGACATAATTTTGCTTTACAGTACCAGCAGCTGCATATTCCTGCAAAGCAGTTGTAGTGAGCATAGCCTTCTAATAGTAGCAAATGAAATGGGTAAGCTTGCGTCAATATATCAACTTTAGAGTGACCAGCAACTGGATGAGCAATCAATCATGTTAGTATGTACACCACATGTGTCATAGTCCTCTAAAGTTCACTTGTAATCCAGCAACATAATGTCAAACTAGCTATAACACACTGCGGCCCTGAAAAAGTTATTCAACTTTGTAGGGTTCTGACATCTGCAAACATTCCCTAATTGATTTATCTTGCCCCGTGTAAAAAATCCCTATGTCTAAATGCAATATCCAAAGTTCAAGCTGAGTGACAAAACAGAAGAATATAAGAAACAAGGCTATTAATCAAATACTGTGAACTGACCTTGAACTGTTCTCGTGATTCAACTTCTAAAGTGTTATAAAAAGCACGCTCCTCACCAGTGAAGTCCACTGTCTTAAGTGAAACAGTCTTGGGTGGTAAGGATATGATTGGTTTCCCATCAAGCATGGTTGCTACAAGATGATAGATCAAAAATGACAAATCATAACTTAAGAGATGATGAACAAATGATACACTCTTCCATTTTAAAATATATGACGTTTAAGACAAGCTAATCAGTTCAAAATTATAGCTTCTCCTAAATGTCATATATTTAACTAAGGGCGTAATACAAAAGATAAATATAGCATTCAATGCCAAGTGCAAAGATAATAAGATAACAGCTGCTTCAGGTGGGGGGTTCAACAATTTGGCAATGGAGAATATTTTTTGCATACTGGAAAATTTTCTTATAGTGCAATAACCATTTATGCACACAGTTGAGAAAGAACTGGTTCCGACAAGTCCACAATCAGGAAAATTTCCGCAGGATAAGAAAACTACACTAAAAGCCACAAGCCCACAACAACCTATACCATATTGTGAAACAAAGTTGTCTAATTTCAATTATGTAAACTGTCTACATTTATGCATCAAGCCCATCAAATTTAGTCTTGTTGATTTGAATCACTGTAGTATTCATTTTTTTCTCAATTAAGCCCCTTAGTACTACAATACAAACCTATCCCTTTAGGCTCTTGCAACTTTATCTATGAGACAAGGATTTTTAACTGAAAATAAACACAAGTAAATCTGTGGAGTATATGCTAATTTTTTCTGGGAGAAAATTTCCTACAGAACCAGTTGGTCAAAAATATGAAGTTTCAATAATAGTTTAACATTCTGTCCACACTAACAAATGTTTATTAGTTTCCCTAATATGTTTATTTGACAGGGCATTAGTAAAATATAAGATATTTTACTTTTGTAAACAACAGGACCTTGCTGTCAGCACAACCAGTCAGGAGGAAATTAGATACTTATCACTAAAATTAAAATGATGAATACAGCGAATGTTAACCCCATAATTGTTATTATGCTTGACATCTATTCAAATTATACTGATTAAGCTCAACACAAATATGATACACAACTACTGAAATCATAACACGGTTCCATAAATTTTTGGTAACAAAGAAAGATCAGTAGGGCAATGATAACCTATTTACTGACCTTTAGTCCGGCGTAACATTACCGTCTTCAAAACAACTTGAAGCTTCTTGTAACCATTAGTTGGGTTCCTACTGATTGGAATTTTTATCATACTGCAAAACTGCTTATATACAGCATAGGGATCATATCTGAGAAATCTGAAATAGCTATAAAGATCCTCAACAGCATTCTGTATAGGTGTCCCAGACAAACACCATCTTCTTTTGGCTCGCAAACCCCAGCAGGCCCTGGCAACCTGAGTTCGGTAATTCTTAATACTTTGTGCTTCATCAAGAATAACCCTAAACCAAGCAACTTTCGCAAGAGGTTTTTCAGGCAAGCAACTCTCTGCAGCAATTTTACTTTTTGTTTTCTTAGAAGATGCCTTTCTCTTTTTGCTGCCTGAAGAGGACACAGGTGCACCATATCGGTCAGGCTTCCCTTTCTCTTCATCGTCACTATCAGGATTTGATTGTTTTGGTACTTCCATGCTAACTATGGAATATGTAGTAAGCACAACATCATATTTGGTGAGTTCATTAGGATCCTTGGTGCGATTGCTACCATGATAGATCAGAAAAGACAAATTAGCTTTACTTGTAACTTTGTTCTTCAGTTCTCCTGCCCACTGTCGCAAAACACTTGTCGGGCAAACAACCAAAGTACCAGCAGCTGGCCTTGTCTTAACCGCTAAGATTGGATTTTCTTGCTTCACTGTGTTACTTGTCACTTCAGAGCTACATGTCTGCATCAGCTTTTTTGTATGAGGTTCAGTACAATCATCCTCATCATCGTCATCTAGAGTTACAGCTTCACATGGCTCATTTTTAATAGTAGATGACTGTGGAACTGATGGGCGTTCAGTAAGAATCAGTGATATGGCTGATACAGTTTTACCCAGGCCCTGAAAGTATCAAATGACCTTAAGACACAATTGACCATTTTTCTTGGCAACATGCAAGGTATTAACTAGTAGTCTAGTATACCTGATCATCTGCAAGAATTCCACCAGAGCAATGTGAGCTACTTGTCTCCTTTTGCACCATCCATGACAAGGCAATTTTCTGTCAAAAGTAATAACAGTTACCCAAGGAGTGGTAATACTATTTTCATCATAAAATTACACAACATGAGCTGCAAGGTGAACCTGATGCCTCAACAAAGGAACTGCTAAAACACCATCAGGTGGGTTAGCCTCAGATTTTGGCTGTGAAATGTTCTGCCAATCACCAAATATGTCAAATGTGCTGAAGAAGCAAAAAGAAAGATAGCACTAAAATCCAGTGCTCCATTAATTTTTCTGAGCTAATGTTTTATAGTATATATTATATAAGAATATGAAAAAACAAAAAAGGATTGGAGACATTAGCACCTGTGACTAAAAAAAATGGAAAAATAAGTGTCTATAAGTCAATTACTATCCTACTTAAAAAAAAAACGAGTATTACCAGCTTTTGAGATATGAATGAACCAAAACAGTCTGGTTGCAATTTGTGAGCTAATGAAACATTAACTCAACTTGTCGATTTATGAAAGTTTGACAGATCAAACTATCAGAGCAGTGAGCACTATCACAGCTTGAAAAGGTAAGACTTAGACAGAGCCAACTAACCCTGTAGCAAGTTTAGTACAGTGAAAAATAACAATTTAAAAAAATCAAGACACCACCTTCCTACGCATGAAACACGATACATGAAAAGGTCAAGCATCATAAACCAAAAGACAAAATGATGTATTCAACCAAGGTTTAGCATTTCATTCTTTCACATAATGTTTTACTAATGGTTATTATATATTACCATTCAGCAACAGGGCTAAAAAATATTAGCTGCAGCCTGATTAGTATGAGAACGCTAAACAAAGTAATAAGCAGGGGAAAATAAGCAAGCAACAGTCTAGTGGCCTATATGACCTGCAATGCGAGGCGCAGAGTGATTCTTTCATCATGTGGCTTGTATCTCATACCACCAAATGCAGGAATGATGGAATTGCCATACATAGGTCGCTGAAAATTAGGATGGAACTTCCCCTGGTAAGGCAATCGGTGATCAGGAGCAGAATTCCTATTACCCTCGAGCACACATAAATCAGAAACCCCATCCCCATCTCTACTGAAGCAACCTCTTGATGAATTGTGAATAGAAGAGTTGTCACTTTTAAATGCATATTGTTTATTATGCAATACCAGAGGTTTTTGATATCCCATGTTCTTAAATGTGTGGTTGCTGAAAGGAACGATTTTGGAGTCCAGCAACTCTTTTGATGTTTGACCTAAGTATTTATCAGCATCTTCTGTGGTGGAATTTCTGCTAGAGGGTATTGGAGAAGAATCAGTGCTAGACTCGCTCTTGAAACAAATATCTTCAGACTGGTTCTGCTCATAGGATATTGACTCTGGGGAGGATACATCCATGTAAAGATCTGATAAAGATGTATCATCACAATATTGGTCCGGAGAGTCCATTTGCATAGAACCGCTTTCACATATATTCTGTGGGAACTGCTCCATCTCATATTGCTCATTGTTTTGTGAAAACTCATGTGGCAAATCATGCAGTGATCTTTCATCAACCATATCAACAGATACATAATCTGGATGAGGATATTCTCCACATTCTGCCTGTAAATGTTCTTCCTGCATAGTAAGGCAACTACTGTTGCCATTGTGAATGCCTTCAGTTCTCTCACCCATGTTGAACTCAGTGCAAGAAATATCAGGAACATCTGTGTTATGGGTAAGGGAAAACATGCCCATCGAAGTGAAATGGTTACCACCCTGACCAGTATTACCAAGCATCTCATCTGTACTCTCCCATTTAATTTCACTCAAATCTGAGTGCTCTGTGGATACACCTGAGAAATCTGAACCACATATATTAATTAATTAACGGTTCCTTTTTTAGAACTGATATATTAAATATATATTTTTGAAGAGGGCATACAAGTGTTCATTTGTGTCTCCATGCCTTCTGTGTTGTTCTCCCCTTGGAGTTGGGTTTGGCCAGAGTATATAGTTTGCTGTCGAAGGTACAAACCATTTGAGACATCTTCATATGAAGGTCCAGTTGCTTCTTCAACATTAGCATGGTGTGATGCATCCCTTGAAAAATGTTCATTGTCCAGGTTGGGAGCTCTTGATTGGTTCTGCAGATCTGCAAAGCGATAACCATTTTTTTTGGTAAATTACAAAATATATATTTGCTATTCAGAGAGCAATGAAAAACTAAACAGCAATTCAGTTTCATCTACAGCCACCTCTGTATTTCTCATTGTTGCTAAACAATTCATAAGGGCTAGCCTCTGTGTGATCAATCATTTGTTCTCCTCCGCTGAGCTCCATATGGCACTCCGAAGTGTCCACGTAGTTTGACCAAAATTCTGGATTATCAATCATATCTGCTCATCTCACAAAGTGACAAAATTAGCAACAAATCAAAAATTATAGCGAAGAAAATTTGTGCATTCTGTAAAATCATATGCTGAAATGGCCAGATGCCCAGATCATTATACCTTCATGGCTTTGGAATAGATCTTCAGAACCATCAGTGTTTGCAGGCATCATGAAACAACCTTGATTGACCTGTATTTTCAGCAACATAAGAAATACGACAGCCTAAGATTATACAAGACTGGAAACACAAAATAAGTTTTCTATATGCTATTTTTTAAAAAACATTTAGGACATGTTTGCTTTGCTCCCAGGCAGCTTTGACAGGCCTGGGAATGCAGCTGCCTGGGATACGGTTCGCTGGTTGCTTACAACCCCAAATAATGACCAATTATTAGGATCACAGGATCAAACAAACAAAGAAAAACGTAATGCAAGATAAGCAAGAAAAAAACTAAAAAGAAAATTCAAACTCTTAATTCCTTTCTGTTCCACTCCTAGTACAAAAATAAGGTCATTGGTCCAACAATACAAATATCACCAACTCGAGTTGAATCAGGCATCCAAAGACTTGATAAGTTGATATAGCCAAACATTAACGCTACAGGCTTCTATCTATTTTTCTATAGAAATATGAAAATTGAAGATTAATCGATCAAGAAAAACAAGAATTTAATCAATAGCATTAGCTGCCACAAGCCTACAAGCAATGAACAGATTTGCATTGTCACAGCACTCACACAAAGCATTTAAGGTTCAACCATCACAATAACACCAGATCAAATCAGTTTGATTCATCTACCTTTCAAGCAAAACACGCTGTGAGTTACTATCCTATAATACCGCTGAACAATGAAAAACAATTAGTATTACCGAGCTTCATAACTAATACTGCTAGGTTAGACAGGTAGCTGCAACAAAAATAAACTTTTCCTCCCCCACTTATGGAACAGTCTGGACTGTGGAGAAGTGGAGGTAGATGCATCTAACTACCCCTCCTCTTTTTTTTTTCTCTTTTCCCATTGTAACCCTTGCCATTTTGGCCACCTATGAGTAACCATTGAAGGCGCTTGCTCACCAATTTTAGACACCATATTTTCTTCTTGATAGCATCCCTCATTACCTTGATAGTGGCCACTCTCAAGGTCATGCGAAATCGATGATAACAGCATAGCAGTTAAATTTCAACATTTAAGAATAGCACAATGTAGTGTTGTTTTGGATCACTAAATGGTGCAGAGCCGCAGAGGTACTAAGAGGTACAGAGCACCATATTAATGTTTCAAGGCTGTTTGCCAGATGCGGCATCTGCTAGTTGGAAATTAGGACAATACATCACCTCTATCACAAAACAAACCTTTCGTCGCATACATACAACACCAGCACTGCAATACCACCACCCAGTACCCAAGACGAATTACCATCACCCCCTACCCAGGATTCCTTACCAAATAGCACACAGCCCAACGGCGCCACTGTTGACCATGAATAGCACTTTGCCCAAGAACCCACCATAGCCGGAACCATCATTGCAGGTTCACCCAACATCAATTTAGCTGCAACCTGGTCATGCTACCCCAACATCAATTTAGCTGCAACCTGGTCATGCTACCGCAACCATCTCTAACCCTGAAACATTCACTGGCAGGCACCATTGTCCATAGCTCACAGTGCAACCACAGCCATCATCCCTCCAAATCTGTCAACAGAGGGAACCACAGGAACTTCTGTGTGTTCAGAAAAAAACGGCACTGTCCAATAATTGACGAGCAACCACGCTGGCATGGTGTCCATTTCTCGAACAACAGTGCATTCATATAGCTATCGTTCTGAGAAAAACATTCAATAACACAACAAGGAAAATTCGGCAAGTTATAAACATCAGCAACAAAAAACAGTCGCTAAATTAAAAGGTCACTAATCACTTAGCTCGATGCCTCCATCACTCCTAGCCCTGCGGTTCATCGACACCTCAACACCACAGAAGCACTATACTGCAAGGCCCGAATCCTCCAAAATCGCAAGGCCGAGCGCTTAAATTCAACTAAAAACTCGACGTATTCGGTCCCCACGCAGCACAAAACCCTAGCCTACACGCAGCCCCCGTCCTAGCAAATCCGATCCGACATGTCGAAATCCGACGCAAAGCGAATTAGGTCACGGCGAGAGGCAACTCACCCCAGGCTGCAGCTGCTGCTCTCCCTCCTCCTCCCCCTCCCCGCCCTCCTCGGGTGGCGCGGGCTCAGTCTCGAGGAACGCAAAGAGGTCGCCGAGCGGCATCGACATGTTGTCCTCCGCGCCACCGGCGCCAGCATCGCCGGCTGCCTCGAAGCCATCGTAACCGACGCCCGGTTCCTCCGCCATCACCCGCCGCGCGATTCGACCATACGATTCACGGCGGCGGCGGGCAAACGCCTTGCCTTCTCCGGAACAGCGAAACCCCTCTGCCTTTTCCAATCAGCGCGGGCGGGCGGGCGGGCGGGCGGCTGTGGTGGTGGTGGCGACGGGGGAGGAAGGACGGGGGCTAAAAAGAAGATGGCATCCGCGTCGAACGAAACCGGTGGTCGAAGGGGAAAAATTCGCTTCGAGATTGTTGGATTTTTAAAAAGGAGAACGGGTAGGAATGGCCGAGCCGGAATCGGAATCGTGTTATTTTCGGAGGTGAACCGGGGTGATATGGGGGGGTGGGTGGTGGACTGGTGCCTGGTGGTGATCGCCATGTGCTCACGAGGCGGTGCAGCCGGGACGGTGGCTCGTTTGTGGCCAGCCGGCCGGTGGTGTGGTCCGGACGGACGACTGGACGAGGCCATGTTCCGAGTCGTGGAACGGGCGCGTGTGCCACACGTTACCCGTGGAGCGAGAGCGGTCTTTTCCATGTGAGTCCCTGGAAGATTATGGTTTTACTAAATGACAGAGTTATATTTATATACTTGAGCCCTCGTGGGCTTGGACTGTCAAATTACTGGTCGTCGTTTCAAAATTGTCTTCTTTGCTTTCCACACAACATGCTAGGTTTCAATCATAGTAATCCTAACATCTCGATGTTAATGCATCTTACGGTAACTCCACTTGATTGAGAAAAAATCATGTTAATTATTCTTGTATAAAGAAGATTGAGAGAAAAAAAAATAGCTCCAGCATATCATGTTTCTCGTCCTCTTTAAGTTTTCTTTATCCTTGAAAGTCTTATATCTCTTACTAAAATAGGCAGGTGGAAGAAATTTTCTCAATCCTCTTTCCTGCCTTCTCTCTCGCATGGGCACAATTGTATATTTCATGGTGTGTTGTATAAATAGGTTATGTGGTAGACTTTTAGTAGATGGATCCACGAGCATCAACTTAGTGATGATGTTCTCAACTCTTATAGTTTGATCATGGGTTCTATATTCCATAATGTACTATTTAATTTCAATATGATATGTAGTAGCATTTGATCTGTTGTTACTCAAAACAATAATGTATACTCTTGCGTAGTAAGTTCCTTTTTAATGATGTCAATAACATTTAAAATCGGGACCAAATTCTTAAGCCACACCGCCTGACTTGATGAGTCAAAACAAGCAATGTTCTCAACTTGCATTGTCGATATTATACCTTGTTTATAACTTTTCAAGAAATTACTCCCTCAGGCCAGAGTGAAAATATAACTTGGTTGTGGATATGCTGTTTTTTTCTCAAATATGCAAAAGACTTGTGTATCTTTGTATTTAATTAGAAGAATTTTTTACAACCGCACTTGCGCGCGTTTTTGGGAGCGAAGGTATTACATAAAGCGCTGCTCCCGCACCTTACATCTTAAACGGATTACTCACTAAATAGACAATCTAATCTACGTGCATCGATTTCAATCCATAGATCAGCGGTGGCGCTCAAGCGTGTCGGCCGCGTCGTCCGCGGGGTCGCCGTGGCCGTGCAATGTCGGGGAAGAGCTCCCGCATCGCCTAAGCATCGTTGGCTTTGGGGTTGTCGCCGAACATGGCCTCGAGCTCATGTGTGGCCTCCTCCGTTGTCCTCCCTTGAAGCAGCCTCATCCTCTGCAAGATGAGATACTCGCCTGGCTTGGCCACCGGGTATGTGGACATGCTAACAAAACATCTGTCTAGGATCTATCCACTAAGGCTTGCAAGTCAATATGTTTTGGACCAGATTTGCCCATATTTTACTATAAATACAAACCCCACTAACATAATTCTCTGCGATCTCGTGAATCCATATCATCATGAGGGCCCCACCAAGGCACCTGTGGCAGAACCTCCTAAATCATATGGCCTACACGCATGATTATTGTCTAAACAGACTCCAAATAATCATAACTGCGTTCCATATGACTTAAAAAGTCTGTCGGGTAAATCCCGAATCATCCACGATTCTCCGAGCAGGATCAATCATTGTAGAGAGACATTGCAGTATTACAACAGTTTGATATACATAAATTACCACGGAGTAAAACAGCGGAAGACTTACAATAAAATAAATTTACAAACTCTGAGTTTCAAATATTTACAACAATAGGTTGAGATTATACAAATCATAATAGTAGTGGAGTAGCAGTAGATTACAATATTAAACAACAGCCCTGCCCACGAGCTAAACTCCTTTATTCGTCGTCGCTTTCCTCGATGACTGTCATACAGCAGGATGCAAAACACTCCTGCCCATGAGGCTCACCTGCAACAAGGGTTCAACAAACCCTGAGTACAACGGTACTCAACAAGACTGACCCGACGAAAGAGAAGGGTAGAGACTCAAGAAATGCAGGCTAGAGGGACAAGGTAAGGTCTGTAAGAGATAAGAAATTTTGTAGAAAAGCTTTACAGAAAGAGAAGTTGCTTGGGCTAACTCCCATTATCAACCAACTTCATTGTTGATCCTTAATTTTTTTGTTCAAGTTGTTACTACGATGATGATCAGTGATCGAGTCTTCTTCTCCGAGAAGCAACGGCGATTCGAATCCATTTCCATACCCAGCTGGGACCTAGGCGACTGAGCATACCGGAGACTTTAACTCCGAAGCACCCCAGATACACCGATATACCGGGATAACAACCTCAGCCGTATATCACCACATGATACACGTGAGCTCTTTGGCCCAGCGTACCGAGATACATGGGAACTTAAACCCCCACAGTAAAACACACTATGACACGGATGGGATCTCTGGCCCCACGCTAGGTCACTCCATGGCATACACGGCTCCAACCATCCGTATACCACTTCATGCATGTGGATTTTCTAATTTCTCGATTATTGACAGGTCACCATCGGACGGGACCTAGGGCATCAACAGACGAGAACACTACAGAGGGACTCCATTTCCGGTGCAAGTTCGTCGTCCGGACTCGATTTATTACTATCATCAAGATTCTAACAATTAAGCCAATCTTATCTTTTTCATTCTTTTTCCTTTGAACAATTAAATAAATAAGCAGGTCTAAGCATTACTACTCATCTTCCAAGTAGGTAACAAGGATTAAGGAAATAAGACAAGTAATGTAATTTATGGGTTTTCACTCAACTCTTATTACTTAATGCAACATATCAGAGCTAAAGTAGTAAAACTTTTATAAACAGAATAGGGTTTGAATGCATTCGGGGCTTGCCTTGATGTTCGGGGTAGACGGTATCAAACTCTGGATCAACTCCCGATTCTTGAATCTGCTCGTCCTTCGGATCTGGGCGATAACGTTAACTCTCCGTTAACGGAAACTACTCGATAATTAATATGCTTTACATGATGGAATAGTAAATATGATGATCGATGGATGCATGATCAGATTAAGGAATAGAGTACAACTTTTCTTCACGATAAAGTTGCAAGCTAACAAAACTTCGCTTATATAACGGATTAGGGTTAACTACGCCATTTTCATAATTAATTAAACACATAAAATAACGTTAATTAAGCCCTAATGACATGATTAAGATAAGCGCAAATAATTAATTAAAGTGCCAAATGTCATTAGGGTTAATGACCTAAGGTCATCAATCAATCCCAAAGTCACATAACTCCTATAATGATTAAATTAACTAAGAGGGGTTAATTAATTATTTAAAAGCATTAAATAAAGGCATAAAAATTAAAGTTGTCAAATTAAGACCAAAATTTTATTTTAGAAAGCTCTTAACCTAATTAGATGGCAAAACAAATTTCAGATTTAAAAGCCAATTATTTTAATTATTAAAAATCATTGAAGGTCCATTTTTCAATTAAAAGGGCTAATTTTAACATATGCAAAAAGTATTCAAATTTGGCATTTCATATTTTTCCTAGGTAGTGACATCATAAGGAACACTCACAAAAATTTTCAGAATTTTTGGAGCTATAAATGAATTACTATGAATTTTTAAATAAAATAGCATTTAAATCATTTTCTGAAAATGGAAAAAGGAAATCGGCACAGTAACTCCGCGCTGACCGACGGTGGCGCGGCGGTTGACCGCCGATTCCTCGCCGTCGGCGAGGTCTCCGGCGATGGGGTTTCCTCCTACTTGCTCCTCTTGACACAGCGCATCGATTGAGGTGGCTAACGGGGATGGGGAGCGGCGACGGCACCCACGCCGGCGGCCATGGCAGCGCGGCGGTGCTCGAACGCGGCGGCGTCGCTCACCGGAGCGGTTTCCGGTGACGGCGAGCACATGAACTTACGCAGGGCACCTAAACGGACAGGTTTGGTTACTACATGAAGGTCGCTCCCGATCTCTGGGCAGGACGGCAACGCGCGTGGCGGAGCGGCATGGCTGTGCCGGCGGCGAACCACGGTGGCCGGCGGCTACGGTGCAGGATGAGTGAAATTGATGGCACGGATAGATGCAGGAGCTCACCACGGCGCTAAAGCGCACGTTAATGGAGGTCCGGAGTGGTTGGGTTGAGCGGCGGTCGACGGCGGTGATGGCGGCGGCGGTGCTCCGATGGCACGACGGCGTCACGGCGGTCTCCGGCAATGCGCTGCTCAAACCAAAGTGCGCATCAGACGCAGGGCGACACGGAGAACATGATTACGAGGTCAAAGGTAAAATATTTTCACCTCCGGCGACGGCAAACGGCGGAGATGGCGCGGCGGCGCGACTGACCGGCCGCGAAGAAGATGATGGCGTACAGGCGGCTCGGGCGATGAGAGCAAGCATGAACCGGCCCAAAAGGATCGTGAGAAAGTGGCGGAGCTTCGGGCGAGAGCAATTGGACAGAGGTAGAGCGTCGACGGCGAATTTCGACGGCGGAGCGAGGTCGTCGGCGACGGTGGCGGGAGAAAGAAAGAAGAAGAGCGGCGTCGGCCGGCGGCTATTTATAGCATGAAGTCGATGAAGGAGCAGGTGACACGACGACGGTGAAGTCTCTCGCGTCCGAGAGCGCTCGGTTGGCCGGGAAGGCGCGGCGGTGGACGGCGGCGCGCGATGAGAAGCCGGCCATGGCGTTCACCGATAGGATTAGGTACTGTTCGGTTTATTTACAGAATTGCCATTTAGTTTAAAATACAAATTACTTCAGAATTTGTATAAGAACTTGAAAATCTCCAAAAATATCATTTGCATAACTTTTCAAGAGCTACACTTTTCCTTTAACTGGCATCCTCAAATTCTGTATAGATTTTAAAATTTGAATTCAGATTTGAAAAGGGGATAAAACCCTAGAAATAAGTATTTGAAATTACTTTTGATTTTTCAATAAAACTTGAAAATCTTCAAAACTATGAAATGTTGAGTTTGTCAAACCAAACATTTTTCATGTACAAAGTTTTCTCAAAATATGCATAATTTTTGAATTATGGTTTTAAAATCAAAAGGGGATAAATGCTGAAAACTGTATTTTTAAATTAATTTGAAATTCCTTTTGGAAACTTGAAAAACTTTATATACCAACGTTATAGCTCTTGTCAAGATCTACAAACTGTCTTTTTAGAGTATCTCCAAATTCCTTATAGAATTTGAATTAGAGAAAAGGGGATAAAACTAGGGTTGGAAATAAAGGGTTTTTGAAATAGAGTTTAAACTCAATTTGGTTTCTAACTTAATTGGTTGGTTATTAGTGATCACAAACATCATCCAAGGACATTTTTAGGTCATTGACCCAATGACACCCTTGGTTGACCAAGTTGACTTTTGGAAAAACCTTTTTTAGCATTTCCAATTTGACTTTAAATTTGAATTGCCAGGCTTAGAAATAAGCTTCGGAATCCAAATTAAATTCCAAATATGAAAATCATTTTTAGGGTTGGACTTGGACTTATACACTATGCTTGATACTAGTGTAAACACAGTTTACATCTCAAGTACATAGAGCATAAACTAAGCATTTGCGATGACATTCGAAAATAGGGTTTTATCATTTCATGTGACAAAACATTACAGAAACTCAATCAACCTATGAAATGTAAACTTGTTTTAGTTAATGCACATTAAGATTGACTTAAACATGGATGCTTTGCAGTGCATATGATGACATGGCATGTTTTAGTCAATATAACACCAGAGGTGTTACAGCACCAAGCCATCAAAGAGGCATCTTGTCTTCCACTTGGTTCATTTGATGCACCAAGCGTCAAGCGTTTCCATGATGATTCCATACCGCATTAAACTTTCATGTTCATCCAACTCCTCTATCACTTTCACTTCTATAATGAAGCTAGCACGTACTAAATTCATTTGTATTTCATCTTGCTTACCCGCAACAACACATAGGGAATTCTCATGGTTTCTTTTATAGAAATGGACAACTTAAAAATTAAATTATGGATTTAGATACCTTCTAGTGTCCTTCAAATTGTATGAACTTATCTAAATTTGCGTTCTACGTAATTTATTACCTGCCATTAATTGCATAAATCGCTTCAATCATTGCTAACCCATAGAAACATATGCTTAGTAATCTACTAGATTTAGACACATCAAGTATGTTTACATTGAGTTACTCTTTAAATAAAACTTTATTTATTATTGTATTTACGGTAGCATTGTGAGCAACTTAGGCCTAGGTTCAAGCATTATTTTAGTTTACTTTCAATTATGATAAAATCAGGTGATTTAAAGGCTTATTTTCCTTTTTAAGGCGTGATGGTTGCGTGGTATAACCGTGAAATATGTAAAAGGTACACTTTTGTAGACCATTTGTCAGCAATTTCCACGCCTGGCAGGGGGCTGCGCGGAAGAGTAGAAAGGAAATTACAGTTCGACGTCCCTTTGTCGTGCATCTGCCGGCGCAGCCTTGCAGCGGCAGCCGGCCGGGGCGCAGGCCGCGCGGCGCAAGTGCGATCTGACTGGTTCCCTGATTCTGATTCGACGTCTCAGGTTTGGTGGAGGTTGGTTGATTGTTTGCGGATTTCGCTCCGTGGCTCCGCCGCGACACCGGAGCGGGGGCGGGAGCCGGGGACCGGTAAACTACACGGAAAATCGGGGACGGAGTAGAAGCAGCAGACCCCTCGCCGGCGACAAGAAAAGTCCTTGTTCACACCCCACACAGACCCTCGCCTCGCAGCGCAGTTGCGTCATTTTGTGAACACGACAAAGTAAGGTCAAAGAAACAACGCGTTCCAACCTGGCTAGGCGATACTGTACTCCGTACGAACTGGGTGTCATGCCGAAAAAATCCATGGCTGTAAGGCCTTTGTTTAGATTTTAAAATTGACGCTAGAATTCATGTAGTAGAATTTCTGTAGCATTTTATTTGTATTTGGTAAAAAATTATTTAAACTTTGACTAATTAAGTTTAAAATATTTATCTCATAAAGTACACTAAAACTGTGTAATTAGTTTTTGATTTTATCTATATTTAGTACTCCATGTATGTTTTGACATTTTGATGTGACGGAGAATAAGAATTCTGCATAGTAAATTTGATGGCCAAATTCTAAAATATAAACGAGGCTAAACTGGATAATAGCTCAAGAAAAACAAAACGAAGGGAAAACACTCGCGCATGTTGTAGCTTTTACAGTTTATTTACCCCGTTATTACTGTTTCTTTGACTATGAGTTCGAGGGAGACGTCAGACGTTTATGCTGTGCCGGCAAGAGGCAAACCAAGTCGCTAATCGCGTCAACGCAAAGCCGGCATCCTCACTCTCTGGAAGCAAAAGGATAAAAAACAAGCCCGCTCAACACGATTGCACCGACACATTGCACATGCACTCTCGCAATAGGTACAAGTATCTAGAAAGACTCAGTTCAAGTCAAGATAAGCGTCTCCCCGCGTGATCGGCGTGGAGTCTTCTTCCTTCCAGTTCTCTACGGTTGTCTGTGACGGCTGAGGGGCAGTTGAAAAGATATTTTGGTTTGATAATATGTCAGGGTTAAACAAGTACTGACCTCCATTCTAAATTATAAGTCGTTTAAATTTTTGACATAAAATTTAACCACTCATTTTATTTAAAAATTTATTTAAATTATTATTTTTTAATTATAGCTTGCTTTATTAATTAATTTTTTAAAAAATATCATAAATTTAATTATATTTGTATAAATTTTTTAAATAAAATAAGTGGCTAAATTTAAGATAAAAAAATCAAACAACTTATAATTTATGATAGAGGAACGAGTTTCCCAGTAACAGGAAGCACCACACGAGTTTCACGAATCGTGGTATACTGGATACTGCCATATTGGTAAGTTTTTGCAGGTGAATATTTTTTTCCGTCCACTGTGGGAGCAAGCTCAGTGGTGAAGTTTGTTTCCAGGTAATTCGCACTTCATGCAAACAAACCTCCGATTATTGTGTTGGAGCCTTGGAGGCACACTGCGGCCGATCTTGTTGGGCCACGATCCATCCAACTCTACAGGATTCGTGGGCCACCAAGTCTCTGCATCAACAAAACAGAGCCCAACAAAGCCCGCCGCGTCTTGCAGATTCCAAGCGGCGGCGAAACGACAACGGAGAAGTCTCTCGCTTGGCTTGGGGGACTTTGGAGCGCCCTATCCCTATGCGTGGATTTCGCCGTATTCTATCGCACCCGACGGCCGAGGAAGAAGCCGCCGCACTTCTTTTGAGGGAGGAATTGGGACGGGACACGGGAGGTGCACAATTTCTCGATCTCCCCCACGGCCCCAAAATCAGGGGACGGAGACGCTGATTTGTACGCTCGGGCGCTCAGCAATAGGATGCCCTTTTGTCTCTTTGCTTAGCCGCCGAGGGCTTTGTGAATTGTGAATTGTGAATTTGTGATCAGAGTCACACACAGGCCACTCCGCCGCCTGCCTCGTGTGCTACCACTCACCGCTTGACCGGGGCGGTGAGGATGAGGAAACAGGCCCCCAACGTGTCCATGTGAACCGTCTGCTCCGTGACGGCTCTCTCGTCCCAGTGGCCCGTGCTATGACGATGATGCCATCGCGCCGGGGCAGCCGTCACCAATCATCACGATCCAGCGACCTGATTGTGGTTGGTGCGATCACGCGCCCATCTCGTCCGGTCTGATGATTGGATTAGGAGCAAACGAAGAGCCAAAATCCGCCCACAGACAGCACGCGGCCAAGGCAGGAGACTGGATGGAGTTTGCGCAGGGATGCTGGGCTGTGGTGGCCGGTGGGCTACCGCCATGTGCCGTAGGCTCTCGTATTAGCAAGGCTGCAAGGCAGCAACTGCAGCTGATGCTGAGACGTGAACCGAGCCTTGCGCCTGTGCACTCGAGTACGTGTACATATACATGATACGAGAGCAGCGCGAGCGCGAGCATGGCATTATGGCAGGAGACAACGGAAGGACGTCGTCGTGGCCTTCACTCCCAGGCGAGTCAGCAAACAACAGCATCATCGTGGGCGGTCTCGTGATCCAAGCCAGCTCGTGCAGGTGCAGTGCCAATGCCAACGCGGCGCTCGCTGATTCCGCGCGCACGCGAGGCGATGCAGGGGAACCGGGACTCGCCAACTTTTTTAATGATCGGCGCCTCGGCCGCACCCGCACACGCCGCACATCCTCCTCGCCTCGGATGCGGGTCAAGCCGTCAAGGCGAGGGAATGAGCAGATCCAGTGGACCATTTCATAGAACGATGAGCTCGTTGTCGGCGCGGATCTGATTCTTGACGAATCTAATGGGATCATAAAGTTAGCTGCTCGGATGTTCCTGAATTCTGGAACATCGGTTGGTGGCAACGTGGTACCGGACAGTATGGACTTGAAGTATCCGATGTTTGTGTGAGTGTGACATGGGAAGCCTGGAGCGTATTGGAAGCAAAACAAGCGAGGGGATGGCACATTTGCTGCGGCACTTCTCGGAAAAATGGTTTGGTCACTGGTCAGGCAACGTGCGAAGAGCAGCGTCATAAACACATGTGAACCTGAAATTTCGCAAGCATTTGTATGCCACCATAGTTTGAGGAGGGTCTTGTATAGGTGAAATGAAATGGAGCAAGATTCTAGAGTACGATCAGAGGAAAAGACATGACGATTACAGAAACAACCCTGCAAAATACTACAGTAGTACGTGTACGTCAAGCACGCCGACATCATCAGAGACGGGCTCTGAAAATCTGAAAAGTCAAAAGCTACTGGCATTTCCCTTGGACAAAGTTAACGGAAGGTGGCAGCTCCAGACGACAGTATTACAATAGCTCTGAACCACCATGGCCTACAAGCTAACTGCTCCACTAGCATCTAAACTGGATTAGCGCGAGGCTTTCGAACCTGAAGTAGCGCGAGATCACACATCACTGCATCAGCCGAAGCGCTACAGAAAGATGAAGCATTCCAATGACACTAGCGGGTTCTCCAACGACTCTTTCCCGTCGCCGCCGCCGGCGCCGCGGGCACCTTGAACAGCATTGCCACCGGCGCTGTTGCCGTCCGGGACGCTGGGCTCACTCCCCGCGGTTACGGCGTCGTCTTCCAGCTCCGAGGTCGGCAGCGGCGGGGAGGCGGGACGAGGAGGAGTTGCTGCCGCCTCCTGTGCCCGCCGCGGCGAGACGCGGCCGGACGGCCGTGCCGGGACAGGCGGCTTCCGCTGCTGCACTACGGCCGGAGTTGGGCTCGCGGCGCGGCGGGGCTCGGACGACGCCCGCTTCGCCGCCGGCGACGGCGAGCGACGGACGGAGCGGTCCCGTGGCACGTGCCGCGGCGGCGGCGGGGACGCGGATGCCCGCGCGCTGCGGGAGCGGACGCCGTAGGAGGATGCCGAGGCCGCGGCGGCGCGGTCGCGCCGCGCTGGGCCCAGATCGGCGGACACCGGGCGCCTCCTGGCCGCCGGCTCCCTCCTCCCAGGCGACCGCTCCGGCCCGGCCACTGAGCTGGTCGCGACCGACGACTCCGACGCCGCCTCGGACCGCTCGTCGGTGGCGAGCGACAGCGACACGCAGCTGCCGAGGTCGCTCACGCTCACCGCGGCGTCGACGCTGTCCCTGTCGTCCCGCTTCTTCTTCGCCGCCTTCTCCACTCCCCGCTCGTCCGCGGCAGGGACGACGGCGGCATTGCCGACGACGGGCTTGGGCTCGGCCCTCGGCTTGGCGCTCGGTGTCTCCGAGAGCACCTCCTTGACCGTCTCCTCCTCCGGCGACGGCGGGTCGCGGTTCTCCCGCTCGCACCGGCGCGGGAAGGCAGAGGATCCCGCCACCGGGCGGGTCTTGCGCTTCTTGCTGAAGCAGCAGCCCATGTCTCCAGCTGCCGGGGACGCACTACTCTGGAGTGTGGTGTGTGGAGACCTGGGCGGATTCTTAGAGTCCAGCGAGAGGTGCTTCAAGCGGGAAGAGAGGGTGATGGTGATGGGAGCGTGGCGTGGGGGACTGGTGGTCGTGTAGGTGCAGCGGGAAGAGGAGAAAGTGGCCAGCTAGTTTATGAGTCCTGTATGGTATGGTCGAGTAGGGTTGCTGTTGCTGCTGGCTGGCTTAAAACAGTGGCAGCCAGGCAGCCAGGTACAGTACTATTGTCTGACATGAGTACCTGCTGATGCTACAGGCTCCTGTTTATGGCTGTATTTAGTTCCCACGAATTTTAAAAGAAAATGTCATCTTATGTCACCTCAGTGTACTGTAGTATTTCGTTTGTATTTGGTAAAAATTATTCAAACTTTGAGTAACTAGATTTAAAATATTCGTTTTGTAAAATACAATAAAACCATACAATTAGTTTTTAATTTTATCTACATTTAGTACTCCATGTACGTATCGGTATTTTAATATGACGGATGATAGAAATTCTGTATAGTAAATTTTAGAATGATTTCTGGGTAACTAAACACAGCCTATGAGTTCAGCAGACGGAAGTTGGCAGTGTATCATACTCGGTACTGTAACTCGTAATAACATACCAAATTTAGTTAACAAAATACGGAGTATCGCTCAACAAGATACTCCTATTTTCAAATTAATGAGCTTGTCAAGGTTCTACCGTAGGAGTATGTGATTGAGAGAGAGGCCAAATGGTGCAACTTTAGCACCGTCTTCACTACTGATAGAGCCATTGCTTTGAACTTAAGCATCGGTCTTAGCAAGATCAGCTCTCTAGTTGTATTTGTCCCTGTATTTCTCATAATCTGCTTTTTCTTTAGAGACTAAGAATATAGTCTTTTTTATTAAGTAGAAGAAAGTAGTCAATAAACCTATACATAGTTAATACAAGAGGATTCGCAAATAATCCACGGATTACAAACGAAAACCTCAACACAAAACACAAAGCAAGAAACATAAGGGAGAACCCTCCACCTAACAACCCTATATAGCTACACCTAATAGAAACTCAACACCTAGTTAGCCAGCAAAGTTCGGAGCCATAGCTGAAAAAAACTTCTGACGATAAAGCATCCGTCGAAGCCAACCTCGACAGCAAAGCATCTACCAAAAAGACGACACCCTCGATCATAAAACATCTACAGGAACAAGCACGGCGGCAAAACATCCGCGAGAGACGACCGCGACCTCAGCGGTGACGCGCCCGCCGGAAACGCGACAACAGAATCCGAAATTTCCTCCGACTCACTAAGGCTAAAGCCCGTAGGACCACGGGTCAAGGACTTACGTGACAAAGAGCTCCGGGTGCTTTCGATCTGTCTCCTTTCTACTCCGGGTGCCTAACTTTGATGTAAGACATGACAGCATCTCTGAGCTCCAACCAAAAGACTGAACTCATGCCAGTCTTGTTCAAAAAAATAAGAAAAATTAAAAGCTTCATAAAAAATACCTCAAGATTTATCGTTATGCCATCCAAACCTTAATTCATCTCTAAGTTTAAACTCTAGTCCTAGTGCATCTAAGCAGGCCAGCTAAACATTAATCCATTTCAACTAGCTGTTAATTTACTAGTTGGTCAAATTAAACTAATTCGGACTAGTAATAATAAACATGAATGAAAAGTATATATCCTCCTCCCACGGTCCCACCCAAACCGGAAATTCTGCGTCCGACATTGAGGTAGCGTGACCATAGGACCGATTCCGGCACGAGCCAGACAAAATTCTCAGCCCAAGGAAAGTTGTTTCTAGAATTTTTTTTATTAATAAATTTATTTTTTAAAAAAATTACAAAATTAGTCTCCGTTTTTAAAAAATTGCAGGAATAGGCCACCAGTCGCCCGTTGAAAGGGCGAAGATGGGCCTTGTCGCCCGACTGGCGGGCTACTTGGGCCATGTCGCCCGACCAGTAGGCGACTTGGCTGTGCACGTGGCATGGCGGGTCCCACGTCGCCCGGCCGATGGGCGACGTGGCCCATGTCGCCCGACCAGTGGGCGACTTGACCGTGGACGTGGCATGGCGGGCCCCACGTCGCCCGGCCGATGGGCGACGTGGCCCATGTCGCCCGACCAGTGGGCGACTTGGTCCATGTCGCCCGGCCAGTGGGCGACTTGGCCCATGTCGCCCGAACACGGGGCGACGTGGCGCCGCTATAAATAACGCGGCCGCCGGCTGGGAGAAGAGAACAGAAGGAGAGGAGAGGAGAGGAGAGGAGAGGAGAGAAGAGAAGAGAAGAAGAGAAGAGAAGAGAAGAAGAGAAGAAGAGAAGAAGAAGAAGAAGAAGAAGAAGAAGAAAAAGAGGAGGAGGAAGAAGGAGAAGAGAGGAAGAGAAAAATTTTTGGGTAAGTAAAAAAATAATTTTATATATAATTATTTAATGTGTATTATATTAATTGTTAGATAATGTAACAAGCAGTTAAGCGATTAATATTATATTTTGGTAGTATTACTTATATTCTTATTTTATATATATTGTTAAATTAAATAGTTATAGTTGAAATAATATTAGTGAAAAGCTATTTTAGCTGAAATTTTTAGATTACACAGATGTCGGAGAAGTTAGGATTTCAAATTTATTATGGAGAAGGAGAAATTATTCAAGGTGTACACGGGGTTGATCTGTCAGGATTTGCCTCAGTAACTAGATGAGTGTTTAGGGCAAATGAGAGAACAATTAGTGGTGTGCAGAATTGGTTGATGCGAATATTTGGGCTTGACAGCAACCAACATGACGTTAAGGTCATGGGTATGGTTAGTCGCTCGGGAGGACACTTTTTGGGAGTTAGTACCGCTTAATGCAACATCAACATGGAGAAAATACGTCAACAAAGCTGTAGAACGTGGGTGGCCTCTAGTCCTTCTTGCTCAGGCATATACGAAGGAGGTTCATGAGGTACACGTTGTGGAAGAAGAAGGAGGTCCGAGCCATGACAATCACAATGATAATGAGGAAGATAATGAAGAGTGTGATCATCACCTGTCATTGTAACAGAACCGACCAATTTATTAGAGCACAAGCACATAATCCGCCATTAATTCAGCAAATCATATGATTGAGACCTAATAAACCCGGTAGTCCGTGAAATCTCGAAGGATTTCAAACTTTTCCGACACGACCAAGATCGTAATAGTTTAGCGGTTCCATTCACAAGTACACAGTTCGCACATAGTTTTAAAACATCATCGGAGTACGAAATAGAGTTATTACAAACCAAGTTCAAGTTCAAATAAAAGCGGAAGCGATTTAAGTTCAAATACCACACACACACAGTTGAAATATAGTGCCAGGTCCTTGGTCCACATCCAGCAAAAGCATCAAGTAGAGAAGAGTGACCATGCCCAAGGTCTAGTCATCGCCCAAGGCGGGATAGAAACAGTTCTGACAATAACCATAAAGCATCTCACCATCTGCAAAAAACATGGAAAATAAAACCCTGAGTACGAGAATGTACTCAGCTAGACTTACCCGTCATAAACTAAAATAAAGACTCCAAGGAGTATGCAAGGCTGTATAAGTAGGATAGCTGACTCATTTAAAATTGCGAAAAAGCTTGCATTAAGAAACATTTATTCAGAACCTTCTAGCAATGTATTTTAATCTGATTAACCTTATCATGCTACATTAGCACCTGTACGAAACAAGCATGGTAATAATTATTCAACAGCAAGTAACCATTTCCGGTTGAGTATCTTTCAGTCTCAACAGCTCAACCATCTCACCTCTTGTTCAAGTTCTTACTACGATGCCGCTGCTCAAGTCAAGTGTTCACTGTCCAGGAACGATGGCGATTATAATCGATTACTAACCAGCTGGCGGGTACTCCTCACACAAACCACACTCACCAGCCACGGTGAGCTACAGGTCACCGACATCCAATTCAGGAAAAACGCGAGATCAACAGGTACCATCACATCCGGGCACCGTCCGGCTGCCAGCAGGGCGCACCATGCTCTATTCAGGCCTTACAACCGCGTAACCCGTGGTCCCCCATCTTCACCAATGCGATGCGTACAGCAGGTCGACTCCCGGCCCAAATCAAAATTAGGCTTCGCGGTCGGAACGACTTATCCTTCCAGCTAAATGTGAGGCATAAATTCAATATGACTTGAGGACGTACAACGGACGGGGTCCTAGTTCGACACAGACGGGATAAACCACATTGAACCTCCAGTTCATTCTCAACTCCAATCCCGCCCGGTCTCGATTTATTATCTCCACATGGTTATCCAAGATAACAATGTATTCAACCATCCGAGTTACCACCTATAACTCGCGGATGACAGGAAATCACCCGACTTCTACCGATCTAGTTAAGCAAGGCTAAGCATATAATCGTACCTGAACCTAACAGGGTTGAAGTATAAACAGTGGCAAGGAATATAAGTAATGCAACAACGGTATAAAACAACGCCTATAACTTAATGCAACAAGCAAGTAAAGGACTCAAGTTAGATATTTTGCAAACCACAGGGAGAATGCTCCGGGGCTTGCCTTTCAGAAAAGCACTTGGCTGATGGTCGGGACACTCCGGAAGATCAGCTTCGGGATCCTCTTCTGCTGCTGCTTCCCGCACCAAAGCTTCCTGTTGGTCTTCCTCTCCTGGTGCTCCGGGAACTACCGTCGCGAGCTCTGACGATCCTGTATGATGCATAGTGCGTATGAATACCGTGCATACATATAAATATAATGCTGATGGTGATGGTAAATGAATACTCAGCTAAGATGAATGATATGATATATTAAAAACATGTATGATAAGCACATGCCATCTGCATTCTCTTCTACCGATAAATCTCCAAATAAGCCTCGCATTAAAACTTTACTCGCACACTATAAAGAATTATAAACAACCATTGTTTTGCACACTACACTCTACTGAACCACAACCAATAGAAGATCATACATATCATGAATAGCATAAAAAGCATTTTTACACACATGAAATGATAACTCTAAAGCATTATTTATAAACGAAAGAAATCAGGGTATAACTACAACATGACTTTAGACTACTCAAAAAATTCTGTAAAAATTACAGAAGCTTAATCATACCAAACAAAGACTACCATAAAAATTTCAAGTCAAAACAGTAAGTACTTTATCCTGCACAAAAATGACAAGGCAGCACAATTTCAGGGGCATAAAATACTTTGTACATAAAAGTATATCAAACAATAGATCTCAGAACATAATTAGCTCTAGATTGACATAAAAACACTCTCCAAAAAGTTTCATGAACAAATTCCTTATACATTATTTATTATGAATTATTTATCCTCACATGAAAATAGGCACCATAACTAGACATAGAAAAATTTACATATGACATAGCCTAATAACATTTTTTACAGATAGAGCATGACATAAGAAGACTAACAAACTTGGTCTCACATTTTTCTGAGCAACAGAGAATTAGTTATGCATTTCCTAAGATAAATACAATTAATAGAGATAAATAAAGCTATACAGAAAAGTTTCACAAATTCCACATTTCATATTTTTCATGCATAGATCATCTCATAAGAAAAATACTGCAAGTTGAACCAACTCATTTGGATGAAAAATGAGCAAGTTATGAATTTTCAAAGTTTAAACTGAAATCTGAAATCTATTCTGAAAAAGAAAAAGGAAAAACCACTTTACACCGGGGACCCTAGCATTTCCAGAAACTAACCAAGCCCTATTAAGAAAACTGCTGTGTCTGGCAATTTAGCACAAGGGACCCTAGGGTTTCTTGAATTCCAGGACGAAAGTCCTCCTCCAGGGAAAAGGCAGGGAGGTCGTCGGCGTGGCTTCGCCGGCCGACACGGCGGCTTCCCGGCGTCACCGACCGGAGGGAAAGGACCAGCAGGTCAACGCGCTTCGATTGAGCAGCTAAAAACGGACAGGGGCACGGCCGAGGTGGCTCGGCCACGTGCGCGGCGGACCGGCGACCAACCGCACGGCGGCGCGGCCAAATTCCCGGCGAAGGAACCCTAATCGGCTCGGTTAGCTAGGGCTCTAGTGGCTACGGGGCACAGCGCATCCTATTTGCACGAAATGGCAAGAAAATGACGGGCGGAGCGACGAGTCCACGGCGGAGCCGAGGTGCGGCCATGGCGGCCGGGGAGAAAACTCGCCGATTCGAGTATACCTTGGAGCAACGGGCCGAGGCGAGGGCGGAGGACAGTGCAGCGGGCTCGGGCGCGTCCGATTGTGGGGCTCAGCGGGTCAATGGGTGGCCGAAGGCGGTGAATTTTGAACGGCGGCGAGGCGAGCTCGGTGCTGCGCGGCGGCGGCCGAGAGCTTGCAGCGCTGCGGGAAGGAGAAGGGAGGGGAAAATGAAGGAGGGGACCGCGAGAGGGAGAGCGGGCGCCTCGCTTTAACCTGTCCGAACGGCCGCTGCCGCCCCGGACGGCCGGTTGACGCGCGCCACGCGGAGCGCGCGGGCTGGGCGACATGGGCGGTGGCCGAACATTTTCCTGACGGCCAGGGTACAGCCGTCACCAAAATGTTATTTCCATGAACTCAGAACAAACTTTGCTGCTTAATAACTCCTAAACTAAGCCGAATTAGCAAAAACTCAAAATAGATGAAATGTAGCTTTTGAAGAGTAGAACATTTCATATTAAAGAAGTTTTGCCAGATTCTGCCTAGATTTTGAAATACAAAAATCCAAATAAAATACCTTTTAAAATCTCCTAAAATAGAAAACCAGCCTCCAATTTTGCCCTTTTTCAACATTTTTGAACACCTTCCAAGCATTTTCATGAAAAGTGGTAAAAACAACTTTTGTTCCTTATAAAATTCTCTACAAACTTCATTTAGGGCACACACACATGAAAGCACTCTAGCTACCACTTCCAATTCAGTCAAACAAAACTACTCTAATGGTCCACCTTGGTCAACCATGACAACAAAGCTTAATTAACCAAAACCATGAACATAAACCTAGGTTAATTTAGTGTCCTAAACATGTCTAGGTTACCCTAGAGGTCATCCAACACCAAACACTCATACCACATATGCACTTCATGTGAAAGGCAAGCATAATTTGAAATAAACAATCATGAACATGAAATGACAATCACTCTTTTCATTAATGGTATGCATAATGATGCTTATGCTTAAGAATGCAAATGATTATGCTTGCTTAACACCTGAGTGTTACAGCCCTTCCCCCCTTAAAGAAATCTCGTCCCGAGATTTGAGTAGACTAACCATTCTTTATGAAAATCGGGATATACTTCTTTTAAATAGTCCTCGGTTTCCCAAGTGGCATCGCCATCATCATGATTGCTCCAAGAAACCTTATATTGCCTGACCACACGATTCCTGGTCACTCGGTCTTTGACATCTAGTAGTCTTATAGGTTTCTCTTCATAAGTTAAATCTGAACTCAGCTTAATGTCTTTCACTTTAACGGCTTCCTCAGTTGGAACACGTAGACATTTCTTGAGTTGGGATACATGGAAAACAGGAAATACTGCACTCATCTCTTCAGACAGTTTGAGCTTATAGGCCCACAATCCTTTTCTTTCCACTATCTGATATGGACCAACATAACGAGGTGCTAGTTTTCTTTTAACACCAAAACGTTGCACTTTCTTCATAGGAGAGACCTTCAGATACACATAATCACCAACATCAAAAGTTAGAGGTCTTCTTCTCTTATCGGCATAACTTTTCTGTCGAGATTGTGCAGCTGCTATGTGTTGTTGAATTGTTCGAACCTGCTCTTCAGCTTCTTTGACAAAGTCAATACCATAATATCTTCTTTCTCCAGGTCCTACCCAATTCACAGGCGTTCTACACTTCCGGCCATACAGTGCCTCAAAAGGAGCCATCTGTATACTCTCTTGGTAACTATTGTTATAAGAGAATTCTGCCAAAGGTAACCATTTCTCCCATGAACCCTTGGATGATAAAACACAAGCCCTCAGAAGATCTTCAAGAACTTGATTCACTCTTTCTGTCTGGCCTGAAGTTTGAGGATGATAAGCTGTACTATGATTCAGCTTTGTCCCCAAATCCTTCTGCAAATGTTCCCAGAAATGAGCAGTGAACTGAGATCCTCGATCAGATACAATCGTCTTGGGAATTCCATGCAAACGGATAATCTCCCTGAGATAAATATCAGCATATTGAGGCGGTCGATAGTCTGTCCGAACTGGAATAAAGTGCGCACTCTTGGTAAGTCGATCCACGATTACCCAAATAGAATCATGCCCTTTTTGAGTGGTGGGAAGGCCAGTAATGAAATCCATACTGATATCTTCCCATTTCCATTCAGGAATCGACAACGGTTGAAGCATTCCGGCTGGCTTCAAATGAACAGCCTTTACGCGACAACAGATGTCACACCGTGCGACATAAGCGGCAATCTCCTTTTTCATTTTGGTCCACCAATAGCGAACCTTCAGATCGTGAAACATCTTACTACCGCCAGGATGAATAGATAACTTTGATAAGTGAGCTTCATCCATAATTTGATTTCTGAGTTCTCTATCTTTTGGTACGACCAGACGATCGTCAAACCATAAGATTCCCTTCTCATCCACTCGGAAATGCTTGAGCGGCTGTTTCAACATTTTCTCCTTGATATGACCTATACCCTTGTCAGTTTTCTGACCTTCGATGATCTTGCTTTCAAGCGAACAACTAATTTGGATGTTACGCAGCACAACAGGATGCATGAGGCTAAAATCATCTGCTAACAATGGTTGAATAGCATGACAATGTGATTTTCGACTCAACGCATCTGCGACTACGTTTGCTTTGCCTGGATGATACAAGATCTCCATATTGAAGTCCTTAATAAACTCCATCCATCGATGTTGTCTCATGTTCAACTCGAGTTGAGTGAAGATATACTTCAGACTTTTGTGATCAGTATAGACTTTACAGGAGTTACCCAACAAGTAATGCCTCCAGATTTTTAGAGCATGCACAACAGCTGCTAGCTCCAAATCATGGGTTGGATAATTCACTTCGTGCTTCTTTAACTGACGTGAGGCATAAGCTATGACTCTTCCTTCTTGCATAAGCACACATCCCAAGCCTATTTTCGATGCATCACAATATACATCAAAAGGTTTTCCCAAATCTGGTTGCGCCAGAACAGGAGCAGTGGTCAAAAATTCCCGCAAGGTACGGAAAGCTGTTTCACACTCCTCTGTCCAGACAAACTTCTTCTCTTTCTGCAACAGATTTGTCATAGGTTTGGCAATCTTCGAGAAATCCGGAATGAAACGACGATAATACCCGGCTAGACCAAGAAAACTCCGAACTTCATGCACAGAAGTCGGCGCTTCCCAGTTCATAACCTCTTGTACTTTGCTCGGATCTACTGAGATTCCCTCTTCAGATAGGACATGGCCAAGGAATTGAACTTTCTTGAGCCAAAACTCACACTTGCTAAACTTAGCATACAGCTTATGTTCCCTAAGCCTTTCTAGAACAATCCTCAGATGCTCGGCATGATCATCTTCGTTTTCTGAGTACACCAAGATATCATCAATAAACACCACCACAAACTTGTCTAGCTCCGGCATGAAAACCGAATTCATCAGATACATGAAGTATGCAGGAGCATTTGTTAAGCCAAAGGACATAACAAGATACTCATACAATCCATATCTGGTAGAAAAAGCGGTCTTAGGCACATCTTCTGGTCTAATCTTGATCTGATGGTAACCAGACCTAAGATCAATCTTGGAAAACACTCTCGCCTTGGACAACTGGTCAAACAGAATGTCAATTCGGGGTAACGGATACTTGTTCTTAACGGTGACAGCATTGAGTGGACGATAATCCACGCACATCCGTAGAGATTTGTCCTTCTTCTTCACAAAGATAGCAGGACAACCCCATTCCGACACACTAGGACGAATAAGACCCTTGTCCAACAAATCCTTCAACTGATTTTTGAGCTCTGCCAATTCATTTGGCGGCATCCGATATGGTCTCCTAGAAATTGGAGCAGTGCCAGGCAATAACTCAATACGAAACTCAACATCTCTATCGGGTGGAAGACCCGGAAGCTCTTCAGGAAAAACATCCAGAAATTCACACACGACAGGAATTTCGGGAAGAGGGGTCACACGAGTAGAATAGGACACACTCTCTGACTTAAACTTTCGAGGTAATGGCACTTGAAAAGTACCCTCCCCAAGAGGATTTCTGATAGATAGCATCCTATTACCTGTATCGATCACAGCACCCCAGAATTTCATCCAACTCCTGTCCCACTGGAGTGGAAGAGTAACAGTTCGAAGAATTTGATGATCAACGAAGGAAATTCTGTGCCGTGGGAATATCATGAGAATGAAGTAGTAGAGGGAGGTATATACAAAGGCAAAGATGAAGTGATGAGTGCCGTGAAGTACTGGTCTCTGTCAATGAAGCGGTCTTTTGTAGTTGTTAAGTCTAACAAGAAAGTATACGATGTTAAATGTGTGTTTTAGGACTGTCCATTTAGGGTACATGCTTATGAGCAAAAATGGAGTACAATTTGGAAGTGCTCTATAGTAACAGAACATACATGTGAGTTACAAGAATTAGAGAAGTCCAATACTGCTCTTACATCGAGCTTCATTGCAGAGTACATGTATAATCGAATTGTTGATAATTTAAGGTATGAGCCGAAATCTATAGTGACTACTATAGAGGAAGATTTTAAATACACCATCAGCTATTCGAAGGCGTGGCGAGCGAAACAGAAGGTCATTGAGAAGAGATTCGGTTCGTACAAAGCATCTTATGAGAACCTACCAAGATTGTTAGAAACCATCAGACAAAGAAATATTGGTACATATTATGATATCATGGATTTATCTGATCCAAAAGAGCCCGGAAAGTTAATACTTCGTCGAGCCTTTTTTGTACTAGGTCAATGTATAATGGCATTTCGTCATTGCAGACCTGTTTTATGCATGGATGGTACATTTCTAATAGGAAAGTATAAAGGTCAGATTCTAACTGCTATTGGTGTTGATGGGAATAATCAAGTACTACCGGTTGCTTTTGCTTTTGTGGAAAGTGAGAACACAGATAGTTGGTATTGGTTTCTGGAGCGTGTGAAGTTAGCAGTGGTGCAAGGGCGACCTAATGTTTGTGTCATACATGACCGACATGCCGGTTTGTTGAAGGCGATAATGGATATGCAATATGGTTCAGTGGAGCGTGATCTTCCTCCTAGATGGTCGAACATACAATCAAGATGGTGCATGAGGCACTTGGGTGCAAATTTTTTCAGCCATTTCAAAAATAAACACCTTATGAATATGTTTAAGAGGTTGTGCAATCAGAACCAACAAAGAAAATTCAATGCAATGTGGACACGTCTTGATGAATTAACAACAAAGCAAACAGAAGAGTTAGCGACTCGTATGAATCAAGACCCGAATGATATGTCTGTTCCTCTTTCAGGCCTTCCAACGGATGCCTTGAGGAACGTGGTTCGGAGGTCGGGGTCATCAATCAGGTGCTTCTCAGATTGGATTGAGTACGAGCCAAAGGAGAAGTGGTCATTATTATATCACACAGATGGGGCGAGGTTTGGAATAATGACAACAAATTTGGCGGAGGTGTACAATTGGGTTATTCGAGGCATGAGAGGATTACCTCTTGTAGCAATCGTAGAGGGTATTTTTCATGGAACATGCAAGTACTTCCGTGAAAGATATATGGTTGCTTTTAATGCGATGTCAGATAATACATTGATTTTTTCAACATTCATGACAAATTACATGAAAAAAAAGGTGGAGAAGGCAAGCTTGCATCGTGCACGTCCTATGGGCACAACAGAGAATCGCTTCGAAGTTCTGTGTAGGGATCGGGGCCGTCGTGGTGGCAATCGAGAGAGAATTGCACAAGAGTGTATTATTCGTTATAACTCATGCAGCTGTTCGTGCATGAAACCGAAACTTCTACACAGGCCGTGCTCACATGTTATAGCAGCTTGTTCACTTATTAATTTGTCCCCGAAGCCGTATGTCTCACATTATTTTACGAAGGAGGTAGTCATGACAACCTGAAATGCAGAGATTTATGGTTTCGCAATATTTGGTAGTTTTACAAACAATCCTGGAAGTAACTACCTGCGGGGGCCCGATAAGGACAAATTAAGACAGAAGCCTGTCGTCGTAAGACACGGCGCATTAGAAATGATATGGATGACTCAGAAGTGGGAAGACTGGAGCATCGGTGCACCAAGTGTAATGGCACAGGACATACTTACAAAAAGTGCACGCGTGCAACCACCACAGAGGGAGCTGCAGAAGCAGGACCTTCAGGGAATCCGCAAGACGGCCGGCGCCCTCGTGCACGTCGTGGATTCCGGAATCAAGGCGAAAATGCTCTTTAAAAATAATAGTATGTCTGCTTTTTTTGATTTAGTGTTTCATAGTATTAATTATATTTGTGCATTATTTTTTTACATTATTAAGATATTTTAGGTATGGCGATGGATGAGGGACACTTGGAGTTGTTGGACGCACAGTTGGACCAGAGCCACCGGTCCTACTTGAGTGTTGTGACAGCTGCTGAGCTACCTGTTCTACGGCCTAGGGTACCTCAGGAGTTGTGGCGGCTGGACGAGCGATGAATACCGAGGTATGCACAATAACACGTTCACTTATTTGTTTTACTCATACAGACGATTTGGTAATATATATTTATATATAAATGTTGTATTTGCTACAGGCTACGAGCAGCTGGTCTACTGCCTCTGTGTAGGCTTGTGCAGGCTAGTGCTGTTGAGGCCCCGGCCGATGCGGTGACACGGTTTAACTTTGACCGTTCCTTACTTGCGGCATTGGTGGACCGCTGGAGGCCTGAGACGCACACGTTCCACTTTCCTTGCGGGGAGATGACTCCCATACTCGAGGACGTCTCCTACTTACTTGGTGTCACCACTGCTGGGCAGGCCGTCAGCCGTCCAGACGTGGAGGCCACTTGGCGTGAGGACCTTCTAGTCCGTTTCGAGGGTGTTGTGCGTCGACCAGACGCTCCAGAGTATCAAACTCTTGCTGAAAATCAGCATCACGGGCCTACGAAGACCTGGCTCTTGCAGTTTCAGGTAAATAGATAACATTGTGATATAGTTCATTAACATCAAATATTCATGTGTATGTTAAATAAAATTTGAACTTCTGTTTTCTAATTCAGGCCGAGTATATCCACCCTGCGGCGGATGAGGCCACTGTGTCGAGGCACTTGGAGGCCTATCTGTTGTGGTTGTTTGGTTGGATAATGTTCACATCGTCGCATGGGAACTCTGTCGCGAAGCACTTGATTCACTTCGCGCACGAGATAGCGGACGCACCGCTCGACGCCGTGCCACAGTACAGTTGGGCATCCGCTATCTTGGCAGCCACGTACCGATGTCTTTGTGATGCGTGCACAAAGACCGACCCGTCAGCTATCCTCTCTGGTTGTCCACTATTACTTCAACTCTGGTCGTACGAGCGGTTTAGTATTGGACGACCAGTCATGGATTTCTCGACTTACGGAGCAGGTTTGTACGGGGAGACGGAGGAGGACGGCCCTACGATGGGTTCGTTGTGGGTCCGGCGGCGGGTAAGTCTTCTATATCGCAGTTGAACCTGTTTCTATTTATTTTCGAATAAATTGCACCTTACTATTATTTTCTATACAGCCTACTTGGGCAAACATTCAGGTTCACAGAGCCTATCCTGAGTACATGGCGGCGTTCGACCGGATTAGGGCAGACGACGTCCGCTGGACACCTTACAGCATGGAGGAGATTGTCGTACGGGCGCCTAATGGGTTGTCGTCGTTCTGCACGAGGGATCGGGAGTACTGGATGACACGTAAGGCTGTCGTTTTCGACATCTTTGTCGAGGACTACGCTCCTCATAGAGTGATGCGGCAGTTTGGTCGTAACCAGACGTTCCCACTCCCGGTGGCCCATATTGTTCCTCTTTTCGTGCACGGGTAAGTATAAGATAATTAATTCGTTCTGATTGAGTATTTAATATATATAGAAAGATAATTAATACGTTTTGAAATCCATAGTTACGTGCGGAGGGGTCTACCGGCAGGCGTTACTTGGTCCTCCCGTATACAGCCGTGGGTCGACGAGTGGGCAAACGCACTACATGATGTGACCTACGAGCCCAGACCGTTTTCCTTGCAGGCTTACGGGGACTACTTACGTTGGTATATTCCTCGCACACGGATCAGAGTCATGTATACACCAGCGGAGCCACGGACCCACGTCCCCAGGTTAACGGACACGTACCCTGTGCACAGAGATCAGGCGATGTCGTTGGCGGTACGATCTTTATGAACTTCAACCCACTTCGTTTAATATTTTTTTATCGTAATTACTTCAATGTTCTCGTTTTGTTAATAGACCGACATGGCTCACCGTATCACTGTGGATGGTGGATCGCTCTTGCACCGGTTGAGGGAGGGCATTCAGATGACCAGCCACGAGCTTACCGCTGCGGTCCAGAGGATGTACGACTCTGCTGCAAACATTGTCAAGTTGACGTCGTACCGGCCCTGCGGGCGACAGCCGGATGTCGTCCCTCGACCTTCACACGTGACACACAGGCCTGACGGACCGACGGCGCCACTACCTCCGCGGCCTACGTACCAAACAAGTGAGTAACTTATATTTTCTTCGTATGTAGTAATGCTAACTTGTTCGTTACTTATAAGTTTCATTATTCAGGTCCACCTACGTACTCTGCCGGTTGGCGTCCGGTGTTCGATATCATTGGATCATCTTCGCAGCCTGCTCACATGCCTACAGGTACGATATAGTGGTGAAATTTAATTATATTATCTAATACTGCTTTATTCGTAACATTACATTCACTCTGCATGGTCAGGTATGCACTTTGACGATTCGTGGCATCTGTTCGATTTCGGAGGTTCCTCTTCACACGCTGTACCCATGGTTCCAGGTATAACCTACTTTTAAGAGTTCGACACGTTATATATTAGTTTTACCATCAGCGTTATCATAACGTTGGTCTTATATATTTAGGGACGATCCGTTACGACTACGAGGGATCGGACATCTCTGAGCACGCTGACACTTTTCGTCAGCGATCCCCGTCACCCTTCGACCTTGAGAGTTACCTGCAGCAGGAGCCGGCGGACGTACTTGCGTCATCGCAGTTACGTGAAGCACCACCACAGACACAGCCCTCACAGGACGAGTACGCGACACCACCTGCTGCTGGAGGCCGTCCTGCACATGTTACAGTTCCTCCTTCGCCGCTTACTTACTCAGCCAGCCATGTGCGAGCGGGCCGCAGAGCACCAAAGCCTGGCGCGATTAGGGGTGTTGCACCTAAGCGTGGACGATATTAGTTTTGTATGATTTGCCGCCGATGTTGTTTTCTATGATATTGTACTGATACTATTTTAGTTTTTAGAACTTAATTAATGTTTCACTGTTGTATTTTTTCATCTATTAAGTTTGGGCGAGCACACGACAACGGCGTTTTCGCACGCCCATTGCATGACTGCGTATTATTTTTGCTATTTCTCCGACTTCGATATTTTTTCTGAAATTTCCGAATAAATAATTATTATTTAAAAAAAATCGAAATTTTTTCTGAAATTTCTAAATAAATAAATATTATTTTAAAAAAAACCCAAAAAATCAGGTCACCCCTCGGCTGGGCGACGTGGGCTGGTCGCCCTTTGAACGGGCGACCTGGGCCTGGTCGCCCATTGGCTGGGCGAACTGGGCCTGTTCGCCCTTTGGCCGGGCGACCTGGGCCTGGTCGCCCTTTGAACGGGCGATTCTCTCACGTCGCCCTTCCAACGGGCGACTGGTGGCCTATTCCTGCAATTTTTTGAAAACGGAGATTAGTTTTGTTATTTTTTAAAAAAATAAATTTATTAATAAAAAAAATTCGTCGTTTCTAGTCATGTCGGCCTTGTTAAGTTAACTCCGGTCCATTTAGCCGAACTCGGGTCCGTG
Organism: Bothriochloa decipiens; assembly: GCA_023333625.1. NCBI lineage: Eukaryota > Viridiplantae > Streptophyta > Magnoliopsida > Poales > Poaceae > Bothriochloa > Bothriochloa decipiens. The sequence continues at coordinate 47,239,962 of CM041634.1, forward strand.
AGGTTGTCCAGAAGAGAAAACAGACTCCAGTCCAAGATCATTGTCCAATGCAGGTTCGGCCCAGGTTGTATTGTATCATTTCTTTTTTCCAATACTAGAACACGAGAACGTGCAATTAACCCATCGTTGCTTAATCTTTATTTATTTTTTCAATATACAACATTGCATATACAGAAAGTGCATACGTCATCCACTATTCTATGAATATGTACGTATAAGAAGCTAAGCTGATACATATGAGATTAACAAGCTCATCACAAAGTAGAAGCAACGCTGAAAAATATATACAAGAAACTACCGATATTTATGTTATGCAAATAAGTATCATTAGATTAATCATCATTGAATATATTTTTGTATACATGTACTTGGAGAATGATAATAGTAAGTAATTTCTGTAAATCTTGTGAGCACAAAAATCTATTTTGACACTTAAAAAGGATAGAGAAAGATCTTCCTAGTAAGTGTGTAGATCGGACCATATCACTACTTCTCCTCATCGAGGTATGGTTATTATGTCTAAATTTGGTTGCCAATTTACTATTTGATTAGCTAGAGCTAGTTAATAGCTTAAATAAAAAATTTGCCCACTAGCCAGTCAACATCTAGTTGGAAGCTTGGCTAAAAACCAACTCACCATTAGGTGTTAGCTCTCCTATTTAGATGAGCTAGAACTAAAATCACTCGCTGATTGAAAATGGACCCTCCGCACCAAACATAACAATGCAAATCAGACTAGAATCTTTGTCTAAGGACGTTTACAATATAAGACTCTATCATATAGTCTAAGACTATTTATTAACCCTTATCTATACAATACATCTATAATCGGTGATTGAGCTCCCTCTCATGAAACACTGTTACAAGTACAGTATGGGTTCTAACCCGTTACAAACAGTAACTATCCAATATGAAACAGAACCATCCAGTTAGAATCCGTTAAAACCCGTTTAGAAACAGTCTTAACCCGCTAATCAATAGTATCAGTCTGTTATTAAAAAACAAACACCCGTGCTTTGCACGGGATCCCTGCTAGTTTATGGTATTTTGCTGATGTGGTAGCATACTTATTGAAGAAAGAAGGAGAAAAAATAAAACTACAAGTCTTATTTATACTTCAAGTCCACAACAATCGAGGTAATAAATATGTCTACACTTTATGATAGAGTCTGCACTATGAGTGCCATAAAGGCAGTCCCAATGGTAGAAAGCAGACGCGTTTTCCATGATAGCCACATCAGCAAAATTTATGTATAGAAACTGTAACCTACAATTGTTGTTTCTTGATCTAATAAATACCGGTCCTTTTTACGTCTCTCTCCCTTCTCCTCTCATATCTCCCTTTCGTTCTCAACTAAGCAAAGCAGACCCAAAAATAGCACTCGGCAGCGCACAAGCAACATGGGGCGGCCGGCATGGCGGCATGCGTGAGTGGAGGCGCTGGGCGGCCGTCATGCGGGCACGAGAGCACATGCGAGGGTGTGGTGTGGCCAGCACGCGCGGAGGCGCGGGCGAGCGCCCACGGTGGCTCCGACAGGCGAGTGCGCGCGTCAGATTGCCCGCGGCGGCTCCACCGCTCCAGCAAGCGAATAGCCACGGCCGGCGTGAATAGCCGCGACGGTACGATGCGAGCAGGGCGGGCGCGGCCAGCGCGAGCAACCACGGCGGGTGCGGCGGCGCGGCGTAGCGCGAGCGGCCAGCGTGACCATCATGTGCGCGGGCGCGGCCCCCGTGCGCGGAGGCATGGCTGCGGCGGCAAGTGCGATGGCGACGCGGCTTGCACAACCTTCACGGTGGCGAGCGTGGTAGCGGCATCCTGCTCGACTCCTGCATGGCAGCGATGAATGCGGAAGAGTCATCGGCGGGTCCCAGGGCATCGACGCTGCTCGCTTCTTCCCAATGTTAATTTGGCGGTTTCTACATGCATCGGTGCAAGAGTAGACGCGGTACCTTGGTGAAGAAATGATTTCTTCAAAATTTCATCTCTCTCTTCATTAATTTGATTGCCACATCGGCCTTTTGCTTAGTTGACAGAGTAATTAATAGAGATAGAAACCGCTATTAATGTCCCATTAGAACTGCCCTAGCAAACCGCAGTCGCGTCATACCAAAGAATTTCCATTTAAGAATGGGCATCGTAGGCGTTGTTTAGTTTGTCAAATTGGCGCTAGAATTCCTATAGCGGAATTTTTGTAGCATTTCGTTTGTATTTGGTAAAAATTATCTAAACTTTGACTAATTAGGCTTAAAATATTCGTCTCGTAAAGTATAACAAAACTATGTAATTTATTTTTACTTTTATCTATATTTAGTACTTCATGCATGTATGTGCCTGGTTTCGTCCGCTTTTGCTCCCGTGACGAAACCAGCACGCCATGTGCCCGTGCGCCGCGGCCTCCGTCCCCGTTGGCGGCACAGGCCGCGGACGGCTCAGGTTGCCTTCCTCGCCACGTCGCGCACGTTTTACCACCCACGTCCGCCGCGCGTGTCCCGCGCGATCTTGCTTGTTGCTTCCGTTGCGGACATGGCGTGTTTTCCCTGTTCGGGTGCTTGCTTCGAATCGTTTGTGCGCGGGAGGCAGGGAGGGAAAAGAGGGAGAAGGGTGGACCGGAAAGCCGAAAGCGGATCCTGCCGCCGCCCGCTCGGCGCTCGCGAGCGACATCCCAACAGACGGCCTCGCCGGCTCGTCTGATCCCCTGCCAAACGAAACACCGGAGGCACTGCGCAGTTGCGCTTGCATTAAACTGGAGGCTGGAGCCCTTGTCCAGGCAGGCGACCGGTGGGCCAACCTGAAGGGAATTGCAGTGGCGGTGCGCTGTCTACCTGTGGGATGACAGCTGAATGGCTGCCCGCTTCCCCCAGCTCGTGCCAACCTCGACCGCTATTCGTCAATAGCAGTAGTATAATCCACCACTACTGGTCTCCATTTCCCCTGTACCTCATCCTCAAGATTGCTCTCAACCGCTGAATTTATTTTGGCAGCAACGAAAGGTCGGTCCACGGCTGATCTCGTACGCCTGATTCATGTGAGCCTGGCTTTTCCCGATTCAAGGAACGCGAGAAGGGAACCTTTGCTTTTGGGCTTTTGGCCCCTGCTCCTTCTCTCGGTACAGAAGAAAAGGGACGGGAGCAAAAGCGGAGCGACGCGTACAGGAGGGAGCGGGGAGACGACAAGAACTCCACTCGCCACCCACCCACGCCGCTCCACCCCTCTCCCCTCGTTTTCACTGCCCCTTGCCCCGCCCTGCCCAAAACCAACCAAAGGAAAAGGGACGCGCTCTCGCCAACTCCCCTGCTCCACAAGACCGACCACTCGGATCCCAATCCGAGTCTTACTCGTCGTCGACGTCGGCGACGACGCGACGGTCCCGCGGGCAAGCCAGCCAGCTCCCCCAGCCACCCAGCGCCGTGGACTGGGGAGCCCGGAGGGAAGCGATGGACCCCGAGAAGCGCGGCTACGAGCTCCGTATCCTTTCGCTTCGTCTTCTGAGTTGCCGCTCTGCTTTCTTGATTCGATTTGGCTCGCAGGAGGAGGAAGCCGCCGCCCCGTGAAGCAACCCGGGCAGGCATTTGCTCCAGCAGTAGAGTGCGAGTGGATTCTTGAAATTTCTAGTATTTCCTTAGTCTTGGGCTGTTTCCTGTAGTAGATTCTTGAAATTTCTCGCCGCCTGTGTACTTGGTTGGGAATCGGCGTCGAGAAAGAAAGCATCCAAGCTAAACCTTGAGCGGTTGGAACTGCTTCAGTGAACAGTTCCCCTCTGTTCCCAATTTAGGTTATAGTGCCAATTCGAAATTTGCTTTGCTCTAACTGAATGCATATATCTTTATCATGATTCAGCTATTTCTGGCTCTGCCTTTTCTTTTCTTTTAAACAACGATTTGCCCCCATTTCCATTAATGTGTAATGGGAATACTACATGTGTCCAGTACTTAATTCTTCAGCCACTTTTGTTCACAATAGTAACTATGACCATGACTACTAGTTAACTGTCTGGAAGTATGCATTGCTCACACATGACGTCTCCTTAACTTATCATCCTGAATTAGAGAATTTTGTGGTGCACGATGCTGAAGTGAGGTCCCTGTCCATCGGCAAGAAGTCTAGCCGCGTGTTCATCACCGGTGGTAATGATCGCAAGGTCAACTTGTGGGCCATTGGCAAGCAAACTCCACTTCTGGTATGTGTCCCCTATGCCAGTGACACTGTAATCATTTTTTTGCTATCTTGAAATTTGATCGTTCTGTATTTCTGAATGGGTGCTTAATTGTTTGCACAGACCTTGTCTGGCCACACAAGTGCGGTGGAGGCTGTGCAGTTTGATTCAGCAGAGGTGCTTGTGCTTGCTGGCTCATCAAATGGTTCAATCAAGCTCTGGGACTTGGAGGAAGCTAAAGGTGTGGTTTATAATTATATAAGGCCTCCCCGCAGCTGGATTATATCCTACTAATATGTTTCTTACTTGATTTATTGTTGCGCATAATATGAAAATGGCCAGTTTATGTTGTGTTCACCACAATGATACAGTTATACAAATGGAAAATGCTCTATGAGGATAATGTTCTGTTGTATTTCCTTTTCATTTTTGATTGCCTGTGGTAGGACCATAATTATATGTTTGTCAGGCCTTCAAGTCATTTCAAAATGTCTTGGATAGCCATATTTAATATAGATTTGGTGGTTTCATGAAAAAGGGAGGGGTTTGCTGAGCTCAGGCTGATAGTATTGCCTGCCAATATAGTCTTAAAAATTTCTGTTAAGCGTTCTCGGGTTTATGTAAGTTTGTCCCGCATCAGAAACTCATCCAACTACAACAAGTTTAACCATGTATAGTAACGTTTCCTGTTAATGGATAATGACATTGTTTGGGTAAATAAATAACGATTTATGTTTTTTTATTTGAAATGTAGTTGTGCGGTCTCTCACTGGGCACAGATCGAGTTGCACTGCTGTTGAATTCCATCCATTTGGCGAGTTTTTTGCATCTGGTTCATCAGATACAGACCTGAAGATATGGGACATAAAGAAAAAAGGATGTATACACACATATAAGGGTCACAGAGGAGCAATTAAAACAATCAGGTTTACCCCTGATGGACGATGGGTTGTCACTGGAGGGGAAGATAACATTGTGAAGGTGTGGGATTTGACAGCTGGAAAGCTTCTACATGATTTCAAGTTTCACAGTGGACAAATCAACTGTATTGACTTTCACCCTCAAGAATTTTTGCTTGCAACAGGTAACAATCTATGCGTAGGATCTCCTTTTTCATCACTTTTGTTATCAAAGCGTGACCTAATGCAATTGCAAGAAAAAAAAAGTGAATTCAATCTTTGTTTTGATTCACATCTTTGTTGTGTAATAGTTAGAACTTAGAAATCTCAAATTTTTAATAAGAAAAAAAAAGTTTGGTTGGATACGTCTGAAGTAAGTGAAACTTGAAGAAGTGAAAATGTGTTCTGAGTGAATCATTCTGACATTTTTCAGGCTCTGCTGATAGGACGGTGAAATTTTGGGATCTTGAAACTTTTGAATTGATAGGTTCTTCTGGATCTGAGGTATTGCAAGTTTTTCTAATCAAGTTAGATTTTCTTATGATTATGCAATCGATAATTTGAAGACCACAAACTACTCCCTCTGTCCCTCTTTAGTTGACGTTTTAGCTAGTCGAGAGATGCATGTACGAAGCTAGGAACCAGGACACTGCATGCGTCCAAATGCATGTATGGACCTGTGAATATGAACCATTCATTGAGGTGCTAGGACGTCTAGAATTTTGGGACAGAGGGAGTATGGCTCAATTATTTAGTATGCATATTCTATAGGCATGGTAGTACATTCTTGCTGCCGGCTTAGTATTATTGTCTTTGTCTTCCTTATAAATCATAACTGTAAGAGCTTGCTCAGAGTACTTTAGCTCACATCTCCCTATGGTTGATTCAGTTTTATAAGAGATGGTCTGACATCTAGCCTGAGCTTCACTTATGTCTTGTTCCCTGTTTCTTAACCTTGCTCTAAATGCACATGAGGAGAACATCCATCTTCCTCTTTTGTCATACCTTACATGACTCCTATCTCCAGGGCACCGGTGTACGTTCTATGGTCTTTCACCCAGATGGTAAAACCCTTTTCTGTGGATTAGACCAAAGCTTAAAGGTAGGTCTTATTTTCATAGGCTCTCGATTGATGTTTATTTGCTTCGTACCTAAGGACATGGATATTTTCAGGTATTCTCTTGGGAACCAGTAAGGTGCCATGATGTTGTTGACATGGGATGGAGTAATTTAGCTGACCTTAGTATTTATGAAGGGAAACTCTTGGGATGCTCCTACCATGAATGCCGTGTTGGCCTATGGGCTGCTGATATATCAGTGAGTGTCATTTTTTCCGTGCCATATGTATTTTCCTTCCTCTTCTAACTTCCATTGTTTGATCCAGCTCATTGCACCCTATGCTCTTGGTGTGTTGCCCAAAGCAAATTTTTTTGCTGAGCTTGTGCATAACCCTGTGAAACCAGTTGATAGCACTGCAACTTCTCGTCCTTCTTTAGCAATGGCACATTCAAAAAGTTCATACAAAGTCAAGGAATCTGGGATTGGTATGTTTCAAATTGTTTATAGATTTAGTATGTATTGAGATTTTTCTTTTTCCTTATTACTACTTGACACCCATAGTGATGACCTTTCCCTCCTCTCTTTCTTCTGTGATAGCAGCTGAAAGCAGGGTTCGTGGCTCACAATTGACTCCATCAAGTACAGATAAGATCAAGAAAGATAGGAGCACTACTATTCCACGAAGACCTGATTTGTCTTTAAAATCATCTGTTCAGGGTTCTACCCCGATGAGGCGTATGAAGCTAGTTGATAGTCCTTCCACCAACCCAAAAATCGTGGAACGTAATTTTGGGCAGAGAGACATTTCATTAGCATCTCGTGCAGTGATAGCTAAAAATTCTGCAACTGCTAAGAAAAGCAATCTTACAGAATCAGCTTTAGTGAAAGATATTTACACTACGTCTCAGGCTGTTTCTGGACCTGTTGTTGTGCCCAGAGACATTTTAGAGGACAAAACAGTAAGCAATATTCGTAGAGGGACTGGAGACAGAGCTGCAATCCCAGATGATTTTCTGACCCCTGTTCACAAAAGAAAGCCCTCACTTAGTGGCAGTGCTGCTGATAGTGATAGCTCATCAATATTCACTGAACCTGATGTTTGCTCAGAGGGTTTGTCTGGCTTAAAATTCTCCTTTGGGCTGAGTCCAAATTACAAGAAAGAAGAATTTGGCGATGTAGATAATGAAGGTATTGCACAAATAGCAGAAAAGATGGACAAAACAGTGTCGCTGGACCATTCTCTGAGGTTAAATGATGATAAATGTATAGCCTTTTCTCTTTGTGCTTAAACATTGACCTGCTGTTTTGCTAGTATGGTAATGTAATGATAGAACTCTGTTTCATGCAGCCTTTGAATCTCCATGCTCAACAACAGAGACTGCCAAGGTCAAATATGTTAGAGGAGGTGGGTATGCATATTAATTGATGTTGTCAAAATAGCTTTCTAATGATAGTGTGAACTCCTTTCAGTTGCTGTGCCACTAGGGAAAACAAAGTCTCTTGTTGAGAGATGGGAAAAGAGAGAGTATTCTAGCACTGATTATTCACCACAACTTGGTTCTTCTGGTGATCGGGCATCAAGAAATGACAACCCTCCGTCCCATCTGGTATGTATCCATACATTTTGAGTATAGTTATTCATAGTTGATTGTACCTCATCTTGATCCACTTATATTGTGGTATCTTTACTCCTACATGCTCTCCTAGTCTTGGCCATGCCTAAGAATTACAACTGTTTTGCTTAAACTACTGCAGCTACACTGGATCTTATCTATTTTTCGTATTTTTACTTGCTGTAGTAATTTTGCAGCAACGTTGGATCTTATTTCGTTTTCATTTTTTTATACTAGTTATAAAGATGTGAACTCTGAACCTTTTGAGTCCCGAGTCCTGACAGCCACATGCATTTAGAGAAGGAAGAAGTCTATTTTTATCTTTGGCCATCGAACTATCAAAATCTGACAACTTTTGCAAAAGTCTGGTTTGAAAGGTTGCTAGTGGTTTATTGCTCGTAGTAGCAATCTGTTGTGGACTCCTTCCTAGGCCGCCACTATAGGCGCAGGGGGAAGGCCACGGCCAGCAGTGCCTAAGGCAATATAATTAGGAAGTAAGGAATAATTAGGGAGGATTTTTAGGATCTCAATTGGAGTTTGTTAGGCAACTGCACCTGGACTATAAAGGATGCACTTAGGAATGTAATCAGGTTTATCGACGAAGAGAATAGAACCTCCCGAGCGGGTGGTTTCCTCTTCGACGGTGGCTGCGAGCGATTCTGCCGCTGCCACCGGCGAACCTTCCACCGCTCCATTGCCTCGCTACCCTCTCCGTTCCAGTTCGCAGTCCCAGCTCATCCTCCATTCTCCTCTGCGATCCCCTAGGCGCCCGCGCCGTATCACAATCGCTATTTGTTTAAATTTTGTTTTGCGCTTTATTAAACTAGGAGCTCAACCAAAATTATCCAATGGATGCTCTTGAAGGTGACGCTAACCTCGCAGATGCCATGTTTCACCACACATATATATCCTATTTAGGCACTGCATGATGATGCTTTACTTTATTTTGATCGCTTGACTAGGTAATAGGTTTCAAATAAGGCAGGTGCTCAAACATCATGCGATCAACATAAAGTAAAGCGCAAAACTATAATGAATAAGGCAGGTACTCAAACATCATGCAAATCAACATAAAGTAAAGCGCAAAATGACGATTTAAATAAATAGTGGTTGTGCCTACAAGCAATAAAACAGTAGCAACAAGAACAAGTCAGATCCAAAGAATTCTAAATAGAGTACAAATAGATAGATTGTATTCTTAGAACAAAAAATTAGTACCTGTTTTGTATCTTCATTTAAAATTTGAAATGAATTAGTTATGAATTTTTAGAGTTTTAACCATATTTTTGTTTAGAAAAAATAAATATATAGGCAAAATCACCTTTGAAAAGTTGTCCAGTTTTGACAGTTTGATGGCTAAAGATGTCTGGTTTTGGAATCGATGGCCAAAATTGGACATGAGTGGTAGTTTGATTGCCAAAAGTAGACTTCTTCCTTTACAGAAAGAAGCAATGACAGAGTATTTTCATGAACTTGATACAGAATGCTGGGACAAATTTTGCTTTCATGTTTAGGGAATTTACCCCGTATTCCTATTGGAGATTAAAGATTTTTTTGAACTGGATTGGAGATTAAAGTGATACCGAAACATTCATAAACTACTAGTACAGAATACAACTCGAACATTGTTCAACTTTGCTCTACTTTTATTGTTCATGCTATGTAGCGTTCTCGAAAAATCTTTGGCTGTTCAAATTTGTTGATGATTGCAAATAACAGGCAGAACCAAGTACAACATATGAAAAGGATCTGTCAATAGTGGATGAGGTGATGGCCCCTGTCAATTTAGTGCAGAACCATGATGAATTCATAAATGCTGTAAAACTTCGGTTGACAAAACTAGAGGTGACTCCTCTTATTTACTTGCTGACTGCTGTTTGTTACCAGTTCATGTGCTTCTGTTATGGCGAGCAGACTGGCAGAGGACCGGTCCACTTGCTATAACAGCTTCATTGAATTCTCTGTGAACTTACATCCAACAAATTTAGATGTCATGAAGGAAAAATCATTCTGGTTAGTTTTTCAATACAATTAGAATGCTGAACACCAAAATGTATTATCTATGGGGGTATTTGGTTGCTGCCACACTTTACCATAGGCAAGTTTCAACAAGTTGGCAATTGTTTGGTTGACAACTAAAATTAGGCAAGATTCTTTTGGGTTGCGCATGTCATAGAATAAAAAAGTGTGGCAAGATTCCCCTAAGGTTAGTGGTGGCAAATTCTGGCCAGGAACCAAACAGCCCCAGGTTCATGGGTCCACATGTTAGACATTAGTGGCAAATTGTAACATGTAACTTACTCTGTGGTATAGTCTAGTATCTTTCACGTCCTTTAGGCTCATGTACAGAATATGCATGCTTCTTTTGAAGTAATGTTGATCAGCCTCCTACATTTATTCTTTGATGAACTGATATAATTTTAGCGTTTTATGTACTCAGATGATGCGGCATGTCTTTGAACAAAGTGGTATCAAAGGAGCAATTGCTGCAGTGGCAAAGCTACCTGACAATGCTGTAAGTTTCTTTAAGATGTATGATGATTATGCATGGCTGTACTTCATAATCTTGTTTTTTCTTTTTTAGCTACTGATTGTTGAGATCATAACAGGTTCAAGCTGATGTTGTTGGTGCTCTCAAAGGGAAGCTTGATCTTTTCAACTTGGAAATTTTCTCAAGCTTTCTGCCTGTTCTTTCTGGGTTACTGTGTAGCAAGACTGAAAGGTAATGTGTTGGATGTTTTATTTCATTGGAAGTTTATCCTTATTTGAAAGAGAAAACATCTCATGTCAATATTATTCATTATCTCTGACTCATGCAAATATTGGCATCCTACATTAGAAAAAAAAAAACAATTGATTGAGCAGTAACCATGTCTCACAAATGATTACTTTGCCTCAAATTTGCAGGCATGCTACGGTTTCTTTGGAAATGTTATTGGATCTTATAAAGATTTTTGGACCAGTAATTCATTCAACATTATCAGCAAATTTAGGCGTTGCAGTTAACATTCAGGCTGAGCAGAGGTATTGTCAGCTCATTAGCTGCTAAAGTTAGGACCTGCTTGTTTACCCCCATCTTGTGTAATCCAGCTTATACAAAGCTCAAGTGATGAACAACCATTCTAACTATCTTATATAGTCCAGGCACCCCGTCTTATATAATCCTATAAGCTGCCTGGACCCAGCTTATTTCTTCCACACCTATAAGCTGGTTTATACTATATGTCATGAGAGACTCTTATACCGAATCAAACCATAGAAGACAGAAGTCACTAAACCTTGGTTTTCTAATGCAGGTTGCAACGTTGCACGCGGTGCTTTAACCATTTGCAAAAGATTCAACAAGCTTTGAATCCATTGATTATGTAACTCTCTCCCTTTCACTTTACACACCATCTTCGCTCCATTTCTCAATTCTGTATCAGTTGCTGCAATGGGACATTTTTTTTTCTGATCTTCCTTTTGGCTACATACAGGTGGGGTGGTCAAGCTGCACAACTTGCCCAAGAACTAAGTCTTTCATTGCAAGATTTAGTGGTGATCTAGGTCGGATGAAGTTCATGTATACGACAGAGTAGATACCATTCTTTTTGGCGAAAAGTGCCCACAGATGTGTAGCTTGTAATTTTGTCATAGCTTTGCAAGTGGGTCTTGCAATTGTATTTTGACTTGGGCTGGCATTCAGCCGGGTCCCCTGTTGATATGTGAGCCTGGCCGTGCATCAGTCTGTAATGAGCCACATCTGCTGTATGGGCAGCCCTGAACAAAGACTAGTTGAAAGGAAACAATCACAAAGGGGGTCATTTTGGTTACGCTGTAGGTGATAGGATGGATCATGTAGCATGTGGTGATTGTACATTCCATTGTAATCGTAACCCAGTATAGTCTGAACGAATGAGGAGTGGACAATGCTCAGTTTGACTTGGATTGGGGCATACCAAACTGGCTGCTACAAGGCCAGAGGCCATGAGAATGTCCTGGACTTGAATGTCCGGGTAGTTGCAAATCATTCTTCTGCCGTGTAAATATATTATGTTACTCTTTTACATGGTTCCAGTCCAATTGCATGTTAGATTAGTTTGTGGATTACATGCTAGGACAGTAATGTTCCGTGGATTTTTCATTTGTTTACCTGGAGATTCAGCTTGCTTGTTGCCTAGCGAGAAATATTAGTCGTAAATAATATAGGTATAGCAAAATCCTATGTATAATCAGAGCCTAGAGTACGTAAACTGGAAGCTTCTTTCTTTCATGAACAATAAAACCTGCCCGTGCCCGTTGAACGTTGATAATCGCTGACAGTTATCTTGTCCTGCATACCTGAAGGGGACGACGCCAATTGCGGTCGTACCGCCATTTCGTTGCACCGTGCCGGGCGACCATCCGGCTGCCAACCCGTCCCCACCTGTCAGGCACACACCGGCACGCGTAAAATCGCACCAGTCAACTCGGCAGCTCGGGGACGCAAACCGGCAGACGCATCGCAACAAGCACACCTGCACTGCACCAAGGAGCAGGAACAAATCCGAAATTCCAAACCCACTTCGCCAAGCAAACAACAGCCGGCCAAATTAAATAAAAGCGACAACGCGTAGCAGTTGCTCGCCACCGTCACCGTTGCAGGTTGGACTCCGCCCCCGTGCTGCTCATCGCCTTGCCTTCCTCCGCCGGAGACCCCGCCGCCTCAGCTGCCGCTCCAGCAGGAGGAGACAACCATGGCGGGGAGGTACGACCGCAACCCGTTCGAGGAGGACGACGTCAACCCCTTTGCGGTGAGTAATAGTTGTACTTGTTGGAGCTGGGTACCAATCGCTAGGTGACTAGGCCGCGATTCATCTAGTAGCCTTGTGGAAGCTTGTTCCCGCGCTTTGCTTGTATGCAGAGAATCAGAGCTGGGTTTGGGTCCCGGTTTGACGCTTCGTTGGAACCTGTGGAAGGTGCTGAATGCTCGGATCTGTCGAATTGTTAGGGCTGCGATCGGGTTCGGTTATGGGGTGCCGTTTTGTGCCTGTGCTTGCGTGGTGCTCGCTGGTTTCGGGTTGTTGCAAGGATAGGGCTTGATTGTGCGTGTATCTGTTCTGGGGTTTTTAAGGGAGAAGTGATGCTTAAACATGGAAATTGATGCTTGGGTTGGGGGGTGTGGGGTTGGCAGCCATGGATTTGTGTGGGTTATATTAGGACCTACTCGGCTACTCATTGTAGTGGATGTGTGAAAACTTATTTTATGGGGGAATTTACACATAGGGCTGTTGGCATCAATATTCATGATACAATATACTAATGGCATAAGGGAATTGAGAGCTCAAGCTGACTGCATATTTTTTGGGGGTGAGAATTTTTGGCACAAGGGAATTGAAGGCTGTTCGTAGCATCAGGTCTTTGCCAAAGTTCTTTCTCCTTGGACAATTGGCATGTGGCTGCTTGTGCTCTTGCATCATAAGTTTGCGACTCTGTATGCCTGCTTGATGTACTCCATGGAACACTTACAGTACTGTCAGTTCAGAGCTAAGGCCATAGTTTTCTGATACCTTCTAGATAATGCAAACCAGGCTTCCAGCTGTTCTAATCTTCCACCTGTTTTCTTTAACTACTATTTGATGGATCTTCCAATTGCATCCTATTCTGCAGGGAGGAAGTGTACCTCCTGCTTCTAATTCTCGGATGCCACCTCTCCCTCATGAACCAGCAGGCTTCTACAATGATCGTAGTGCGACAGTGGACATACCTCTTGATTCAACTAAGGTAACAGACTTCCATTGTTTTGTGGGGTTCTGTATTTTACATCATCTGTTCTGTTCTGTTCTGTTCTGCATATGTGTTCCCTTTTGGATTAGTTTTTACTATGATATTTCATTCCAATAAGTATGTAATTGTTGTGCATATGTGTTCACTTTTGGATTATTTTTTCGAAGGTCGTGTACAATGTTATTGATCAAGGGTAGAGATCATGTTATTTATTTTTAGATGTTGGATTCAAAATAAATTTCAGATATTCTTTCATTTATGTGTTTATGGTTGTTTGATTATGTGATGCTTGTATGTAAATGTAGGACCTAAGTAAAAAGGAGAAAGAACTGCAGTCAAGGGAAGCTGAGCTAAACAAACGGGAAAGGGTATGTGCCTTTGTGATCAAAACTTGAAATCACAATATGCACTTCCATGCTATCCTATGTGCCCTGTTTTTTTTTTTTTCAAACCACATGTTTACAAATTCTTGGAGTGGTCCTACTGCATTCAATATTCATTTACTCTCCTGATAAAAATCATGGCATACGCTGGGATATCTTGCAACGCTCCTGGATATTGTGATTGTATTGAGATTAAATATGTAGCAGTGCAGAGCCAGCAAAGTATTATATTTACTTAGCTTTTCCAGAGTTACTGAAACAGTAACCAACCAACCATGATGCAATATGGTAGCTACTCAGCTTAAGTTGACATGACACACTTAACAGACCACTCCTAATCATTAAGTAAATCATCAATAAGTTCTCCTTCGGTCTGAACTGTTAAGGAATGAGTAACATGGAGAACATGGCATTTCCATGAAGAGTGCTGTTAGGTGAAAGATAACAATGTATTTGCCAATTGCACATTGTTACCAACAGTTCTTCTACTCATTTGTTCTTTTTTTATAGAAGATTTATTGTGTTGTTCACATGATAGACTTTGTGACATATTGGTCCAATATACTGAACCTAATAGTGACCTGTGTCGACCAGTTTTATCCCGAATCAACAGTTGCTTCTGCAATGTTTCATATATTTGGAACAAGCCAGTTCTGTTTATAATCATTCACCTAAATTTTCAATTCTTTAGATGCTGACCTGTTTTTCTTCCCTTTGTTTCCTTGACCCTCAGGAACTGAAAAGAAAGGAGGAAGCTGCAGCCAGAGGTAGATTATTACTTACATCTGGGGTTGACTTGTCTAACAGAACATATTTGAAGACTGAAATCTGTATAAAACTGTTAGTTTGTGAATGAGGGATTTATAGGAAGTTTGTTTTCGAGTCTAGTCATTTATGTGATGCTCTAAGGATTTAGAGGTTAGGACTTCAGTTTACTTTTTTTTGTTAGTGCTCCCACTTATTGGTTGTTTATAAAGGCTCCTTTGTTTGAAACGTTACTTTGTGTGCTCCATTCATGCAAAAGCCACTTCATTTATCTTACTTTTCTTCTCACCAAGAATAACTAGTTAAGCTAATGTGCTGCTTATTGCTCATGCTGTAGTAATTTTAATTGTTAGGACTATCTTTTAGTAACATGTCCTTTTTCCTTTCTTTTGGCAGCTGGTATTGTCATCGAAGATAAGAATTGGCCACCCTTTATGCCCATTATTCATCATGACATTTCAAACGAGATACCAATTCACCTACAAAGGATGCAGTACCTGGCATTTTCTTCACTGTTGGGTAAGTGTCAGTTACTTGTTGGCCTCCTATCATGGGAAATAACTTGATTAAAGGAGTAAATTACTTGGTAACTAATTTTTTTGACATCCAGTTTGTCGAAAGAAATTGCTTTGCAGCATTATCTTGTTGTATTTGAAACTGTTATTGTCACATCGGAAATGGCATTGTAATACCGAGAAATTTCATCTGAATTTTGACTTCAGTTTTCTTTTTGTGCTGACTGCATATACCTTTTGAGGTAGAGAATTTAAACAAATCCAAGCCCGGGCCTTATTTCCAAAATGCAGTTCTTGATAGTGAATCCTGTGTGTTCCTTGATCAACATGTAAACAATATTACTCTTATTTTCGGTATGGCTTAAATTTCTCATCATCATCGATCAATATCCAAAGCAATTCTCACAAGCTGTAGTTTGGAATCAGGATAGTGGTAGCCCCAGATGACAAGCATGCTATCAGACATTAAAGATGGGAGCCGAGATCTAGATACCATTGTGCATTGGCTTAGCATTGCTCGACCAAGGTCCTTATTGTGCAAAGTTTGATGTTATGCAGGATTGACAGCCTGCCTTTTTTGGAACATCATTGCAACTACAGCAGCATGGATTAAAGGAGAAGGTATGGGAATATGGCAGAGTACTTCATTCCCTCATCTTGTGAATCAATTGCTACCAACTTGGAACTAATCCAGTGGCTTGCTTGAATAGGTGTCATGATCTGGTTGCTAGCAATCATCTACTTCATCTCTGGTGTCCCTGGGGCCTATGTGCTTTGGTATCGCCCGCTTTACAACGCGATGAGGTTGCGTATATGTTTCTGCTTTGGCTATTCATGCTCACTGCCACGTTGTACTTTACTCGATTTCACATTATGTTTATTTAAATTTGTATTACAGGACTGAAAGTGCTTTGAAGTTTGGGTGGTTTTTCTTGTTTTACCTGGTAAGATTATCATCATGCCACACATTAGACTAAAAAGGCTTTTCACTCCTTGCTAATGATCTTTGGTTCTTTACCCCTTCCAGCTCCATATACTATTCTGTGTCTGGTCAGCTGTGGCTCCTCCATTTCCATTCAAAGGAAAATCTTTGGCGTAAGTGTTATGTGATTTTGAGTATAAATAAAGTTACTATTTATTAGGTCATGCACAAATATGATAGTTATTTGAGGATAAGAGGGCACTGCTTGGATCCTGAAATAATTTTGAGTCTACTAGTGCCATTTTGCACAAGGACAAATTTTACTGCTGCATGGCCTTTTCCTATGTTTCACGAGCCGTAGTGGCTTTTAATGTACCACTCTGGTGATGTGTCAAACTGTTTCGTACGTTCAGTAACTAGTTCTTTGTTACTTTTAGCGGTCATCTGGTACCTAGGCCAATTCTATTGCTGCAGTAAAGTGCCAATAACGTTGTAGCAACTATATTTGTGACTATTGTCTCTGTTTAAGGTGACAACTCACTCATATTATTTAATGTCTAACAACATTTCCAATTTTTGTCTGTACAGTGGGATTTTGCCAGCTATTGATATCATAGGCAGGAGTGCTATTGTGGGGGTAAGTCTAAACTGCTTAACTTATTGGGGGTTTAATTCAAGTTAGTTTGGATATATGAAGTTATACAATACCAGCAAACCATTGATATATGAGGGATCCCTAGCTAAACATGATCCAACCTATAAATCTGCCTCTTGCATCTTGCACCAGTCCTAGGCCTGGCAGCACCTGATGCTTTGCCTTTTTCTGATTGGTTGATCGAATATATTCAAGTATTCTTGAGTAAGCAAATTCACATCTGTTTGGTGACTGCTCACTCATTTTACACTGTCACATTTTTGTTTGCCAGATATTTTACTTCATTGGATTTGGAATGTTCTGCCTTGAATCACTGCTCAGCATCGTTGTTATTCAGGTGGGCTTCATGTTTTCAGCTTTTGTTGTCCCTAGAACTGATGTGTAGGGACATTCATTACTCATTAGGAATACGCTGTCTATATCTCATGCATCATAGTCTCTCTTCAAGTTTTGTTCTAGAAGAGAACTGTTCTGAGATATTGTTATTCTGAACTTATGGAAATACAGCAAGTATACATGTACTTCCGTGGAAGTGGAAAAGCTGCAGAGATGAGGCGTGAGGCAGCCCGTGGTGCTATGAGGAATGCCTTTTGATAGAGCGGCCTAGGTGACTGGAAGAGAGAGTGTGACAATGGGTAACTGCATGTACATATTCTGTTCGTCTCTGAGATTATTTATACTAGCTTATAGCCTTCTTGCCTTCATGCAATATATACCACCTACCCACCGGAGCTTGATCTCTTACCTTAGGTTCAGATGTGCTTATAGCTAACTAGTTTTTTCAATACATTTGCTACCTAATTTGTGCTCTTAACCCGCAAGATAATTGTTGTTGTTCTTTGGATCTCGAGTGATTCTTTGCACGGTCTGAAACCACTTGTTTCTGAACTTCGTCAAATTCTTGCTGAAGTGCATTCTCAGGTCATCTTCTTTTGTGCATACTCAGGTCACATTGTCTTTGCTTACTGTATCTTTCTATCAAGGTTTGGTTCAGATATTATATTAGGCAACAAAGTTCCAGTAACAACAGAAACATGAGAAGATATTGCTAGCTGTGCTGAAGCTAGTTTATTGTCATCCCGTGCAAATCATTTGCACGTAATTATTGCATAACACCAGGCTAGCTAGACCAGAAACTGTTACTGTAGCAAACAGATGATAAGCCTTAGGGAATGGAATGAAATGGAGGGTCCTGCCTATAATTAATATAAACAAATGAAGAGGGAAAATAATCTATTTGCCGCTCATGGCGATCTGAGCTTGTTGCACCTTGGCCCCAAAACCGCACTTCTTTGCGAGGAGGCCCCAGGACCTCCGGGGCTTCCCGAGCCGGCGGATCTCCTGCTTCATGCTCTTGCACTCCTTCTCCAGCTCCGATACCCGCGCTTTCACGTCGATGATGGTCTCCTTCCCCTCGGGCGCATCGCCCTCTGCGTCACTGTCGGCCTCTGCTTGCGCGCTGCCTGCGTTGGCCGCGGCTTCCTTGGGGCAGATGGCGCCGCCGGAGTGTGGGCGCGCGCCGTCGCCCCCCGCCGCGTTGTCGGACACGAAGAACCACCCGGCGATGGACGTGCGCAGGCGGAGCTGCTCGAAGAAGAGCACCTGCACCACCACCCGAAGCGGCAGCCGCTCGTTCTGCGCCGCGTGCGTGCACGCCTCCAGCGACAGCTTCTGGCAGTTGAGCAGCCGGCACAACTGCTCCCTCTCCGATTCTGACAGCCACGGGTGCGACTGCAAGCAAATACGTACGTACAGGTGCACGCCGAGATAAGATCACGACGAAAGTGAAAGTGAATTCATGCCCACAGCTCAGCGATGTGTACGTACCTTGAGGTATATGTCGGTGGCGCGGTAGATGCCGTCGTCTTCGCGGCGCGCGTAGTCGGGCACCACGGCCGCGAGCGCCTGGAACTTGGGCAGCTTCAGGTTGGTGTCCGGCGCCACCTCCGCGAGGAAACCGTCCATGAGCTTGGCCACCATGGTGATTGGCGACAGCGTCGACGACGGCGTCCCGCCCTGGGGTATCCCGAGGCTGCCGCCACCCTCCTCCGCCAGCGCCGGCGACGTGTACCCGGTCCCGATCCCGTCCGTGGACGACATGAAGTAGTCGAGGATCCGCTGCACGCAGTCGATGTCATAGAGCGTCTCGACGTGGTAGCCGAGGTTGGGCACGAGCAGGTCGTCCAGCGACGCGTCCTCCAGCTGCGCGCCGATCCGGCGCTCCAGGTTCTCCCGGCACAGCGGGCTGGCGTGGAGGAGCATCGCCTTGCGCAGCATCCCCAGCAGGAACTTGGTGGAGGCCACGCCCTTCTTGGTCGGCAGCAGCGCCACGATCTCCTCCAGGAAGTACCTCTGGTCGCCCTCCGACGGCGCGGACACGCTGGCGGAGCGCGGGGTGACGTTGCGGCTGTTCATGCCGCCGCCGCCGCCGTCGGCGCCGTAGCTGGCCAGCGCGTTGCTGAAGCTGGTTTCGCGATTGAGCCCCGGGAGGAACCGGCCGGCGTAGAACATGATGGCCCCCGCGATGCTCTCGGCGCGCATGCCCTTGGCCTCCATCGCCTGGATGAGGCGCTTGAACATGGGCAGGCTGAGGAAGGAGACGTCCTCGTACCACCAGTCCTGAGCATGGGCAGCCGCGGCGGCGGACGCGGTGTCGCCCGAGCGGATGCCGTTCCAGAGCGCGTCCTTGTCGACGACGCTGGCGTTCCTGACGAGCGGCGCGGCGGCGTCGGAGGCGCAGGCCTTGGAGGCCAGCGCCGTGATGCAGCGCGAGACGAGGTGCAGGTCCTCGGCGGTGGGGAGCACGCCCTCGCAGGTCTCGAGCGCCTTGATGGAGTCCTTCCAGTTGGCGAGCACGTCGGCGAGGAAGGACTCGGCCTGCGTGATGAGGTTGCCCTCGGCGTAGTCGTCCGTCATGCGCAGGTACTCGGCGGCGCACCGGAGGCACACCACGTTGAGAGCGTTGAGCTCGATCTTGACGTCGTAGCAGAACTTGGCCGCCAGCTCGAAGGCCTTGGCGCCACCGGGGATGTCGTCCAGCTGCAGCGTGCACATGCCACCGTCCGCCGGAGGCTGGTACTCGCTGATCATCCGCTGAAGCACGCCGCTCCGGCTCAGCAGCGGGAACTGCATGCATGCATATACCCAAGAAGCGATCGAGGTGGTTCAGAGCTAGCCGAGATCGAGATTCAACCAAGAATAATGTGGCACTAACCTTGTGGAGGTAAAAGGACATCTCTCCAACTTCGACAACAACATCACTCTGAAGCTCGGTCGTGCATCTCCTGGGAATAGATGAGATCAAGGTGAAAATGTGATCTTTTTTTTTTTTAATTCTAAAGATGGAATGCTCGATCCGAGGGAGATGCATGGGTAGTGTAGCCGATCCGGTTGAAATGAGCCACTTTTGCACATGCAGTTACTTTACAAAATAAAATTCATTGAAAGGCCCGGTACATGCCGTGACAACATCAGGAGTAAAATTCGCTTTTAAACTGAAGGCAAGAAGGATAGAGAGATGCTACAATATAAAAAAAAAAACCCTACATATCCCAGTAATTTGAAAGAACGTAGAACGTATCGTGAATGAACGACACAGCTGAAAGAAAACGAGAGAATCGAGATAACCATGTGAGGTCTTCGAGGACGAAAATCTCCGGCTTGGAACCCAGCTTCATGGTCGCCATTAATTGGTTTCCTGCGCCAGTTCGCTATATTCCAGTCGACTACGTACTCTGGGATGATCTACCAGCCGGCCGGATTGGAGTGGTAATATCCTCAATTTTTTTTTTTTTTTTTTTTTGGAAATGGAAGGCCAGGAAAGACGGTGGCCAAGTATTTATGGGAGAGATCAGGGATGGAAGGAAGTCGATCGGTGTGTGCTCGTGCATGCAGACAATGGCAAGAGGATTTTTTTTTTTTTTTTTTTGTGTGAAGGAAATGGCGCGCGGCCAGTCAAAGCTAGGCCCGGGTCAAGAAGCGAGCGCTGGATAAAATTAGTGTACTGTGCCGGCCAGTGATGGACCCTGTGTTTCTACAGCTCCTACCCCATTAGTTAGACGCTCATCGGTTGCGGATGGATGGCCATGCATGCATCTCGTAGGAGCACTGTCGATCTGGTAATGGTCATTGTCGGGCCTTGCACCACCTGTGCCAGCAAGATCCACTCCTCAGGGGGGTGTCTGTTGGACCGTTCTCATGCAAGTGAAATTTTAGACCGAAGGGAAGCCGTGATCTTTTATGGCTCTCTGGATATGTAAGAGCTTACCCAGCTGACGATATTATTAGTACATAATTAGTAGATAATCAGACAATGCTAATATATTTTAAAAGAATTCTGAGGCATACTAAAATGAAATAAGTATTTTAAGGGTGCAATTACAAAAAAATCATGCTCATAAAACCTTGTATTGTTTTTATGTCATGCCACATATGTTGATACATGCAATCAATACAAACACCATATCTTCTCAGCTAGACGAATAAGATATATACAAGCAACCAAACAGTGAAGCCTAGCTGAACTGTTGAACTAATGTCTCAGGCAGGCTAAGACATCTAAAAACCAATTAGGCCCTGGAACAGTGAAACCATATAGGCACAAGGCGGTGAGGGAAAGCAAACTGAGTGGAGCCATATTTCTAGAGAAGAGAAGTGTTTGGTTGGTTACCACTGTGATGCAAGCAGCCAAGCATGCTAGCGAAGCGCCTGTGCAACTAACTACTCACTCCCAGGGAGAGACGTTGAATGCCAAGTGCGCGATGATGCGCCGATGCACTTTTTCAGTGGCCGGCGCGTGGAGCAGGGTGTACAGTAGGCGTGTAGCCCTGCTTCTGGGCTTGCACAGTTGCACTGCGACCGCGAGGCAGCAAAAGCCTCAGGTGGTCAGTCATGTGGGTCAGTCGCAGTCCCAGCTCCGAACCCGGCGTCAGCGTGGGCGCATCGGAGATCGGACTCCGATGATCGCCTCGCCGCACGATCTCTTCGTATCTAGCCATGCCCAGCTTTTGTCGCCTTCGCCCAACGAATCTCTCACCATGCCATGCCATCCGTCACCGTCACATCGCTTCCACCCACGTCGGTTTTTGTCATGCTGGAGCTGGTGCATGCGACAATGCGACTCATGTTTCCTAATAAAGAAATATAAATGTGTCATGAAGTAATTCCACGTTTCGCCCTCGTATTTGCTCTCACAGCCAGACCGGACGCAATTCGTCGAATAATTCTCAGCAGCATCAGAAGACGAGCTCAACGCGGCACCTCTGGTGGGGGCGTAAACTGTAGATTAGAGAAATGGTAGTGTGTGTTTGATTGGATAATAGGACAAATTGAAATGGGTTAGTCCCGTTCTATTTTCTTTGGTTGAGTTCATCTCATCTCATGTTTGATGGATAGGTAATGTTTTCTCATGTTTCATATTTCGTCTGGAGACAAATAGAGGATTATAGCATGGCCCACATTATCTTCGTTCTCTTCTGTTCTTCCACTAACTCTTTTTCTCACATGATGTGCAACGGCTCAACGTCGTTGTATGCTCATCCAAGGTGACCGCTCGCATCGCGTACAAGACCCACTGCTCGCCGCTCTGCCCACACACTCGACACGAAGCTCCGCCGTGCCTCCAGGCTCCAGTGACCCCACCCCAAAGCAAGACCCCTGAGTGTCACGCCCTTGAGCTCCGCCCATACATGCTCCAAAGCTCAGCCACACCCACGAGGCCCGCACACACATTCACCGTCCACGAGACCCCTTGTGCTACAGTAAATTACGAGTGGACAATGTTCACGACTGTTGCCACTGCAGTTATGACGTTTTCTTCTCTCAAAATTCACTGTAGCAGCACCTGGTGCAGCCATAGGCCATTAGCTGAACAACCCCTGGGTGTTGCTTTTACTCACTAACTGTACTCATTTGGACCCTGAAACAAACATTATCTCTATTCAACCAGGCTCATCCAGTGTTGCAAACCAAACACGATAGCTTGCAGCTAAGGAGCCGGGCTCTGGTTGGCTTCGGCATGGCCAGTGGGCGTGGCTGTCTAGATGCAGCGTTCCAAACACACCCTAAGATTATGTTTGGTTACCGACAATCTGCAACCACATTTGTAACACTCTGGTGTTAAGCATGCATAATCACTTGCATTCTTAAGCATAAGCATCATTATGCATAGCATTGATGAAAAGAGCAATTGTTATTTTATGTGGATGCTTGAATTATTCAAATTATGGTTGCATTTCACATGAATTGGATAAGTGGTATGAGTGTTTGGTGTTTGATGACCTCTAAAGTAACCTAGACATGATTAGGACACCAAATAAAACTAGGTTTATGTTCATGGTTTTGGTTAATTAAGCTTTGATGTCATGGTTGACCAAGGTGGACCATGAAAGTGGTTTTATTTGACTGATTTGAAAGTGGTAGCTAGAGTGTTTGCATGTGTGTGCACCCTAAATAAAGTTTGTAGAGAATTTCATAAGGAACAAAAGTTGTTATTATCACTTTTCATGAAAATTCTTGGAAGATGTTCAAAAATGTTAAAAAAGGCAGATTTGGAGGCTGTTTTTCCATTTTAGGGAATTTTAAAGGCATTTTCATTTGGATTTTTGTATTTCAAAATCAATGCAGAATCTGGCCATACTTTGTATAGATGAAATATTCTACTCTCCTAGAGCTACAATTTCTTCAATATAAGTTTTGGATAATTCGGCTTGGTTTGGGAGTTATAGCGCAGAAAAGTTTGTATTAGAGATCATGGAAATAGTATTTCAGTGACGGTTGGCCAAAGCCGTCAGGGAAATGGCCGGCCACCGCCCATCGCGCCCAGCCCGCGCGCTCCGCGTGGCGCGCGTCCACCAGCGGTCCGGGGCGGCAGCGGCCATTCCAACCGTGTTAACTCGCCCGCGCGCCCGCTGTTCTTTCTGTCCCCGCTCCATTTTCCCCCTCTCCCCACCTCTCTCCTCCCCGCAGCGCAGCTCGCCGACGTCGTCATCGTCCGCCGTCGCCATTTTCGCCCGCCACCGCGCCATTTTCTTCCTAGAAGCCACCATTGAGCTCGTTCGCGTGTGCTCCATCCTCTGCTGTCCTCACCTTGTCAAGCCAAGCCCGAGGTATGGCCCAATCGGGTGTGTTGCCGTCCGCCGCCATGACCGTGGCTCCGCGAGCTCGCGGTCCGCCGTGGCCCCGACGATTGAGCTGCCATTTCCTTTCCCTTCCTCTAGCATTAGGTGCGCCTCATCGAGTAGCAGCTGTAGCCCTAGCTAATGGAGCCGATGCGGGTCACCTCTCGCCGAATTTGGCCTCGCCGTCAGCCGGGGAGCCGCCGCTCCGGCGTGCGCACGGCCGAAGCCGCCACGACAGTGCTCTGCCCTCAATAGAACCCTAGACCGATGCGCCTTGACCCTCTCATGCTTCCTCGCCGCTCAGCCGCGCCGGAGAACCGCCGTCCCGGCGGGCAACGGTGAACAGAGCCACTCCTCTCTCTCCCCCTCACGCAAGGACGCCGTCCTTGAATTCAAGAAAAGTCGAGGGTCTTCGTGCATATCTGCCAGACACAGGATATTTCTTTATCAGGCTTAGTGAATTTCTGTTACCTCAGGGTCTCTGGTGCAAAAGTGTTTTTCTTTTTCATTTTAAATAATTGTTTCCAGATTTGAATAAAACCTTTGAAAAATCATATCTTGCTCATTTTTCACCCAAATGAGTTGGTTCAACTTGCAGTATTTTTATTATGAGAAGATCTATGCATGAAAAATATGAAATGTGAAATTTGTGATACTTTTCTATATAGATTTATTTATCTCTATTAATTGCTTTTATCTTAGAAAATGCATAAGTAATTCTCTGTTGCTTAGAAAAATATGAGACCAAGTTTGTTAGTATTCTTATGTCATGATCTATCTGTGAAAAATGTTGTGAGGCTATGTCCTGTGGAAAGTTTGCTCTGTCTAGTTATAGTGCCTATTTCTATTAGATGATAAATAATTCATAATAAATAATATATAAAGAATTTGTGCATAAAACTTTTTGGAGAATGTTTTTATGTCAATCTAGAGCTAAAAATATTCTGAGATCTGTTGTTTGATATTTTTCTATATACAAAGTATTTTATACCCAGTGAATTGTGCTGCCTTGTCATTTTTGTATAGGATAAAGTACTTACTGTTTTAATCTGAATTTTTTATGGTAGTCTATATTAGACATGCTTAAGCTCCTGTAATTTTTACAGAATTTTTTGAATAGTCTAAAGTCATATTGTAGTTCTATCCTGATTTCTTTTAATAAGTAATAATGTTTTAAAGCTATCATTTCATGTGTGTAAAAATGCTTTTTAGGATATTTGTGATGTGTATAATCTGTATGGGTTTTGGTTCAGTAGAGGGTAGTGTAAAAAATAATAGTCGTTTATAATTCCTTTTAATGTGTAAGTAAATTATAATACGAGGCTTGTTTAAGATTTGTCGGTAGAAGAGAATGCAGATGACATGTGCTTATCTTATATGTTTCAAAATCATATCCTTTATCTTAGCCGAGCATTCATTGACCATCAGCATCAGCATTGTATTTCTATGTATACATGGTATTCATACGCACTATGCATCATACAGGATCGTCAGAGCTCAAAACGATAGTTCCCGAAGTACAAGGAGAGGAAGGCCAGCAGGAAGCTCTGGTGCGGGAGATAGCAGCAGAAAAGGATCCCGAAGTTGATCTTCCCGAGTGCCCCGACCACCAGCCAAGCTCTTTCCTGAAAGGCAAGCCCCGGAGCATTCTTCCTGTGGTTTGCAAAATATCTAACTTGAGTCCTTTACTTGTTTGATGCATTAAGTTATAGGCGTTGTTTTATACCATTGCTGCATTACTTATATTCCTTGCCACTGCTTATACTTCAACCCTGTTAGGTTCAGGTGCGATTATCTGCTTAGTCCTGCTTTAACTAGATCGATAGAAGTCGGGTGATTTCCTGTCATCCGTGAGTTATAGGTGATGACTCAAAATAGTTGAATACATTGTTATCTTGGATAACCATGTGGAGATAATAAATCGAGACCGGGCGAAATTGGTGTTGGGACTGAACTGGAGGTTCGGTGAGGTTATCCCGTCTGTGTCGAACTAGGACCCCGTCCGTTGTACGTCCTCAAGTCATATTGAATTTATGCCTCACATTTAGCTGGAAGGATAAGTCGTTCCGACCGTGAAGCCTGGGTTTGGTTTGGGCCGGGAGTCGACCTGTTGTACGCATCGTATTGGTGAAGATGGGGGACCATGGGTTACACGGAGAGTAAGTCCGAGGTCAGGGTCGCCCTGAATAAGGCAGCCGGGAGGTTCTCGGATACGATGGTACCTGTTGATCTCGCGATTTTTCCGAATTGAACTTTCGGTGATCTGTAGCTCGCCGTGGCTGGTGAGTGTGGTTTGTGTGAGGAATACCCGCCAGCTGGTTAGTAATCGATTATAATCACCATCGTTCCTGGACAGTGAACACTTGACTTGAGCAGCGGCATCGTAGTAAGAACTTGTACAAGAGATGAGATGGTTGAACTGTTGAGATTGAAAGATACTCAACCGGAATTGGTTACTTTTTCTGTTGAATAATTATTACCATGCTTGTTTAGTACAGGTGCTAATTTAGTATGATAAGGTTAATCAAATTAAAATACAATGCTAGAAGGTTATGATCAAATCTTTCTTTAATGCAAGCTTTTTTCGCATCTTATGAGTCAGCTATCCAACTTATCCAGCCTTGCATACTCCTTGGAGTCAATTTATTTTTAGTTTATGACGGGTAAGTCTAGCTGAGTACATTCTCGTACTCAGGGTTTTATTTTCCCATGTTGTTGCAGATGGTGAGATGTTTTATGGCTATTGCCAGCACTGCTTCTATCCCGCCTTGGGAGATGACTAGACCTTGGGCATGGTCACTCTACTCTACCTTATGCTTTTGTTGGATATTGACCGAGGACCTGACATAGTATTTGAACTGGTGTGTGTATTTGAACTTAATCGCTTCCGCTATTTTAAAATTTAAACTTGGTTTGTAATAACTTTATTCGTACTCCGATGGTGTAAAACTACGTGCGAACTATGTACGTTGTGAATGGTGACGCTAAACTCATTACGATCTTGGTCGTGCCGGAAATGTTTGAAATCCTTCGAGATTTCGGTATGACTACCGGGTTTATTAGGTCTCAATCATGTAGTTTGCCGTCTTAATGGCGAATTATGTGCTTATGCTCTAATAAATTGGTCGGTTCTGTCACAACATTCAAAGTGGGGCGAGATGTGGTGAGCCGGACGTTGCGACGAAAAAATTTGGCGCCACACTTTGTGGCAGCTTTTCTACTATGTTTTTGTGCGACAGCTGCACTTGTGCCAAGAACCAAACAGAGTTCTCAGATTTTATGGGCGTGTTTGTTTGCCTAGCCGAGGCTTTGTCCCTAGTCGAGGGCGTGCAGTGTAGCCTATTTGCTTGCCTGGGCCTCCCTCGGCCCGGTTGGCATGAAACTTAAAGCACCCACGAGCAAGGCCAGGAGCGAAGCTTGATTTGGTCGTTCCTCCAGAGCCCGACTCGCTCAAACTCTAATACGAGCCCAGGTAGGTTGGTAGGTGTGGATGATAATGTGGGGACTCAAGTATAGCCTAAACAAACAAACACAGTCTCGTCCTAGTCTGGCCAGTTGGGCAGGGCAAACAATCAACCTGCCCTGCATCAGCTGGGCCTGAACGCTTAGTTGCATGTTCCAACTAAGCGGAGTTAGACCAGGCAAACAAATACGCCCTATGTCAACCCACAAGTGTGGCATGACGACGGCTACAAATTACTCCCTCCGTTCCACTACGTTGGTCGCTCGGGAATCAAACGACAAACAAATCAGTACAAACCTAATGCAAGAAAATATATGCTTATGTACGGAGTATCTGAATCGATTACACCGTACGTCCGTACCCCCTTGTCGTTTCTCTTACCGTACCCTCTTTATGGAATCTCCACTCTGTGCAGTAAACACCGTGATAAGGCCAGCTGGCCAGGGTCAGGCGAGCTCGCCACTGTTCTCGTTCGCTAGCGGTCTGCCAGCGCTGCCCATGCAGCAAACCCCGCATCAACAAGGGACGGTGGGACGGGAACTGTGGGAAGTGCCACCGCGCCAGGGCCGATGCTCCACTCCGAACGCCGAAGCCGGCCAGGCCAGCGCGTTCGGGAACATGTTACTCCTGCTCCTACACACACAGCTGCACACATGTCGAGCATGGGCGCATGGCATCAACCATCTCCATCTTCACAGAATCACAGCTGACAAGTGTACAGGGGAAAAGTCAATCTTTGTGGCTGCCCCTGCCCATGTCATAGATCCTTTTTTTTTAAAAAAAAAAGTTGATACTCCTTCAGTTACCTGCGCATCAAAGCAAACAGAATATTTCACTAGTAAAGGATCAACGATGTAAGCAATGCGCATTTTAACGGGAACCGTTGGTAGATTGTACTACAGTAGTATGTAGCAAAATTGGCTGGCATCCCTCACTACTCAACGGATAGCACCAGCCATGGATGGAAAATACTAGGCGAATGGAATTGTTTAGAAATAGCGGCCTGCCCTACAGCGTCAGTCCTGTGGGCAAGACGCTTGGATGCAATTGCATTGGACCTCGACTACGCCTCCCGTCTGCTGCGACCTCGGCATGGTTGAGACTTGAGAAGCGTTCTTGCTGTCTTGGCCAATGGAAGCAACCAAAATGGTGTTAGATCCTCCTATTGTTTTATTCCTTGGAGTTGCGGTAGAAGTCAACGCAGGTCTGGCAGTCGCAGTCCTTGAAGCGGCAGGTCTCGCACCCGAAGCAGACGCACTTCATGCAGCCGGTGCAGGACGGTGCCCGAGAGCAGCCTCGCAGGACCTTACGGCTTGCACGCTCCTCTTCATCGTCACAGGTGACCCTGGTGGGGGAAGAAAATAACATAAGTGCCACATGAATAGTACGGAATACTTGGTACTATAACAGCAAAATACCCTGGACAAAGCAACCATTGTTTCTTCTGCACTTCTATATCTTAAGGATCTGATATTTTGTTGTTGTTCGTTCAGCATGCAATATCCTAGTTTGGCTATAGAAAAAGAATTACAAAGTGTCTCTTGTAACTTGTCATTTTTGTTAACAGTTGCTTGTGTAATATTGTTGCCTGAAAATTTCTAAGAATTCAAGAATCTCAAATATAGCAACTCCCTCTCTTCTGATTAATAGAGAGCACCATACAGTTGTGTACACATGAATGGCCAACTACGATACAGTTCTGTACACATGAATTGCCAACCAGGCAAGCTGAGGGATGCAGCCCTAATGCCACTCCGTGTACTGCCGGCCCAGTGACAGGAACCTGCAGCAGATGCATGCTAATTTTCGGCCAGAAACTTGGACGGCAACAGTTCACGCAGTTTCTAGTTTCTACGTACTTATCTACAGTAGCATACTGACAGCCACATCTCATCAGTATATGCTACAGTTATACAATGTGCTTTACCAATGGTTTGCTACCACAATGGACATTACCAACAATGTGCAATTTGGGTACGTTTGGACATAGTAGTTGATATGCATCAACCACTTGCCTTGGTAGAGCCAGGAGTTGGACTTTCAGGGTTTGCCGTCACTATCCTAGTAGACAAAACAGGAAGTTTCAGCACCTAAAGCCTAAAGGGCATCCACTCCCTTCACTAGCATTTTAAGTTAATATCAGTACTAAACAACTCTAAACAGTAAACTTAAAGAGAGCAGAAAATCTTAGATTGATGACTAACTGGAAGTCTTGTCGCAATTAAGTAAATGGTACCAGTCTGTAGCTTGATTTGAAATAAACACTAAAAGCAACCAAACTAAAAGTTCGAAGACAACAGAAGTCCACAATAGCTGAGATGAATCTAAAATGTACAAAACTAGGCTATAGCATGGATTATTACCACAAAAGGTTCAGAATTAGTAGTACAGTGGACAAAAGTGTAGACACATACCTATCAGTTGTTAAATCTGCACATGTCCAGTTAACTTTGGCAAGAGCATCATGGTAAACACGGCACTCTTCTTTTGACCGGAGCCGAAATCTCCTCTCCTTGCCACATCTTGTGCAGAAGATGAACTCATCACGGTGACATGGACGTCCATTACGACCTTTGTGAGAACCATTGCCGGATTTGTGCGCCAAGTAGTAGTATTTGAGCAGAGGTGTCTTTGATAATGGTACTTTTTCTCCCTGAACCATTACCCAGACAGTGTTCCTCCACTTTCCAGCTGTCTCCTTTCCAGAGTGCTTCTCAAAGGCAGCAGGTGTCAGCTTGTCTGCAATTTTAAGTTACAAATTACAACGTTATACTGAACCATCATTAAAGTGAACTATCAGAACACAATGTAGTGCTCACTAGATGATTTAAACAAATGTTTATCTCCATTGCTGCAACATGATCAAATGCCCTAGAAATGTACTGACATAACAACTACCACCAAACACTGTTTACTATGACAACACTAAAAACTAGGCCAGGGACAACGACACCATAAAGTGCCAGAAAATTTTTATTAGAAGATATACCCGCAGTCTTAAGAGTCCACAATCATATAAAACAAGAACCACTTGAAGTTTCATGATCTGTGATGTCACTCGAGCCAAGCAGCCCTTAAATAAAGTTAACTATCCTAAAAATCTGGGTGCCTGAT